>CM056155.1:28484894-29047394 GCA_029620275.1 Acrossocheilus wenchowensis
AGAACAAATGAAGTTTATCAGCATCTGAGGAATTTGAAATGTTACATTTGAGTATCGGCAGTAATGTAGCGCTGGAGGTCAGAGGTCGTGACCTCAGGTGAACCCGAATGACCTAAATACTTGACCTTTTCCATTTCCAGTGTGATGAATGAAGCAGGAGTCATGTTGGCTGATAATGACATCAATATAAAAGTTTATTTTGTCAACTTTCATATACACTGAAAACAGTTTGGTGTTGGATTGAATTTTTATTCAGAAATTGCTTGTAAATATCACAAATAATTATAAAAAAAAAATAGCAAATAACAAATGGACTTAAATGCAAACTTTGGAAGTAGAAAAACTGAAACAGTGTTTTAATTCTAAATCATATTCTAATAATCTTTGTTTTATTTGCAGCTTTTAAAAAATCAGTTTTCAGCGAATGAGCCTTTGATTGGGTCTCAAACCGAAACAGATGTTTGTGCTGTGATATTTAATATCCCTGTTGTGTGTTTTGTGTTCAGGAGGTCACGCTGACGGAAGGCAGTAAAGTGTTTGCCTCGTGGAAGAGTCCACCGCCTCCAGTCTACATTCAGTTCTTCTTCTTCAACGTCACCAACCCTGAAGAGTTCGTGAAAGGAGAAGCCAAGCCTCGTCTTACTGAAATGGGGCCGTACACCTTCAGGTACATCACACACACACACACACACACACACACACACACACACACATACACACTCACCCTAGCAGGGTCACAACGTTGGTTTGAAATAATAAAATCGTAGTTTTTGTTCTTTTTTGTTTGTCATATTGTTGGCTGTTTTAATGGCGTTGCACTGATTAGCTCCGCCCACAGTGAAACCTCATTGGTCTAAAAACCCACTCCACAACTGCATACCATGTGTCATGTCATGTTATGTACTGTTATGTTATGCTATTTTAGGTTTTGTATGTTATGTAAATGCATAACGTTATGTTTTGCTGTTGTTATTTTATGAGTTTTGATATAAAGCAGCATCAAACAACAAAAAACTAAATATGACATATTGTAGGAAATTATCTCAAAAGGGAAAATATAGCTGAGTTTACAAGTATGTTGATGCATCCAGATGTTACAATATTGTTTTATGTCATGTTTTGTTATTTTGTTACAAAACAACATAAAACACATTTTATAAAAATAATATAAAACATAACATGCATTGTAACGTGTTGTTTTGCTGTTTCGTTTTATGTTTTTGTTATGAAATATAGGATAACAAAATAAAAATGTAATATAGCATAACATAACGTTGTGTTGATTTGTTTTGTTATAAAACAGCATAACATACCGAAACAAAGCGTAACAGGAAAAGATAACAATAAATAACAGTTTATTAACAAAACAACATATCAAAACATAAACCAACAAAACTCATAACAAGTTATGTTTTTGTTATCAAATATAGCAGCAAAACATGACATAAAATGTAATATATGGTAACTAAACAAAAAAAAGTATATTTCATTTTGTTATCTTTTATGTTATTGTTATAAAACAATATAATTCAATAAAACAACAAACAATAACAAAACACAGCATACTATGTTTTAAGTTATATTTTGTCATGAACAAACGTAAAAAATTACAAAAACTTGATATAAAAAAACAAAACACAACATAACAGCATTAAATAAAACATAACATGATATGTTTTGCTGTTCTGCTTTGTTTTTTTTTTTTATTAAATATTACAAACAGCATACAGTAGCATAACTTAGCAAAGCATAATATAACATAATATAGTAAAACAACATAAAAAAACATACCAAAACAAACAACAACAGGGCATAGCATAACTAGTTATGTTTGTTATGCTATACTATCTCATGTTGTTTATTATGTGTTCTGTATTTTTATTTTTTGTTCTGTTTTATCATGTAAGAGAAAACTGACAGTAGAAGTTACACATAACAATCACAGTACATTAGAAATAACGTTTGGGAACACAGTGACTCGTAGAACCTGAGCTTGTGTAGCTATAATGCATTCATTCATGCTCTTGCACGTGTGCGATTTAGGCTGCCGTCTTAAGATGCTTATTCCTGCGTAAGCCATTCACGACAGTCCGCTTTACTGAGTCATCTGCTGCGTCGGGAAGATTCAGACATCCACTTACACAGGACCAGAGAGACTGATCGCCAGTGTGAAGCAGGAGCAATTCAATCGTCTGCCAGCTTCTTATTGATCTCTAATTGAAGAAAGAGAGCAAAACCAACAAAACCTCATAATGTTACCAGTAGTTATGTTGTAAAACAGCTGCTATCTAAAGATATTGTTGGTCTAATATCGCAACACATGTGTAATCTCCGGAAATTACTCTCTCAGCATTATGTAACTCTTTAATCTTGTTTCTTTAGCATCGATCCCATCATGCATCTGAACATAGATGTATTTAAAAGGGCCCCAAAAATGTTCAAATATGCAACATTAAGTGTTCAAATATACATATATATATATATATATATATATATAATAAATATTAAAGAATTATTTATTAAAAAAATAAATCATTTTATTCATCAAAAATATTTAAAAAAAATATTTTTTAAATAATTAATGTTTTTTTTTTAATTAATAATAATGCCAAAGTTTACTTCAGCAACCTCTGCTAATTTGCATGTACTGAATGTCTCTATACTATAGAATGTGTATGTGTGTGTTATTAAACGCAGAGTTGTGCTGGTTACCATGTTTGATCAGCATGTCTGCAGGATCATTCATGTCACACCCTAAACAAATATCAAAGTCTGTGCCGTTAACGCTCTCCACCGCTTAACCAAGGACAGTTCAGCGGCCTGACCTGTATTCCTCTGCATGGCTTGTTTGCACTGAACTTGGGTAACTCAGAGCAAACAGACAACACTCCTGCAGGAATCGATACGCTCTGGAAACATCTGATGTTGACCATAGAGAGTGAAACATAAATTATTTTCATGCAAATAGCATGTATTATGCATCACATCCTGTACTCTTACATCATAGCTTCAGTCATGCAATCATCATTTGCATTATACATCCATTTGTGCCTCATGTTTCATTTGCTCAGCACTCAAACTCACACAATGCCAATCTCATGCCAAACATTTGTGTAGTTTGCACTCAACTAAATAGCATTTTGGTTGGTTTATATACATATATAAGAAATGTGTGTGTGTGTGTGTGTGTGTGTGTGTGTGTGTGTGTGTGTGTGTGTGTATACATACATACATACGTATGTACATACATATATATATATATGTGTGTGTGTGTGTGTGTGTGTGTATATACATACATACATACGTATGTACATACATATATATATATATGTGTGTGTGTGTGTGTGTGTGTGTGTGTGTGTGTGTGTGTGTGTGTGTGTGTGTGTGTGTGTGACCCGGGACCACAAAATCAATCATAAGTTGTCAGTTTTTTTTAAATTGTTATAGATAATTTAAATAGCATTTTGGTTGGTTTATATATATATGTGTGTGTGTGTGTGTGTGTGTGTGTGTG
This sequence comes from Acrossocheilus wenchowensis, assembly GCA_029620275.1. Taxonomy (NCBI): domain Eukaryota; kingdom Metazoa; phylum Chordata; class Actinopteri; order Cypriniformes; family Cyprinidae; genus Acrossocheilus; species Acrossocheilus wenchowensis. The sequence continues at coordinate 28,488,409 of CM056155.1, forward strand.
TGTGTGTGTGTGTGTGTGTGTGTGTATGTGTATATATTTGTAATTAATTATATTTAAATATTTTATTATACAATATCATATAATGTTATATAATATGATATGTATTTATAGATCATTTATAAATAGCATTTTGGTTGTTTTAAATTACAATATTAAGATGTATAAATATACATATATAAAATGTGTACATATTTTAAATTTATAACATAAAATGCAGTCATTTTAATATAAACATTTTCATTATATTATATTATATTATATTATATTATATTATATTATATTATATTATATTATATTATATTATATTATATTCAGTGTTGGGTAAGTTACTAAAAAAAAAAGTAATCCACTAAAAATTGCTAATTACTTCTTTAAAATTGCAATTTGATTACATTACTGATTACTGCATTTAAAAAGTAATCAGATTACTAATTACTTTACCTTCAAGTTACTTTCAAGTTTACTTTACTTTTCAAGTTATCAAACCTGAAAAATACGCTACAAAGAGAAACTCATAGTTATTTCATTAATTTCATATCGACTGAAAAAAGTACATAAGTAGGTCTATTATTTGTGTACCCTGATTCACTCCCAATATCAACAAAACTTTTTTGTCTCTGTGAATATCTTCCTGAAACGACTCACAAGAATGAATGAAAATGACATGAGAAATACAGTTTATCTAAAGAAAGCTTGAAGTGTCTATTATTAAACGAAGTAAGTCATGTCGAAAAACAAATATTCTCTGATAAAATAATCCGTATGTGAGGAATAAGCCTTGAATTGTGATGCTGACGCGGATTAATCCAGCGGAGAATATCATTCTGATTAATAATTTATTTTTTACTTTATTAGTGTTACTATGACATAAATTTGTACACATTCACTTGTTGAACTTTTCCCAAACTATAATGCCAGACTAAAATATGTCGAGTGCAACATTTTGAAATATGATAGGCCTTTCATTGCATCTAAATGTTGTAGGACTCTTATTTTAGCTCGCAGCATTCTCCGGTGATTTATTAAAGGGCATACTGACATGCTTTACTTCATATTTTTTTAATACTGCATTTGTAACTTAAGTAACGTAATTTTATTGACATAAGTAACTGTAATCAAATTACATAAATTTAAAATGTAACTCATTACTTTACTGCGTTACCAGGAAAAGTAATTAGATTACAGTAACTCTGATTATATTATATTATATTATATTATATTATATTATATTATATTATATTATATTATATTATATTATATTATATTATATTATATTATATTATATTATATTATATTATATCAATTGTTTTATCCAGCCATTTGTGCCTCATTTTCCTCTGTCATGATTGTCATGGAAGTGCTGTTTTACTGGTTTCAAGCCCATTTTCATTGATGGGTTCAGTACACAATGCCATCAAAGATGTAATGGCATTATTTGCACTCATCTCAGTAGCCTTTTGTCTTGTGTTCCAGACAGTACAGGCCCAAACACAACGTGACGTTTGTGGACAACGGGACGAAGGTCTCAGCTTATACAGTCAAGAGTTTCGTCTTTTTGCCTGAGAAATCAGTTGGAGACCCGAAAGTGGATATGGTGACGACAGTGAACATCCCGGCCGTGGTGAGTGTGTGTGTGTGTGTGTGTGTGTGTGTGTGTGTGTGTGTGTTTTATTTTCCAGCTGGTCTGATTGTCAGGTTCTGGTTTCCTCACTCAGGCCGTGATGAATCGGCTCAAAGGCGTGGGTTTCTGGGTTGCCTCTGGTGTCTCTATGTACATGGGCTCCATCGGCACGACTCTGTTCATGACACACACCGTGGAGGAGATGCTCTGGGGCTTCAAGGACCCGCTGCTCACTCGACTGAAAACCATGAGGCCAGACACAGACGAGTACTTCGGTCTCATGCTGAACGTGAGTCTCAGATCACACACGCCTCTGTGGATCCTTCTGCAGAGATACATTACACACACACACACACACACACACACGCACGCACGCACGCACGCACACACATTTTTTTTTTTTCTGTCATATCTGTCTCATATCTGGGCTGTTCTTGTGTTGTCAGAAAAACGGCAGTAATGACGGTGAGTTTGTGTATCACACCGGAGAGCAGAACTACCTGGACTTCGGCCGCATTTTCACCTGGAAGGGAGAAAAGTAAAGACTCTGATTCTCCTGAATATCATATTTTCACCAAGCAGACCTGGAGATGATTGACTTCATTGATTGCTTTGTGTCTCAGGATGCTGTCCTTCTGGAAAACCAACCAGAGTAACATGATCAACGGCAGCGACGGCAGCGCCTTCCACCCGTTCCTGAGCAAAGAAGAGCGGCTCAACGTCTTCACCCCTGACCTCTGCAGGTACATTCACAATCATCAGCAACATCTGTAATATACAGTGTCAGGTTATTAGACAGCTAGATCAGGGATGCAATCAGTGAGCGATTCAGAGCCAGAATATTAATGCAATAAACCATCGTCTATGATATTAGTCAATCATAGCAGTGCTGTGGCGACACTAGTTCTTGTGCTAACTCTGATTTGTGAAAGAGCTCATGTCGGTCCAGTTGGATTTCATAAAAAGCTGAACTTTGTACAGGATGACCTTGCGTTTGGTCGTATTAAGGACAATAAAGCACAAAGCTGTTGTTCTCGTGTGGGTGGCTCTGCTGTACCTGTGGTTATTTCTGAAGGCTGTTCTCAGTGTGTGTTTGGCAGTACATGTGTTTTCTGTAGCATCTCGATAAGAACAGGATCACAAATCACACACCATCCGGACCTCCAGAACATGCTGTAATATAATGGAAAAGGCATCTGTTCAAGCTTTTCCATGGGAACTTCCTGAAATTCAGCACATGTGGATGCCAGTGTCTCCACCGCTGCTTATAATAATTAATATTTCATGGATTTATTTATAACATTATATTTAAATATTTTTAGAATTTATATTTGATTATAATGTATATTCCGTAAATTTTATATTCCAAAGTTTATTGAAATTAAATATATTTTAATTTTTTTAAAATAACAGATAATTATTTTGCAATATAGAATAGAATATATTACTTGAGTACACTATAATGGGTTTTATATGGATTTTAATCCACATATTATTCATGTTATATATAATTAAAAAAATTATTATTAATTTTACTTTAATTTTTAGTATCTTTTTTTAATGTGCTTTCATCATTTTTGTTAGTGTTTGTTATTTTTAAATATTCCTATTTAGGTTAAATTCATTTTTTATTTCAGTTTTAATTTCAGTTCATTTTTTAATTTTCAATTTGTAATTTTAGTGCTTTAACATAAATTTTTCGTTTATTATTCATTTGTTTTGTCCCTTTAATAATTACATTTTGTTTTATTTCAGCATTTAGCAAAAATATTTTTAATAGTTTTGGTTTTAGTTAATAATAACCCTGCTGTGGATCATTTCAGAAATTCTAGTTTCCCTTAATAAATCTTATTTAGACACAATCAGTTCTTTGAGCTTGTTCAAACAGTCCTACTTGTGCATTATTTTAACATAGTTTATGTTTGTTTTTCATTCCTGGATAAACACAGTTTAGAATTGAACACACTATAATACACCAGCTGCTTCTTTATAGAATATTTCTACAAGAGACATATGAAGTATTATAATTATTATTGACATTAATAGAATAATGGCAATGTCTTAGTTAAAATGTCTTTTTAAGCTAAGTGTGGCTGTTTTTAGAATAAGAAGTCGCTGCTGATAATTTTGGATTGTTTTTCGTCACAGTAGTGATTTACTGTAACCTTGGGTTGCGGAAGCGGGTGGGTGGGTGTGGTGGGGGTATGTGTGGAGGGTGTGGGGTACACATTTTTGTGGTCTGGTACGAATTTATGACATGGGCTACAGAAAGACAGGTTCTTATGTATGCACGTTTATTCACTAAAAAAGATCTCGATTCAAACACACGCGATCTTATTCCTAAATAACGATGATTCCACTATGATCTCAATTAAACCTTTGAAATCACATCACAGCCGCTGATCCAGAGAGAGCAGCTCATCGTGTAAAGGTTTATGTTTGAAACAGCTTCACAAACAGTCTGCTTACACAGTAGGCTACATTTCTGTGTTGCAAACATTAAATAATTACGAAAGTATTGGGATGAAATTTTTTAATCCGGATATAGACTCTAATGTTGTGGCAGCCGTGATCAAAACGAGTAGCCTGATAAAGCAATAAGCCCCAAGAAGCCATGGTTTACAGTGAATTTATAACAACTAAGGGGCGTTGTCTAAAAACCCCCTTAGAGCTGTTATAAATTCACTGTAAACCACGGCTTCACGGGGATTACTGCTTTTATAAAATGGTTATTCCATATAATTAGTAAGGTTTCACAAAATAAAACAGAGCAAATAAAGTGTAATAATATTAATAAAAACAGTATTTTTCCACCAAACAATGTAGTTCCTCAGAAACAGTTGTGGTTGGAATCTATGGTTGGAACAAAGTGGTTGCCGAGCAACACACACACAGTAAACGAAGGTGTAGGTTTGTAGTGTAATTTACAACGGCTTCGAATGCGGCTCAACCAATCAGAATCAAGGACCGGAACTATCCGTTTTATAATTAACCTTTGGAACTAAGTATACGCTAAAAAAGAAAAAAATTATAAGAATTGTTACATTATGCCAGTAGGTGGCAAAAAGTGACTATTAAATGTATTTGATGCCTTCTTCGTTTAATTTTTTTTTTTTTACATAGGCTAGCCTAATTAATTATTTAATTCAATACATATTCTTAAATAGATTCATTTATAACATTTTAGACATTTATAGACTCATTTATAACATTATTTAAAAAAATAAATGAATTTAGTCAGAAACTCAAGCAAATTACAATCGTGGGAGAACCATGGCATAAAAATACATAGACTGACATATGATCTAACTAATACCATTAGTACTGTTTATAGCCTATTATGTTATATGTTATTATGTATGTTTATGCTTTGGTTCGTTTCGTGATCCATGACTGGAGCTGTTGCTGGAGCTGAGGTTCTCTGTAAAAACCACCGTGAGTGGAGATGCAGAACTTGTGAGTCCGTAGATGTGAAATCAGCATAAAATAGAACAAAAGGTCCAAACCTCCCGAATTCCTGCATGACATCAGCGTTCGCCGCTCAGTGTGGGAACAGAACTTTACTCCAATTATCTGTAATATCATTACAGGAATATACTGTGGGATGGGACATTTTACAATATGCATGCAGTTTTAAGCAAGAGAATAAATTGCTATGGAGCTCACGGCTGGAACACTTTACACATGGGATTAAGGAGCTGATCTTTTTTATTACTTTTCATTTACCTTATACATTTCACAAATATTCAAAGTATTATCAATAATTTATTATTTAAATCAAATTTCAAATTTATTTTTAATTTATTTGAAGTAATGCGGTTAAGTTTTTAATCCCCGGTATGTTAATTTTTTTTATTACCTGTTTCTTTATTTTTTAAATGAATAATTGCATAAAATTTATAGACTTAATTATGTAATTTTGTATAATGCATTATTTATTTATTTATTTATTTAATATTTCAGTTTTATTTTTATTTATTTAGTGTACTGTTGTTAACAATTTAATTTCCTCTCTGTTCTTTTTTTATTTTTTTACAGGTACTTTTTACTTTATAATATTCATTTGTAAATATGTAATGTGTTTTTTATATAAATATATAAACATTTATTTATTATTTATAATATTATTTCAAATTTCAAGTCCCCTCTGTATTTTAGAGGGTTTTAAAATCTTTTTTTAACATTATAATCTTTTTTGTTTTTTTTTAATGTTACTTTGACCTTCTTTTTTTTTTTTTTTTTTTTGCATTTTAGAAACTCTTTAAATAACTTTATAAAATATATGTTATATTTAATGGTATATACTCGATTATCAGCTACTTGTTTTGCTTATTTATTTATTAAGCATTTCAATTTTATTTTTAATTTTTAATTAAGAGTAATGTGGTCAGTTTTATTTTCTGTATGTTTGGTTTTTGGAATCTTTTCTAAAAAAATATGTATATGCTTATTAATATAATTTTATACAATGGATTGTTATTTATTTATTTCATGATTTAACATTTGGAATGTATTTTGAGTATTTCGCTTCAGTTTCCTCTCTGCACGCGTCAGCTGATGATGTATGGCCAGTGACGCACAACGTTATTTTAATACAACATATAATATATATTCTGGTCTCCCTTTGACCTTTCACCTGGAGTCCAGTTGACCTGTCCGTCTCACCCTGATCTCTATTTTCAGTGGGAACTCTGCCCTAAACCGCCCGTCTTTGTTTGGAGCGGAAAGAATCCCACATGTTCTGCCGTCACACATGGTTTCTTGAGAACATACTTGGACCTGGAATGTTTTCAAGCCACTTTTAACCTAGTTGAGCGTGAGTGGCGGGCCCTTGGCTTATTGTGCTGGCGGGGACAGCTGTCCTTGTCCTTTTCCACTGACTCCTCACCCAGATTTTTAAGGGAAAGGCCGCCGCTGGAGCGGCGTGTGTAACCTTTGTACACGGATTAATCAGGCTGGGGTCGGTCTGGAAAACCCATTTCCCCTGATCAGAATCAGCTCAAAACAAACCGGCTTGATCACAAAAGCGCTGTTTGTTACGGAGCTCTTTTCCTGTGACTTAAAAGCAGGTTTCCGAATGCTTTCTCAATAGTGAACATCTAATAGTGAAGACAGGCTCAGGGGTCAAAGGCCGTGTTCAGGGTCACATCTGTCAGGTTAATCTGAATCTGCTGTGTTGTTATGTGATCGTGTTGTCTGATGGCTTTTCTGCAGGTCCATCCACATGCGCTTCGAGAAGGAGGTGGAGGTGAAGGGCATCCCAGCGTACCGCTTCACACCGCCCCGAGCCGTGCTGGCAAGCGGAAAAAACAACCCGGAGAATGAGGGATTCTGCCTGACGCCAAAGAACTGCCTAGACGACGGCGTGCTGGATGTGTCTGTGTGTCGGAAAGGTGCGCTAATGTGTATATGTATATTTACACATGCATGAACACAGCTTACATTTATATTATAGGATTGCAATTGAGGATTAAACCGGTTTAATTTAAGATTTCATTTGATTCTAATTTCCTTTAATAGTTCATTTAATTTTATGCTTTAATTATTGCTCATTGGCTTTCTTATGCAGTTGCTATGGAGTTACTAGGCTGTTTTGAATGTTTTAGGCAGTTTCAGTGCAGTTGCTAGGGTGTTGTGAGTGTTTTGGGATGTTGCTATGCAGTTGCTAGGGTGTTGTGGGTGTTTTAGTCTGTTGCTATGCAGTTGCTAGGGTTTTCTGAGTGTTTTGGCTTGTTGCTATGCAGTTGCTAGGGTGTTCTGAGTGATTTGGGCTGTTGCTATGCAGTTGCTTGGGTGTTCTGTGTGTTTTAGGCTGTTGCTATGGAGTTGTTAGGGTGTTCTAAAATGTTTAGGCTGTTGCTATGGAGTTGCTAAGGTATTTGAGTTTGTTTTAGGCATTTCATTTTCTACTTTATTGCTCATTGTCCTGTGAGCTGGAGCAGTAATCTGAGTTTCTGTTCTGCACATGCCCCCCCCCCACCACCACCACCACACACAACTTAGTCACCTGACTCGAGCACATTCCTCATCTCGTCCTGCTGTGTGTTTTCATGTTGAACACATGCCTCATTTATGCTATGCAGTTGCTAGGGTGTTGTGGGTGTTTTAGTCTGTTGCTATGCAGTTGCTAGGGTTTTCTGAGTGTTTTGGCTTGTTGCTATGCAGTTGCTAGGGTGTTCTGAGTGATTTGGGCTGTTGCTATGCAGTTGCTTGGGTGTTCTGTGTGTTTTAGGCTGTTGCTATGGAGTTGTTAGGGTGTTCTAAAATGTTTAGGCTGTTGCTATGGAGTTGCTAAGGTATTTGAGTTTGTTTTAGGCATTTCATTTTCTACTTTATTGCTCATTGTCCTGTGAGCTGGAGCAGTAATCTGAGTTTCTGTTCTGCACATGCCCCCCCCACCACCACCACCACACACAACTTAGTCACCTGACTCGAGCACATTCCTCATCTCGTCCTGCTGTGTGTTTTCATGTTGAACACATGCCTCATTTATGACCACAGAGATCTGATGGTGTCCCAGTAGCCACTAAAACACACTCACACATTTATCAGATAAATGAGGACTTACCAGAATCTGTATTATAAATCACATAAAGCTCATCAGAACTAAAAGTTTACTGAAGTGCTGTTTGCATGTGCATAATTATCTGTTGCTATACAGTTGTTAAGTGGTTCTGAATGTTTTAGGCTGTTGCTAGGCAGCTGCTACTTTTTAAGCAGTTGTGAATGAGTATTTTAGTCTGTTTTCTAGGCGGTTTCTTCATGTCTGGTGTGAAGATATATTTTTGAATCTTATTTTTTCAGATCTAAATTGATTTTGAGTATTAGTTTGATCCATAAGGTGAAACATGCACTCATAATAACTGCTGACCTTCCTCTCAGATCTGTTTGTGTAGTTTTCTGTCATGCTGTGCTCATGTGAGCTTCAGCATATGATTACAATATTGTCAAAGCATCCGAGCGCTTGCATATTACAGGTGTATGAAATAACACACACACAGAGTGTGTTGCCAAACATGAGGGCTGGAAAACTCTCACCTCTGTCCCAGTAACGCAGGAGTCTAATTTCCCCTGCTGTGTTGAGAACAGAGGCGTTAAATCATCTGGGTTACTCTCGGTCACTCCTGATTGTTTTCATGCTCAAGGTCAGAGTTCTCTTGTCTTCTCATGAGATGATGTTCATCTTTAACGTCACGACAGGATGAATCTCTACGACTCTCAGGGGGCTCGTATCAGAGAAGGCATTGTTAAGACAAAGCGAGGAGGAGACGTCATTTCTGCTGTTACACGACAAAACATTTGTAATGACTGATGTTCTGTGAGTTTAGAGGACATCCCTTTATCTGACGAGGTCACTGACTTGTGAATGAAAGAAGTATCTGAAAGAGTAGCCTGTGCTGTATGATGCTGAATGTTTCGTGCATTGCTTTGTTTAATTCACTGAGTGAGTCAATTATCATCCTGGCAATGAAAAGCGTATTTTGCATTTTGAGGAGATCATGCAGAAGGTCATCTAGGTGATTAATCATATCGCGCACTGCAGAAATAATGCATGTAATATGTTGTTCTGAACATGTCCACTCATGTTAAAATGTTTGAGCTTGTAGTTATGCAGTGCATGAAACTAAACACTAGATTTCACTCTAAAAACACATTAAAAAATATATTTATTTTTTATTTATTTCATTTAATAGGAACAATGCATGTTCATGAACATTAGTTACAATATGTAAACACTGGATTTATATATATCTTAAATACATTTTTTTTTTGTTTGAATAATTCATTTTTTTAAAATGAAGTCTCTTCTGTCTTCTGGTCACCAATATACAGTAAAAAGTAATAGTGTGATCGAATTATCGAGCTATCGAAAATAGCTGTTTTCTAAACAGAATTATATTAAAATGTAATTTTTCTTGTGATGCAAGCTAATTTAATCATTTAATATCTATTTTTATTTAATTATTAATTTAATCATTAATTTATACACTAATTTATACATTAATTATTAGTTATTTATTACAATAATAACAATAATAATGTTTTACTGTGTATGTAATAATTTATTTTATTCTGTTTTTTTTTTCTGTGATGTGATCAAATGAATGCCTTGATTGTAATGCAAGCCTCTTTGGATAAAAGCATCATAAATGCAGTGATTTTGTGGTGTAATTGTCGTCTCAGGTGCTCCTGTCGTCGTGTCGTTCCCTCACTTTCATCTGGGTGCTGAGAAGTACGCCAAAGCCATCGACGGCATTTCTCCGGTGCACGAGCTTCACCAGACGTTTCTGGATCTGAACCCTGTAAGATCTGCGGTGTTGTGATAAGACGCTTTGAAATGTTGATTTTCATGATCAGTGTCTCGATCTCTTATGTTATTTTTTCCTGTCTGAAATGTTTTTGTGATATAATTGTTTGATTGCTGCAGTCTGGCTCAGATCTTCTGGTTTCTCCTCAGACTATGGGAGTGCCTGTTCGTGCCATGAAACGAGCCCAGATCAACATTCATCTCGAGCGAGTGAGCGGCTTTCCGTGAGTGATGATTTCCTGCCTGATATATTTAATCGGGCTGTTTTGATAAACAGCCATGAGTGTGTGTTGTTATTGCTTTTTCTAGCTGAAGGTCTTTGTCTTTTTGTCCTTTGTTTCCTCAGTTTGACCAGGAATCTCAATGGCACCATCTTCCCCATTGTGTTCCTGAATGAGGTGAGAGTCAGAGGTGGATGATTTAGTGACCAGTGGTTTCGTCTCCTGTAAAAACATTAGATGTTTATCTGCTGTGTTTTTGCAGTCGGTGCTGATTGACGATGCTTCGGCCGCGAGAATTCAGAAGCTGCTGCTGATCGTGACTCTGGTTTCTCATTTCCCACTCGTCCTTGTTGCTCTGGGAGTCATTCTGCTGCTCGTCTGTGTCATCCTTGTCATCCGCTTCTATCAGAACAAGGTAATACAACCACCCAGAACACCCTAGCAACCACTTAGCAACCACACAGAACACCCTAGCAGCTCTGGTCTTCTCATTTCCCAAAACATCTTAACAACCGCCTAGTAACACCTTAGCAACCACCCAGAACACCATAACAACTGCCTGGCAACACCCTAGCAACTGCCTAGTAACCATCCAGAACACCCTAACAACCACTAGGCAACACTGTAGCAAGTCTGGTCTTCCCTAAAACACCTTACAACTACCTAGTAACATGGTAACAACCACCCAGAACAACATAACAACCACTTAGTAACACCCTAGCAACTCGGCCTTCTTATTTCCCCAGAAACACTGTAGCAACTGCCTATTAACACCCTATTAACCACCCAGAACACCCTAGTAACCATTCAGAACACACTAACAACTGCCTAGCAACACCCTAGCAACTTTGGTTTTCATATTTCCCCAGAACACCCTAACAGCACCCTGGCAACAACTCAGAAAACCCTAGAAACCAGTCAGAACACCTTAACAAATGCCTAGCAACATCCTTGCAACTCTGGTCTTCTCATTTCCCCAGAACACCCTAACAACCAACTAGTAACACCCTAGTAACTACCCAGAACACCCTAGCAACCACCTAGAACACATTAACTGCCTAGAAACACCCTAGCTACGCTGGTCTTCTCATTTCCCCAGAACACCCTAACAACCACCTAGTAACACCCTAGAAACTTTCCAGAACACCATAACAACCACTCAGCACTCTGGCAAAAAACAAGGACACAATAGCAAATGTTTGGCAATGCATTTGCTCTCACACAGAACGCCTTAGCAACCACAGTGATTAGTCTGTCTGAGAGACTTCAAAGCTTTATACTACAAGCTTGTCAAACGGCTTCAAACTTCCAGCTATTTAAACATAACATTTGTCTCGACTGTCACTAAGTGTGTGTGTGTGTGTGTGTGAGTTGAGGCTTGAGGCTTGAGTTGAGGCTTTTCAGAAAAGTCTCCATTATTCTTCAGCTTATTCTTCACTTTCCCACCAAAGTTTGAACTGAACCACAGAAATGTGGCATTCTCTGTCAGCTCGGTTCACACGCACTAAAGCTGCCGTCAAACCATGTGTTCTGAGTGGGTTTGTTGTGGAAGCCGAACGCTATTCTTCCAGATCAGCCTTTATGAATCCACCTCCTCATTCACACGAGTCTGCTGTAGAGCAGAGAAAACTGAAGGATGTGTGGAGCTTGAGAAAATCAGCCAGTGCTGAGATGAAACTGATATGATTGTAACTCAATCTATACCCAGCGAACAAAAATATGTTCTGAGATGGTTTTTCTAGCGTTCCCATTATTTTATGAAAACATTAGTTCTGAATATTCACAATGTATAAGCATTTTAAAAGCCTTTCTGTCCAGGTTTTTCAAAACATTTTTCTCAGTTACGCAAACATAAGAAAACATAAAGGGAACGCTCCATTTTATCATTTTGCAAACATTATGGGTTCTCTGAACGGTTGGTAATGTTTAGATGAACATCCGAATGAAATGTTACAGGAAAAATAGTAATTAGCAGATCAAAGCAGATGACAAAAAGTAAAACAGTAAATATGAGAAAATATGATGAATAAAACGAAATATTCTTAATAATTTAACAATTAAAATTTCCATTTACACCAATTGAATATACTATATAAAGTAAAGAACGGTGGAGAGACTGTGACTAGTTTTCTGTATCTGATGGAGTTGAGGTTTCAAAGCTTGCTGTTCTTCTGCTTGTGGTTTATATGAATGAATTTATTTCCTGTCATAACTCATGCTTTCCTGAAGCGACTAACTGCCACATGCTGCTCTCATGATCACTTCACTAACCTAGTAACCATTCTGTGCTGTGTTTGCTTACTTATATTTTGGCTTGTTTGTTCCTCTGACCTGATGAGCATCATGTTGTGCTGATCTGCTTTTGTTTAGACTCAAGTGAAGCGCTTTGATTTCGCTGAGGCTTTCCACTGCTCGCTTGTAAGTTCAGCACTCACTAACCAGCTAACTATACTAGTTTGACACATCTAACGTCAGTGGTTCGATTCTCAGGAAACGCATGAACTGATCAAATGCAAACCCTAAAATCAATGCAAGCCACTTTGGAAAAAAAGCATCTGCTAAATGCATGAATAAAAAATTTAATAAATGCAACAGAAAACGCTGAAATGCACTATATACAATCTTTTGATCATATAAACGGTTTATGGCTTCACTTTGTGCTCTGGATTATTAGATTAACTAGCATTTGGATGTAAATGTGATCTGCCTCATGTCGTTTGGTTGTTTCCATACAGAAATGTAATATATGACATTTATTGCTCTATATCAAGAGTCATATTGCTGTATGTTGCCTAAAAGGCAATTGTGTAATTTTCACATTCTCTGGGTAGATGAAGATATAAAAACATATGTAAAATTCCCATAGTAAAATGCACATGTGTTAACAATACCTATATGATGATTTTATATGCAGCAGCCATGTATGTCAACAATATATATTTTATTTTTATATGCAACTTTATTAAGACAACATATACACAAAAAACTGTTTTTGTAATGCTTTTCTTAAATGCATGTCTCTTAATTATATATCATCGTTATGACACGTTTTAGAATGAATATACATGTATACATGTATTATATGAATATATACATTTATATATCCAAAAATGTATTACACACATAAACATACATATTTATTTTAATATGTTTCCTGTTTTTACTTCATATGGCAGTCTATTTCATATAAGTAAATTGAATATATTTACATACTGTATATTACATTTTCGTATGGGAATTGGTTCACTTCCAATAACCATTTTAATATTAAGAGTTTGAGTTTATTTGCTTATTAATAATACAATGAGTGCATCCCAAAGTGCAATTTAATGGTCAAAATTTAGTCTCTCCTGAGTCAGACCTAAAAGCCTGGTATGCAAATATACATGCATTTACATGCATTATTAATGTAAATACTCAGAGATATGTGAAACAGGTTTAACTCCCTTCTGTACTCACGTGCTGTACTCAAGAACATGAACTTGTTGTATGAAGTGTATTTCACGCACGCACACATACTAAATTAATCTTATTGTCTTTTCTATCTTTCTTGCAGCCGTCTGCAAAGAAAGACACGTCGTACGCTCCTGTGAGCGCCAAAGCAGATGATCAAGACGAGAAAAACGGCACTTATATCGGCATGACACCCGTGGACAAGTCTTAAACAGCTGTGTGTGTGTGTGTGTGTGTGTGTGTGTGTGTGTGTGTGTGTGTGTGTGTGTGTGTGTGTGTGTGTGTGTCTCACAGATGCTGTCACTCTCAGTAGAGCGGTGTGTGTGTCAGTCGTCATGATTCACACACTGACTCCTCCTCAGGACTGATGCCGTGAGCAAAGGAGCATCTGAATGAACGACCGAATAACACACACACTTCAGGCTCAATCATCATCTGTTTCCTTTCATATTTAAACACTTTGAGCGATATTAAAGCTGCTGTCAGTGATTTTTTTAGGAGCATCACACATCAAATGCTGAGAGATCACATCACACTCAATTCTGACCCAAGTGACACCCGCATCCCTCGCTGTCCGTCTGATTAAATCAAGATTTATGTGTTTGAGTTCAATGTAAAATTTGGCTTACGTTGTTTTAACATAAACTAATAAACTTAATGTGATGCATAATTTGTCGGTCATACATAATGAGGTCAGATTTCTAAATGCAAAAAAACAACAACATAATAGTAATAATCAACTATTTGCATTTATTTGATTTTATTTAAATAATCATATCTTTTAAATGCATTTATACAAATGGCTTAGAATCCACATAAATCTGTTTATTGTGAAAACAATTACATTTATTCCAAAAGTAGAACCATAGTTTAAATATGACTATAGCTGTGGAACAAGCAATATTCAGTTAGTTCAAATGCATGAGATTTAAACAAGTTGGATTTATTGATGTTAAAGCTGTATTTAGAACACATTCTGTTTATTAGTGTTTATTACAGGAATCTGACCGGTTTCATTTATACATGACAGACAACTATGGTGGGCGGGGTTTGATACAGAGGGTGTGTCTGTCTTAGTGGGTGGAGTTTGACATAAAAGGTGTGTGTGACTTTAAGTGGGTGGAGTTTAATAGGGGGCGTGTGCGATTTAAACTGAAAAAAATCCTGAAATCACTTGCAGCACCTTTAACAATCAGACACTATGTTCAGAGTTTAGAACCTCTTAAAAGGCCAAACAAAACAACTTTATATTTGTGTTACCAAATGGTCCGTTCACACAGGACGTGTTCCAGCATTTAAACACCTGGACTGAGATCAGTGCAACAGAACAGAAGCAGTAATACACAAACAATAACGCAACCGTCCTGTGTGAACGACCCACGTGTGACTGAACCTGCTGTGCCTTTAGTTACAAACCATTGAGTTGTTTTATTTCAGTCAAGAGCTGACATCACATCACTGTGCCTTCATTTCATAAGTGTAAAATACTAAAGTTAACATTTAATAATTCAGTATTTGTTGATCTGATGTTGTGGAATATGCACACTACCAGTCAAAAGTTTCTGAACAGTAAGATTTTTAATGTTTTTAAAAAAGTCTCTTCTGCTCACCAAGCCTACATTTATTTGATCCAAAGTACAGAAAAAACAGTAAAATTTTGAAATATGATTATTATTATTTTTTTTTAGAATTTATTTAAAATAACTGTTTTCTATATTTGAATATATTTTATAATGTAATATATTCCTGTGATTTCAAAGCTGAATTTTTAGCATCATTACTCCATTATCTAAATTTATTATTATTATTATTATTTTGAAAACAGCCGAGAATAATTTTTTCAGGTTTCTTTGATGAATAGCAAGTTCAGAAGAACAGCATTTATCTGTGTATAATGTTACAAAAGCTTTTTATTTCAGATAAATGCTGATCTTTGGATCTTTCTATTCACTCGACTCTTTTAAATATTATTATTAATAATAATAATAAGCAGTAAATCAGCATATTAGAATGATTTCTGAAGGATCATGTGACACTGAAGACTGCAGTAATGATGCTGAAAATACAGCTTTGATCACAGAAATAAATTACATTTGAACATATATTCAAATGGAAAGCAGTTATTTTAAATAGTAAAAATATTTCACAATATTACTGCTTTTGCTGTACTTTGGATCAAATAAATGCAGGCTTGGTGAGCAGAAGAGACTTGTTAAAAATCTTAGCGCTCAGAAAGGTTTGACTGTAATCTCACGTCTGCAGTCGGTCGATGTGATCTTTGATCCTCAAACACTGCTCGCAGACGCATGTCTGAATGATTTTAGAGGAGAGTTGTTCTGAATGAAGATCATCTTGTTAGTATTATTAGATTGTGGGATTGCAAAGAGATTGCAGTTCTCTTAGTGTTACTGAACTAATATTTCAGGATGTTTTCTGGAATATGAACAGAAGTATTTTCAGAGGTTCAATCTGTATATTTTCGTGGTTTTAGCGGACAGGATCACATGTTACCGTTTAATGTGTTTGTATGCCTTTCCTTAAACTAGATGCTTCGGTGCAAAATCATAACAAAATAACCTCTTATCATAACTCAAGGTATGTATTATCATATTGCACTAAAATACACGATATTAACTATAATTCTGAAGCTGCACGTTTAACGCACTGTGTTTTTCAAGATGGTCACTGGTTTCAATCTCTGAGCCATTTTATTTGAGTTTTATGATTTCTTTAATGTTGTTATATTGATGTGCCAGACATGATTGAGATCAATCAAAAAAACAAATATTGCACTAAATGAGTTTGATTCGCTTGGATGTTAATGGGGGAAAAAAAAGATGTTTAGTTCAGTTGACAGTGTTTGAGACTGAATGTAACGTGGTTTAAAAGCCTTTGGTGTCTTTCAGCATTTCAGGTGTTAAATGATGCAGAATCTTGCCTTCATCAGTGTATAAACTAGAAAACTCAGTGGCCTTCCATCTTTTAACACAGACTGTTTAATGTCTTCTGCATCTGTCCGGCTCTTAGATTTCTATATTCAGACTGCACAAATAATTGTACAGTTTTGTATATAAATGAATCCTTTTTCCTGTGGATTTATAAGAAAATACAATAAAAAAGTCTTTTTGAAAGGCATTTCTTTGGTCAGTTTGTTCTCTATTCCATATGTTTTAGAACAGCTTTTTATCATAATTATTTACAATAACTCCTTTTCGGAATTTTACTTCTGATTTTTTATTTTTTTTTGTAAAACATAAATAGTATCCTGAAATGGTAAATCTTAAATTAACTGTTTTATTTAAGTCACATCATGCACTGAATCAACCTAAAGACATTCATTTATACCAGAAAAACGAATGGTTATGGGTTAAATTGGATAAAAATAACTCTTTAAGGCAGGGACGGATTAAAGGCCCCCCTCAGTTGATGAAAGCGTATAATGCCATGCACTTGCGCATTACAAGTAACGCAAGTTGTGTAATCAGATTACTTATTTCAAGTAACTAAGTAACGCATTACTTTTGAATTTCTAAGGAAATGTCTGAGTTACTTTTTTCAAATAAGTAACGCCAGTTACTTTTTCCCCCATTTATTAACTGAAGAGTCTCCTGTCGGCAAATCAGGAGTAAACATGATGTTACTGTAGTTCTAGACTAAATGTGAACATGCATTAATTCATCTCACTCACAAAAACAGATTCAGAATTCCTCAAAATTAATAAAAACAGTGAAATGCAAACTCAGAATATGATGCAAACCTGCAATAATTAAATGGGTTAAATAATACAAATATCCTTTATGCATTTAATCCCATTTTATTAACTAGTGTCTTTGCTGCTGACCTTTAATGATGCAATTCAACCATACAAGCAAAAATTACTTTAGATAAACTAACATTTGTGCTTCTTTTTTTTTATATATATAGCTGAAGAGTGATCTTCTCCTGCATGAATGTAATTTTCTTTCAGCCTGAGGTGAATTCATTTCACTTATGGTGAAAAACATTAGAATTTTTATATTAAAAACAAAGAAGCAAGCCATGCCCAGATTTAAAAAGTAACGCAAAAGTAATGTAACGCATTACTTTCCATAAAAAGTAACTAAGTAACGTAATTAGTTACTTTTTCAGGAAGTAACGCACAATTGTAATGCATTACTTTTAAAAGTAACTTTCCTCAACACTGTAACGTTAGACGCTGCTGCTGAACACTGTTGAGAGACGCACTGATGCTGGTATTCACGCGCGCTTAACCTCTCTCTCTCTCTCTCTCTCTCTCTCTCTCTCTCTCTCTAATAAGTGCATTAGCCTGCATATCAAGCCCCTCTCTAAAATGACGTTTTGGAGATTGCGGTTTATGAGGTGCGCAAGAAATGAGATAACCACATGAGATTTCAGGATGGAAACATGACAAATATCTTGAAATAAATCATCTTAACAATGTCTTGATGTGTGGTTCTGACTCCAGGCCGACTTCACATTATTACAGAAATAATGCACTCCCAAAGTGGTGATGTGGCTGCGATGCTGGAGCCTGTTAATGGAACGGTCTTCTCAAACTAATTAAGACGTTCGATTTTTATTGACTGAACGCAAGCGCTAATTGCCATAGAAAGAATTGCAGATTACGAAATATTTGTGTTTGGTGGGGTGGTATTATTATTATGGCCTATAACTAAGGAAGGGGGCCCAAAATATCGTAAATCCGGCCCTGTTTATTGTGGAGAGCAAAATAGCTGACTTTAGTCTAGCCAGAATTTAAGCACTCTCAAAAACTCCCATTAATCACTAAAGTTGCTTATTCATTGTGAAATGAATATCTTGCTTACATCGCACGCACATGTGCACTTAGTTGTTTCTGATGAGAGAAATCGGAGCTGAATTAATTCAGGGAGCACTCACACTTTATAAAACAGCTGTTTCAGCGATGACTCATCTGAATGTCTTATTGGCCATTGTACTCAACAGAATTTTGATTTGATTTGATTTGATTTAATGTTGCTGTCTGTGGGTGTCATTGCTCCTCCGCGCCGCTGGGTGGCGACAGCAGCAGTAACAGCAGCGCCAGCGGCGTCACTCTGACGGTGACACCACAAACTCAGCGTCGTTCCGCGTTACAGACAATATTAGTTCAGCTCACGCAGAACAAGGTGAGTTTTACACAGATTTACTGCGTTTTAGCGTATTTTTCAATTAAATATGTGATTTTCTGCTCTTATATATGATAAGAACATGAGAATGAAGCGTGTGTTTGTTTATAGATCAGATTTGTGATTGTAAACAGGAAGAGAGCAGCGATCATCGAGCTAACAGACCGAGTTAATCATTTTGATCGTATTTAAAATAACTGTGAAGATTCAGATAAACATTTGTAAAAATCAGGCTTTATATATTCTGATTATATACGTTAGGAAATATAATACAAACATAAGAAGGTTATACTGCTGCTGCTGCTATGTTTTTGGTCAAATACCATGTTAGAGCCATGTAAATATAGTAGTAATATATTATAATACAATTATAATAAAACATTATATGTAATTATAGTATATGTGTGTGTGTGTGAGTGTGTGACCCTGGACTACAAAACCAGTCTTAAGTGTCAATTTTTCGAAATTGAGATTTATATATCATCTGAAAACTGATTAAATAATCTTTCCATTGATGTATGGTTTGTTATGATCGGACAATATTTGTCTGAGATACAACTATTTGAAAATCTGGAATCTGAGGGTGCAAAAAAAATCATCTTTAAAGTTGTCCAAATGAAGTTCTTAGCAATGGATATTACTAATCAAAAATTAAGTTTTGATACATTTACGGTAAGAAATTGACTAAATATCTTCATGGAACATGATCTTTATTTAATATCCTAATGATTTTTGGCATAAAAGAAACATCGATCATTTTGACCCAAACAATGTATTTTTGGCTATTGCTACAAATATACCCCAGAGACTTAAGACTGGTTTTGTGCTCCAGGGTCACATATAGTACCAACACAGCACTTTTTATTACAATTGTATAATTTGATGGATATTTTAATCATAAGCCTGTGGAATAATAGAGAGAATGGCAACTTGAGTTGAACATTTCACACTTGTCAACAGAAAAACATTTGAAAGATTCGTGCATGCACTGAAATCTGAATAATCTGACTGTGTTTTGTGTTCAGAGTGCTGTCAGATATGGTTTGTATTCCCTGCATCGTTATTCCTGTGCTGCTGTGGGTTTATAAGCGCTTCCTGGAGCCCATCATCTACCCGTTCATCTCTCCCTTCATCAGCCGCTTCTGGAGTAAAGCAGCCGTGCAGGAGACACAGAAACACGAGAACACTGTAAATCACAATCCCTTCAGCTCCAGCTGTACAATGCAAATATGATATATTTAATCATGTATTGTTACATGTAAATATTTATAGAAATATTATTTTAAATAATATATTTATATACATTTAATAATATAAATGCATTTACAGACTCCTGGTTTCACAGACAAGGCTTAAGCCTAGTCCCAGACTAAAATGCAAGTCTGAGCTGTTTCAAATGAAAGAAACTTGCACTGACTGATCTTTAAATACATCAGTGCCTTTGTTTGGTCTCAAGATGCACACCAGTAGTTTTTTTTTTTCCTAAGGTACATTTATAAAAAATACTTAAGTGTCCTAATTGAACTATGGCCTAATCCTGGCTTAGTCTGTATATTAAGTAATAATTATTATGTAATTAATATTAACTATTATTTTAATATATACATTTAATTATATACTGTTAACAATGGATATAAATATTAAACAAATTAATAAATTAAATTAATTAATATATATATATATATATATATATATATATATAATTTTAATAATATACACTTAATTATACATTGTTATATGTTCATATAAGTATTTATTATTAATATAATATTATTTAATATATATTTTTAATAATGTAATAGTATATTATTTAAAAAAATATAAATGTAATTTATATAGTTAAATTATAAATATTATATAATTTAAATTATTAATTGTTATATGCTCATAGAAATATCAATTATAAATAAATAAATAAATATATAATGTCATGTAATTTTGTATTATTTTAATAATATAAACATTGTTACAATCATTTTCACAGAATAATTAACCCCAAAATGAAACTTGTCTGATTATTTAGTCTCATGTCATTACAAACTTCTTGTTATTTATTTATTTTCTATGAAGCACTGAGTGATTTTTCCAGTAAGTTTATGATCAGCAGTAAGTGTTCAGACGAGCGTTCGCGTTCACTTTATTCTGTCCATCGTTGTCTTTCAGGCTGAATGTAATGGAACGGCAAACGGATCCACAGCAAACAGGCCGAAGACGGTGGCCGATAAAAAAGCCGACTGACCGATCTCACATCTCTGCAATCAGCTGATTAATATTTTAAAATGTAGATATTTTGAAATGTAAACTAATATATGGACACACACTCTGATCCTGTCTCATTGCTTACATGAAATACTTTAATATGTTTAATAAAAATGAAGGTAGCAATCTGTAGATTTAGTTTTTATCATTCCATGATCATACCTTCCACTCAGAGCAGATTTTCTGTGTATAATTTATGATGCTTCATTTAAAATAAATGCTGAATTATTTATTTGTGGCTGGTTGTTTATTTTCATGAGGCTTTCAATTGTGAATCATTTTAGTGATTTTAGTTATGATTACATCTCAGGAAACAATGCAAATATACAATGTTGTTCAAAAGTTTGAAGAATCACGTGATGCTGAAGACTGGAGGAATGATGCTGACAATTCAGCTTTGATCACAGCAATAAATTATATTTTATAGCACATTAAAATAGAAAACCTGTAGTTTAAATTGCAATAATAATATTTCACAACATTACTGTTTTTTTTCTGTATTTTCGTTCAAATAAATGCAGCCTTGAGAAGAGACTTCTTTAAAAACATTAAAAATCTTACTGATCCCAAACGTTTGATCAGCAGCGTACAACAAATACAATAATATAAAGAAATATGGTGCTAAAATTGCTTATTCTTTTATTAATACCTAAGACAAGTATAACTTGCATTTTTGATGTTTACAAGAAAGAACTGAATCAAAACCAAGCTTTTCACATTCATTTAGTTTATGAATATATATTTTTTATAAGTACTTAGAAAGGTTATATTTATTTTTATACATTTTAGCTATTTATAATTATTATAGCTATTACATAATTTTTCATAGCTCTTATTTACATGAGAGTTGCTCACTTTCACCGGCAGGAGGCGCCGGAGGTCTGAACATCGAAGCGAACGCGTTTATTCGAGCTCCGAGGAACTGACGTTTTACGCCAACCTGTTATGTTACGTCACGAATATCAGAAATCCAGCGGGACCGAGAGCACGCGACACGCTTGTTGTGAAGATAACAACTTCCGGTCGTCATGCTAATCACCTATTGGCTCCAAAACAGTATTATTCAGTGGTTCGTAAGTGTTTTAAAGCTAAAACTAAATAAAAAGCTAAATAAAAATAATTTGTTTATCTTAATATATATATATTAGGTCAAAATATAAACCAAAAAAAATTAAATTAAATTAAGGTCATATGGAAATTTATGTTTGTAAAAATCGTTCCAATCCCTGTCAGTCCGTTTTAAATGAGTTTTCCGTTAACCGCAATGTATCGTGGGCCGCGTCGCGCCCCCTTCAGGCAGTAACGGTCATAACCGCGCCTTTAAATGCCGTTCCCGCTCTAAAGCGTTTAGAAGCAGTGAGCAGATCGGGGATAAATAAGAGACTAAAGATGGCGACGGTGGAGGATTCATGGGACAAATTCGGATCCAAAACT
Organism: Acrossocheilus wenchowensis; assembly: GCA_029620275.1. Lineage (NCBI taxonomy): Eukaryota > Metazoa > Chordata > Actinopteri > Cypriniformes > Cyprinidae > Acrossocheilus > Acrossocheilus wenchowensis. Next base: position 28,510,852 of record CM056155.1, read on the forward strand.
TCCCTTTGGAATACAGAGTCCAGCGATCCAGTCGCGCAGTGAGAGCCGCGAACCCCCGCGACACCCGGTTCCGCTTCCGTGGCTCCGTTACAGGGCTTTTCTTCTACTCTTTCTCGCTTGCAGTAGCAAATAAAGCGGATTTTGGATTCAGATCATCCGAACTGACACCGGATCCCGCTGATATGATCCCGGACTGAACGCGAACCGAGTCCGTGTCGAACTGTAGTTTGGTTCTGGTGAATGGAGGCCGCTGGAGGGAGGCTGTCTGCCCCGGTGTCGCAGTGATTTGGGTCGGAACCGGATCGTGATGTATTTTCTGAGCGGCTGGCCGCGGAGGCTCCTCTGCCCGCTCCGGAGCAGCGAGCGGCCCTTCCTGGTCGAGCCCAGCGCGCAACGGTTCTACCTGGCGGTGCTGTCCGAGACCCAGATCAGCATCTGGTTCAGCAGGGTAAGAAACACCACAAACTCACCCGTAAACAGTGCTTTGAATCATTAGATGTTTACATGCTGGGTAACCCAAAGGTCGTTGGTTCGAATCCCAACGTCAAATTCACTCCAAATCAGGCTATTGTGTCTTTAAAGGTGAGCTGATGTGACTTAGTGGTTAAAGAGCAGGAAGGTTTAAGGTACAGGCATGATGGATGATGTGGTTTAGTGGTAAACGATCTGGGTTTGTGACCCAAAGATTCGAACTTAAGAATGGATGATTCAAAAGAATCGATGTTGGTTAATGTTGTGTATTGGGCATTTCAGCAATCCGGTTAATCCTGCAGGCTTTAGTGGCTAAAAACTAAGAACTGTAAACTTTCAGCACCTGGTTAATCTAGTTAAACACTTTATACACTGCTGCGAGACCAGGACTTTAAGTGTTTTCATTTTTAAGTGCATGATACTGTGGTTTAGTGGTAAATGATCAGGGTTGGTGAGCTAAAGATTCAAATTTAAGAATGGATGATTCAAAAGAATCAGGATTAAGCTGACTTTAAACCAGCTGGTTAAGGGTTTAAAAGCTTATAAACTGGTTTAAATGGTTCAAAACGAAGAACTGTGAACTTTTAGCAACTGGTTAATCTAGTTAAACACTTGCTACATGGATTGTTTTCATTTTTAAATGCAGGATGCTGTGGTTTATTGGTAAATGATCAGGGTTGGTGAGCCAAAGGCTCAAACTTCAGAATATATTAATCCTGCATTGTTTAGTAGCTTTGTCTAGTGGCTTAGTGGTTAAAGACTAAGATATGACCACATTCAGCATCTGATTAATCTAGTTAAGCAATTTCTTAGAGTTTTACGTGTGTGGTTTAGTGGTTAAAATGAGAGTCCTGTGGATGTAGGTTTGAATCCCATCTGTTTTAGATGGCTGTAAATATACAGAATAGCTCACATGTGAAGTGCTGTCGTTTAGTGGTTGAGTATCAGTGCTTACTCGGAGTCTACAGGTTCAAATCCCAAAAGGGGTGATTCGTGTGACTCAGTTTCAGCAGGGTAAAAACATAAACTGGTTACGCAAAGGTTGTGGGTTTTAGTCCATGATGCATTAATACCTGAACATCACTGGTTCGTCAAAGTAAAAGACTGTCCCGATGTCAGTATTAAGGGTCTAATATATGGGTGCTGTGGTTACAGTTCTGTGGCGATAGTCAGGTTCGAACCTCATAATGATGTTATTAGATTAAAATAATACATGTACATTTCAACTAACTGAATCTTAAACAGCTAGTCATATTTAATTCATGTTTAATTGAATTGTTTTGAATAATTATACTGATTCAAAGCAATTTTGAGTATTTAAACAAAGTCAGATAGATAATAAATCACTTAATAATGTGGTATGTTAAGAAGATTGATTTTTCTGCATGTGTTGACAGCTGTCACGTTTGGATGTCGTTGCTCAGTGGGTCAAAGTACAGAAATTCCCCCAGTTTTCCAGAGTTCGCAGCATCTCGTTTGAGTTTTCAGTTTCAGTTTAACTCGTCTTGTTGACTTGAACATTTGAAGGTTTGTGTCTCACCTGTGTGAGGTGATGTTTGATGTTAGAGACTCTCACCTGTGTGTCAAACGCTCTGTCTGTCTCCAGCGGTGCTGATGGTTTATATGAGCGTTCAAAGGCACCGGGAGATTCAGGAGACGAGAACATCAGTTTGTTGCAAAAAGCAAACTAGGACTCACTGCAAATTCTTGCTTGAACGTGCCTACTTTTGCTTCATTTTCACAAGTAGAGTGAGATCTCAGTGTTACGCAGGAGTGTGAACTGTGGTCTCTGATGTCACAGACAGTCTTTCTCGGTGTTGCTGATAATTTCTTAACCCTGAGAAAAGAGAGTTTGAAATCTGACCAGATCTGCTTTTCACTGACAGTTCAGTTTGATTCAGAAAATATTGTTTGAATGACAGTTGAAAATGTAATGTATGTCCTAATTAGCTGAAAATATGCTCACCCTCAGGTAGGGCTGGGCGATATGGCTGAAAACTGTATCACGATATCAGTGTTTCATATCGGTCAATATCGATAATTATTGATATTTTTTATGACCCATTTAAAATAAGGACCAGGAGAAAGATATATTACATTTAAACATTTTTATTTTAAACTTAACCTTCCTCTGATCATAATCCCCTCAGTTATTAAGACAGAAATGTAAACAACCATGGAAAACTCAAATAATTAAAATGTAAACATAAGTCTAAAGTCACAATGAACACTTAACAATTATCTCTTAACATTTAAGGTGCAAAATGAAAGAAAATGTAAGAAATGTTTAATAAAGTGTAATAAAATAGTGCAAAGTGTTAAATATAAACAGAGAAACCTGAGAATTAGAAAGAAGTTTAGTGCTAGGAAGTTCACTAGCTGTTCACCTTCTGGTGAATAAAGTGTTTTTAAAATATGTGCAGTGTTTTGTAAACATAAATAAAACTGAGGTAGTTCGTGGTATTACCAGTCTTGGCGGGGACGACGGTCTTGCATAATTTGCAGACGACATTGGTCTGACTACGGTCAGACTTATAATATCCAAAACGCTGCTATACTGGCGAGCTGACTTTTCCTCTTTTATTTACAATTTCCTCGCTCGCTTCGGCACTCATTTTCTGCTTATGAAAAGGAATCCAGCAGACCAGCACGAGACAACGATATGGCACAACCAAACTGATACTGTTACATGATTGGCTGTTAGCGTGTCACTCCCTACGTTGCTAGGTTACCAGAGAGCGGTGCCTTTGTTAATGCAACCTCTGTTTTCTTCCGACGAAGAATAAAAAATATCGAACGTTTTATCGAACACATTTTTTATTGATATCGATCACGTGTCTATCGCGATACATATCGTTATCGTTTTATCGCCCAGCCCTACCCTCAGGCCGTGTTGTAGATGATGTAGATGAGTTTGTTTCTTCATCAGATTTGGAGAAATGTGTCTCAGCAATGGATGCTCTGCAGTGAATGGGTGCCGTCAGAATGAGAGTCCAAACAGCTGATTAAAAACATCACAATAATCCACACCACTCAAGTCCATCAGTTAACATCTGCAGAAGACAAAAGCTGGAACAAATCCATCATTAAGATGTTTTTTACTAAAACTGAGTCCATTATGATGTGTCCTCCGGTGAAAAAGTGCATCTCCTGTCGTCTCTCACATCAAAATCCATCCACATATTTGTTTAGAACTGTTTTGTCTTGTAAACGCTGCTTGATCTGTGCAGATTTCTCTCCAGATTCAGACCAGAACACTTTTTTCACTGGAGGAAGCGTTATTATGTATTATAGACTCATATTTTAGTTACCTGATGGACTGGAGTGCTGTGGATTATTGTGATGTTTTAATCAGCTGTTTGGACTCTCGTTCTGACGGTACCCATTCACTGCAGAGCATCCATTGCTGAGACACTGATGCAGCGACACATTTCTACAAACCTGATGAAGAAACAAACTCACGAGAGAGTCAGTTTTCAGCAATAAAATGCTCGTTTAATATCAATTACATGTTTTATTATGTAGAGTTTATGTAACGAATGTAGAAATTGTTTTTTACAATGTATGTCCACATGATTGTAAAGCGCTTTGAGTGTGCGGCAATACACAATAAAAGCGCTATATAAATGCCTCATTCATTCTCATTCGTTACATGACCTCAAGTGCCTCGTATTCATCAAGTGCATTAGTTGTTTTCATCATATTTTCTTACAATGCTTATTGTTTTGTTCAGTTCCTGGTAAATCAATTTTACTAAAGAACAGTCTGAACATTCATGCGCAGACAGATTTTGACTGATAATCCCCTGTGAGGTCAGACTTTTTGCCACTTGCATTTAGTCAGTCTGTCTGGGAAAATACTTCCAGGTGATTCTTTATACTTCCTGTCCAACAGGAAGTGCCCCACCCCCCCATGTACTTCCTGCAATTTAATGCCAGGCTGTTCTATAGCGAGTGTGTAGAGCGTCTTAGACAATCCGAGGGAAAAAGAAAGGAATGTGTCTGGAATGTGTGTGTGTGTGTGTGTGTGTGTGTGTGTGAAGGTGGAGTTACGCAGCTGGAGAGGAAGAGTTTCTTTTATCACACACACACACACACACACACACACACACACACACACACACACACACTCTCACTCTCTCAACAGAAGTGCTGAGATCATGCATATCAAAGCGTCTGGTCTTGACACGTCTGTGCATATGCATGCACAGACACACACACACTCACACACTCATCTCAAAGCGTCTTCATCACTGAACTGACACCTGGTTTGATTCCTGTGATCTGCTGCTGTTCTTCCTGTCACTGTGAGATCACACAGCCGCACATATAACATCACGCACATCTGTTTAACTTACGGATTTTGTTTATCACTAACAACAGAACCAGAAACAAGATTTAAAGGGATCGTTCAGCCAAATAAAATAATCATTCTATCATCGTTTACTCTTTTGTTCCAAATCTGAATGACTTTCATTCTTTTGTGAAACACAGATATTTTGAAGATCTTTGGAAACTAAGCTAAACTACACTGAACCCCACTGACTTTCATTTCATGAGCAAAACACACAGCAGAAAGAAACAAACTCGTAGAGGTGTGAATGAGATGAGGGAGAGACCACAGAATGAGCATTTTTGGGTGAACTATCCCTTTAAGGAAGTCAGTAGAGTTGACATATATATATATATATGTGTAAAATTTTCAGTATTTTGACTAATTTGTTCATCTAAGAAACAAGATTTTCTCAGATTTTTCCTTTGGTTTTTGCTTTGCTATATTTCTCAATTGTAAGTAGCTTTGGATGAAACCATCTGCTAAATGAGTATCTAAATCAGTACATCAGCGCAAATATTGTTGACCTTTGTTTGGAACTATTTTCATTGGCAAAATAGAGCAAAAACAGACTATATTGACAGTATTGTGTAAAATATAACTTGATTGTTTGAACTGTTCATTAAAATTAATATTACATAAATACTACTTTAAGGAAATATTTGTGGCCGTTTGATGTGCGTGAATTTAAGATGAACTGCGATTTAGAAAAAAAGAATGCATTTAGGAACATTTTTTGTGCATATGGATGTTTTGTGAATCGTTCAGGAGTTTTCATATGTAGAATCATTCTACACATGGGTTTGTAAATGAGGCCTCAGCATTTGAGATCTATAAATAAACATATTTCAGACTGAGGAGATTCACACTTACTACACAACAGCAGTGGTGAAATGAATCCTCAGTGTGTGTGTGTGTGTGTTTTGTAATGCTGTGAGATCATATATCATCTGTTCTGTGTGGGTAACTGTAAGATGAGGACTAGATGTGGGCCATAAGTGAACAATAACCATAATAATAACCTTTTCAGCTGTTTGTGTGACATTCAGATAGTTTGCTGTGTGCCTGTTTAATTAAAATCACTGTACATCAGTCATTGTGATGATTTTACAGCATTGGTCTGTTTGTTTGAGTAGCAACACACATCAGCTTCTGACTCAGTCTCAGCCAATCATGTGAGATCTGTTTGACTGGCCAATGACCGACAGAGTGTTTGTAAAACCTGTTTGGAAACAGTCATTATTATTTTTGAGTTCCTGAATGCTTCAGTCTGTCTTTTCGTTGTGTGTCTGCACATTTACAAATTACTGACATAAAATATCAGGTAATGGGTTTTAGTGATCGTCCGTGCTGTCTCCATCCACTCGTTCCCTGTGATGCGAATCATTCAGGTCCTAATATAGGCCTCGATCAGTGGTGTTGGAGTCGTCAGTGTGACTGTACGTTACCATGTTTTTACCATGGTTAAGGGAGTTTTAAGTGTCTGCTTGTGATCTGGTGATGATGTGACATCTGCAGAGTTGAGCTCATTTGTCTGAAGAGCTGCTGGGTCGAATAATTAACTTAAAAATAGATCATTTAATGTGCCGTGACACTGAATCTAGGTGATTTATTTGAGAGATGTGCCCACATGTACGTGACAGCCAAAACACACGCACACAGATGAGAAATATGTGATGCTGTTGTTTTGTTACAGTAAATCAATCGCACAGATCATTCACAGCAGAGCAGCATGAGTTCAGGGAAGGATCGATTCAGATGTTTCGTTGTGACTGACACACATCTGTTCTTTTGTTTTTGTGGTTTGATGTCATTCAAGGCAGCGAAGATGGTGAATTTAGGCAAGAAACTGAAAATAAAACCGTTGCTTTTTCATGCAATGGTTCATATTGAGATTTTGGTCTATTTTGCTTTCATACTAACACGTCTGTTTTTCAGACTAATGGAAAACACTCATTTAAGTGTTTTATTTTATTGCACTGTATCTATTTATGTCTGTAGAGTTCAATTCCAGTCCATGTCTTTTGAAGAGTTTTTTTTTTCCCCTCATACACCAAACTTTACTGTGTTCTTCCTCTCTATATTCTGAAGGTTAATGCATATTTTTATTTATTCATATCATTCATACTGATTTATACAACACTTTACTCCTAAAAACATGGTTAGTTTTCTGTCTGTTGACAGTATTTTCTGATTTATGGAGTGATTAAAAAGAGAAATCCAAAATCTCCTCTAGAAATACCTTTAGCTCTAATGAGAAAAAATCAGACTAGAGCTTTGAACCTTGCGTTATTCAATGTTTAGATTTATATTCTAGAAATGTATGCAAATTGCAACACATTTAATTAGATGATGACTCATTTGCCTATTAAACATAGCATAACATTTCAGAAAACATGTAATACAAACTGTGTAAAATATGGGTATATTAATAATTTTTTTTTTACCCTATACACCCTAAAGGTTCTGCCTTAAAGAAATGTGCAGCTCATATTCTTTCTAAGGTTTTTGAGCTAGTCATCACAAATGAATAGATAATAGAAGGTTTTGCCCAGACAGTTTGTTAAGGTTAGTCAGTGAGTGATCACACTGGACTAAGTGTTAAGACTTGTTCTCACCAAGAACGGTAATTATATTAGTGTTCACACCAGAGGATGGTAATGGTCTGTTTGTTATTAGCATGCTGCAGTTTTATTGTCTGTCACTTTGTTGTCTATTCTCTTCATTTTTAAAACATATAGTTGGTTTGAACAGTCATGTTTTAATAGTGACAGTTGCACATTTGAATGTTTATTACTAAACTGCATGTTTGTCTGCTAGATGTCCATTATGTATTTACTGTAAATGTTTTACATTCATTTTCACAAGCTGTTGAAATGATTCTAGGCCTGCAAAATGATTAATCACGATTAATCGCATTCAAAATAAGTTTGCTTACATACTGTGTATATTTATGTATAAATACACACACGTGTATATATTTAAAAAAAAAAGTTTTGTATGTATGCATATTTACACTTGTATATAATTTATATTATATATATATATATAAATCTAAATGTTTTAAATATAAATCTAACATATATATTTTTCCTTGATATATACCTGTATTTATACATAATAAATATACACAATACACACACACACAGTATGTAAACCAACTTTTATTTTGAACGCGATTAATCGTTTTGCAGCCTTAAGTAACTCCGACGATTGAACGAGCATCATTTATTTGCACGTGTTCTGCGCTGCACATGTTGATTATGTCATAGGACAGGAAATAACATGTTCTCTGAGTTGGATTCAGGTCTCGACTGAATGTTGAGAGTGAGTTCAGTTCATCTGCTGTATGAACAATCATAGTGGACTGTTATTGGTCTGTGCATATTATGTACGTGCATTAATTTTTGGTATTTTCTCTTTAGTCTATATATGAAGATACAGAGGTCATGTGGGCTAAGTGGCCTGAAATTGGTAAATAAGAAAACATTAAAGCTTAAAATGTAAATATCTCAGTTGTTGTGGTTACATGTGTTTTATTAATGCCATTGTGGGAATAGAATCATTAAGTGATTTTGTCTGTACAAATGGTCCAATAGTAAATATGGCTGTGTCATATCACCCGCTGTGAATGTGGCCGTTGATCGCCGCTCGTTCCTCTCGTGTGGAATCTGAAGCCTGTCTGACCTTTTGTGACCCCTGAACAAAACGCAGGCTTTCACGAGGAACGTCCTTCTCACACACACACTGAAGGTAAACGCAGTGTGATTCTGTGACGTTAGTGTTAAATTTTCATGAGTTTTACTTGCGCGCGCGCGCACACACACACACACACACACTCTTACGTGTGTGTGTGTTGAGGTTTCCAGCTCCCCTTTGGCTGAATGAAACCAGCACTTTGCTTCCATTTTTGGGTGTTTTTCTTTGTGGCCAAGCGCTGTTCTCATCCGCACATCCGTCTCGTTTCTCCTGATGTGTTTCCCTGCTGCTCTTCGTTTCACTGGGAGAATGTTCTGCCTTTCTGTTGATCTGAAAAATAAAGACAGAAAGGCTACATCCCTAATCTTACGCAATACCTAAACTTAACAACTACCTTACTAACTATTAATAAGCAGCAAATTAGGAATTTATTGAGGGAAAAGTTGTAGTTAATTGTGAATAAGTGTTCCCTATTCTAAAGTGTTACCGTGAACATTAAACTAAAATGACTTGCATAGTCATAGTAGTAACTTTTAGTCTGGACTGTCATATTCCTAGACTAGTTCAGACATGCACTGATCTAGTGTGTTTACTGCAGCTGTGAGTTAGTTCCTCTGCCGTTTGTGCTGTTCACGACACTTTCACTTCTGTGCTTTAGAAGACCGGTTCAGTTTCAAACTGAACTATGAGTTCGGTTTTTATATTTACTTAATGTAGTTGCTGTTTGTTTTCCATATGGTTGTGCAGGTTTTTCTACGTGGTTGCTAAGGTATTATGAGAGGTTAATAGCTGTTGCTATGCAGTGACTAGGGTGTTCTGGATGTGCTTAGGCTGTTGCTTTGCAGTTGTTAAGATGTTGCAAGTGTTATTTGAAATTATGGGATTTAGTTCAGCTGTTTTCTGGTCCAGAAGGTGAAAATGTTGCATCTGAGCAATCATTGAAACGCTGCAGGACCACACTCGTAGTGCTGGAGGTTTCAGCAGGTCACTATCAGCACTAGTACTGTTTGGCTCGGTACATAACTAAACCACACTGACTCAAATGAATGTCTAATTCTCTGTCTTTCTTTCTGTCCGTAGCCCAGCGTGTTGATCGTCAGTTATATCGAGTCTGGGAAAGCGGCTGCGCAGTTCGGCTTCTATCAGCAGGTGGAATGGAAGCCTGACGACTCCATGATCGCAGTGGCGGTGAGTAACACGTCACACTGCCTGTGAGTGCACTTTGAGGAGGTGAATCCTCTCCATTGTGTAGTGAGAACTCATCATATCATATCATCGTCCAGCAGGTGCAACTACGATGCCAAACTGTTGCTATACAGTTGCTAGGGTGTTCGGAGTGTGTTTAGGCTGTTGCTATGCAGTTTGCTAGTAGGGATATAACGATTAACCGTGAGCTGGTTGAAAATCGATTCATATATGGGATTCAAATCGGTTGAGATGCTAAACAAATCGTGATTCAATTAGTTTAGGTGTTCAATTAGGTGTTCTAGGCATTTCAAGGTGTTGCTTTGCAGTTGTTAGGTTGTTTAGCGTATTTTAGGCTGTTGCTATGCACTTGCTAGGGTGTTTTGAGTGTTTAATCTGTCACTATGCAGTTGCTAGGGTGTTGTGAGTGACTTAGTCCCATAGTTTTTCACACCTCTAGTTAGGGCTGTGCAATTAATCGAAAAACAGTTCCGATTTCAATTTTGGCCTCCAGCGATTATGAAAATACATCAATCGAGATAAAACGGTTATTGCGCCTCATTTCCAGCGCTGCGCTTTCGTTCCTCCGTAAAAGCCCGATTTCACTCGCAAATCAGTAAAATCATGTTACGTGACTTCTGCAAAATGAGACGTGCTTGATTTATAGAAGTATATTAAAGTTATTCATGTTTTTAAAAGTGTGAAAGAGAACTTGTGCTTCCTCAGGAGGACGTGTAAAGTCATCTTTTAGCTCAAGGTATGCGCCTACGTGGTCAAATACATGCAAAAATGTGTTCAAATGCGGCTTTTAATGAGTATTCATGTATACCTTCATTGGTCATGTAATAAATGAACGTAAAGAGTTGAGAATAGAAGTACACGTGTAACGGTAAGTTGGATCCGTGTGGCTCTTAAAGTGACAGTGGGCTATATTCCTGCTGCGACTGTATGCTTTATATTAACCAAACAACAAAAGACAAATTCAAAATCTCTCACTGCTCTTGACTGAAGGACTTTTGTAGCTTTAATAAGAAACAAAGAAAGTTTTAATTCTTACAGTGAAGACTGCTGTTTTATTTTACATTTTGATTTATTCATTTCTGTAGTAGGCTGTTAACTGCTTGAGACTTGCATAAAAAAAACAGAGTTTTTCATTTGTATCTTTTTATTCTATTGTATTTGTCCTTTATTACTGACAGTTTAATTATTTTCAATAATTGAGGACTTTTTGTTTGTTTCTTACTAGGCTACGTTACCCAATACTCTGCTGTGGGATTGAGGATTGTGAAATTTCGCTGGTCTCTACAATGTAGTGCAACCCTATTTACAGGAAATATATTTGATATATCTTTAAATAAATCACTCATACAAAGTTTTGGTCATATGGGCCCCTCGTAATCATGTTAAATAATCGTGATTATGATTTTTGCCATAATCGAGCAGCCCTACCCTTAGTCTTGTGTGTGGAGATTGATTGATTGATTGATTGTCACCACATTTCCCTGAAGGTTCTGCCGGCTGACAGTTCCTCTGTCGTTGTGCAGAGCAGCGTTAATCTCCACGCTAACAGCCCTAGCGAGTCGCCCACATCAGCGGTATTTTAAGGCATTATGGGTGAAGTTAGGCGGCATAATTACTCCAGTCACACGTGTCCTTCACAGAGGAGACGACTGTTTAAATGTTAATGTGCATCCGTGCGTCCGTCACTGCGTACAGTGAACAAAACAAATGCTGTGGTTTCTCTTTTGTTTGGCTGATGAATGCTGTCATTCTGCTGTGTGAATGCAGACAGACAGACGGAGATGAGCGGAGAGTCTTCACACGCTCACATCTGTCAGTCGCACTCATACAGCGTTCAGTACTGCGCTTATATTAGATTCTCTTGCACTGATCATCACAGCATCCTCTAAAATCTGGAACCTTTTCCACCATCTGGACAGTTTATGTAGAAGTTTGCTTGGTGCGCTTACATTTTTGTTGATGTTTTGTACGTTAAAATATACGTTTTAAACTAATTATTTTGTTTTATTATTTATAATTATTTTATTTTATATTTTTATATTCTCTTTATTTTTATAATTACCTTCCCGTTTATCAAAAAAACATTTAATTAATTATTTTGAAACTTATTGTATTTAGTTTATCTTTATTGTAATTTCTTATTTGTAATTTAATTGTTTTATTTGGTCTTTAAACAAACTGATTATTTGATTCTTTGTTTTTATTTTATTTATTTTTAAAAAAAGTTTAGGGTTAAATTTAATATATCCTATTAAAATTTATTGTATTTTTTTTATTGTATTTAATAATTTTTATTTATTTATTTTAGTCATGTTGTAAATTATTTAATTTTTAAATTTTTTTTATTTCCTCCCATTTATTATTACATTTTTGTTTGGAATTATTGTAATTAATGTAAAATAAATAAATAAATAAATACATTTTAGTTAGTATGTAAATAAACTAATTATTTCCTTTTTACATGGTTTCTATTTATACTTTCCTCCTATTTATTTACATTTTTATTTTAATTGATGGTAATTAATTTTAATTATTTTTATTTAGTTTTTTCACACCCTGTAATGGAAGGCATTTTCTGACAAATTTAAATAAAGTATGAAATAATGAAATTGTTAATCTGGTTTTCATTTTCATTTTTATAATTAAATTGATTTATTTAACATTGGCATACCCTGTATGTATTTCATAAAATTCTAAAACAAAACACAACTTGGTCAATAAGGGGCTGTTTCTAACGCACTTTTACTATGTTTTTAAGTATTTATTTGCACACACATGTAAGAGAGATGTTTCTGGCCATTGTCTCAGCATCTTGCGCCAGAAGCAGCACATTTAAGATGCTGTGTCCGTTTAGAAGTGCTTCTTCTCAGTATGTGTCCTGAAGTGTATTTCCATCTGTGTTGTTGTTGTGGGTCTGGTTCTGTCCGTCAGACGGGGTCAGAATCGTCACGCGTGTTCAGACACCAGATCTCTGTGTTTCCACTGCCGGACGTCACAGCGGTGCAGAATTACAGCACGACCGCAGGCTTGATTTCACCGCGTCTGAATCAACAGTCAGTGTTTAGTCTTGATAGCAGTGGGTTTGGGTCATCAGGGAAGGACAGATGACGGCCGGTTATTGGCTTCATACAGGTTTAACCAGTCGACTGACAGGGTTTGATTCTCCATCCTGCAGCTTCATGAGTCACTGATGAAGATGACATTGACACGGATCTGCCGCTTCTAAATGTCACGAATATAAATCACGCTCACAATACAGCTTCAGCAGACTAGACATTAAAATATTCATTATGCATTACAATAATAGATGTGCTGTTTGTAGTTACAGTTCAAAAGAAATCTTAAACCTATAATTAATGAGTTTAACACTGATTTTATTATCCAGGGTAGTAAATACTCCAAAATATTCCAGAGAGAAGTGCTCTGATTTCCTCTGTTTATACTGTAAATGAGAGCACAGAGGATCATGGGATATCTGTGTTTACCAAATGATTCTGAAGCGCTTTTTTTATTTTTTTTTTTATTTTTATTTTTTTTATCAAGAGCCTGTTCCAGATCACTTTACAAAGAAATGGTCCTTTTCAGTCCTTTCAGACACTGTCATGTTTTCAAAATTTTCTATGAAAAAAAAAAAAAAAGATTTTGTAATATAAATAAATGACTTTTTCCATGTTTGTCATGGAAATGTCACAATGTGAAATCGCAATGGTCCCAAATATTGCGCAATTATATTAAGTAAAAAGTGTGTGTATATGTATTTTAATTTTAATATGTTAATAAAAAATACGTATATTCAAATAATAATAAAATTATTTTAAAAAAAAATTAATAATAAAATTATATTTACAATATAAAAGTGTCTACAGTGTAAAATGTGTATTTTATATAAATAAAATAGTATTTGTTTTATGTGACCTGTGACCTGGCAACATGTTTCTAAATGCTGCTTCTGTCTGAATGGAAGATACAGACGTGTGCTCTAGCCAGTGTTTTATCAGTGAAGTTGTAGATGAAACGGTACAAGCGGTTTCTTTGATGTGCTCGTAAAATCTGATGCTCCTCCTCTGAGGATTCTTTCTCTTGTGCTTTAATCTTTCGCTGGTATCTCGTGAAAATCTCTTCTCAGCACAGAGGTTTACAGAGCGAAGGCAGATAGCAGCGGCCCGCTGTGGGATGTTTAGTCTGTTCTCCGACACACCAGACGCCTCCACACAGCCTGTGAGCTTCTGCCGCTACGATCGATGGAGCATCATGGGTAATACTGGCGGCGCTGTGTCCAAAATGTTCCCAGGAGTTCAGTGATTGGCTGGAGCTTCGGTGAACTTCATTCTCCTCAGAAAAACGTCTCACGAACAGAGTTGTGTGGGCTGCAAGTGATAAAACCTGCATGAAGATTCCCACAATCCTAAAAATAATGGATGTCTTTCTCCCCGCCTGCAGCGTCTTCATCTGCTGTCTGGTGTGCTCTCTGTCTGTTCTGATATTGTGTTAGTGGTCTTTTGGGCTGCAGAATTTGGCCAAAAATTTGTGAATACATGTCAATATGGCAATAATAACCTTTCTTGCATAATAATTACCTTTTATGTATATGTTTTATTTCATTATTTGTAAAACATAATTTTATAATATATTTTATATGTATAAAAAAAAATAATAATAATAATTATCATTTGCTAAATAAAAAATATAAAAAGTACAAAATAAAAATAAACAAAACCATGTTAAAGACAAAATATAATATATAAAATGTAATATAAGAACAATTTTATTTTGCATTACAATACTAATATTTTTAGCTTTCAGTTTGACAGAAATGTCTGGGTTATTTTGTCCTTTATTTGTTTGTTTGTTTGTCATTGGGCTTGATAATTTGGCCAAACTTTCGTGACTATTTCAGTATGGTTATAATAATACATATTAATTAATAGTAATATAATTAAATAGTAATTAACATATTACTATACAAATTGCTAAAAACAATAAAAAGAAATACATAAAATAAAAATAAAACATTACTGTTGTAATATTTCACTATTTAAGATAAAATGTTATGATAGATTTGTTTTATATTACAACTGTATAATTACAATACCAATATTTATGTCTGTCGTTTTTATGGAAATGTTTTTTTTTTTTTTTGTCCTTACAGTAAAAGTCAATGGTGTGGTCTAGTCTAGTCTAGTCTAGTCTGTGTCTGTGCTGAGACTGTTACTGATTTCGAGCTGAAGTTTAGTTGAGTATCAGTTGAATCTGATCAGTTTTGTTGTGGTTGCTGTGCTTTGCTCCGTCTCGTCGGTCAGATCTCAGGATTTTGTTTGTTTCCTGCAGGTAAATGAGGACCTGACGACACGCTTTAATCAAACCCTGAGTGTTTCTGCTCTGGACTATTTCCAGAGTGTTATTTCTGGGATTGAAACGATTGAAACGCTCGACACACGCATGTGAAATGTGTCTGACATCAGACACGGATCCAGTTTAACAGCACTGCTGAGATGCATTCGTGTCTGTGTTTGTGTTTTGGACTCATTTATCAGATTGGAGTTTGTTTTGCATGCAAGGAACACAAAAGACCAGCAGAGAGGAAGTTAGAAACATGCAGCGGTTTGATGGAGAATGGTGTGCGTCTCAAATCTGAGCTGGTTTGTTGTCACCACATCAACAGCCCGAGAGAACGGCTGACTGCAGCGTTTTTAATGTGTTTTCACGCTTTTATCTTCCTGTCTGTATGTAAATGTGCTGAGCGATCAACCTGATGCCTTTCTAAAAACCACAACCACAAACACTTTGTGATTATTCAAGTGTGACAGTTTAAGTGCAGATTAATTTTTTAATTATTATAGCTTTTTTTTTTTTTTTTTATAAATATGAAACCAGTGCCATGTACAGCTTCAGAGTGAGTGTTAGAGAGCTGTATGCTGGGATGATTGATTTCAGTGCGTCTCTCCTGCTGTGACCGATGACTGAAGACTGTAATCAGAATTCATAAGACACTTGGAAACTAGCCATTATCCTGTGTGTACGTAACGGATCAGATCCGCTGCTGGTCCGGTTCACTCCTGCAATCATCCTTCAGCAAACAAACTGTTCAGGACACACAAAGAGACGCAGTTAATGACAGTGTTGTGTAGAAACACCGCAGACTGTAGTGATAGACAGTTAAAGCCTGCTCACAGAGGGGTAATCTGAGCCCTCTTACAGTGATGCAAGCTTTCCCCCTCCACAATAGTATTTTATTTTATTATACATTTTTATTTTAGAAGATCTTTTCTACTTTTTAGTTAGATATTTTATTTTAGAATTTATTTTCAATTTGATTTAATTTTTTTAATATTAGATTATATATTAGATTCATTTTTATTCTGGACTAAATTCTAAAATGTTTTTATAGAATTTCATTTGTTGTTTTAAATTATATCTTAGATTTTAAACAACCTGTTAGTTGGATTTTATTTATTTATTATTTTTTATTTATTTTTTTAATGAAATTAGAAACTGTTATTTAAGCATGAAATGTCTTTCGCTATTGATTTCGTCCTTCGAGAATTGATTGGATCGTTGGAAGTTGGGCGTTGCTAACAAAATGGAGGCAGATCTGAATGCCAGTTTGCAGTTAGTTGTGGGGGGATTTCTCTCCACTGCATTCACCGCCGACCCTAGCATGAAGAATTTTTTTTTTATTATTTATTGAGGATGACGGCGATCAATGGCACAGAGAGAGAGAGAGACTGAGCACGTCCTCCATCAAGATAAGTCATATTCATAAAAAAAAAAAATAGTTTGCGATGTCCAAAGAGTAATGTTGTGGTAATATCCTTTCCATTTTTAAGGGTAGTGCAAAAGATAGGATGCACCGATACCGATACTGGTGTCGGTATCGGGCCCGATACTGAGCTCCTGTACTCGTTAAAATGCCCCGATACCAAGCGCCGATACCTCACAGCATGTGATAAGTGTCATATTCAGACAAAGAAACAGGACAACATGCAGCAGAATGGAGTTATTAGAGAATAAGGATGTCTACGAAGCAGATGTATGCAATGAATAATGTTAAACATTCAGTATTAATGCCTTTTATAGCTGATGTGCGCAAACTGAATAGCAAAGCGCTGAGTGGATTAAGCGGGTGCCGGCACAGATGCGCACTTGTCGAGTGACCATACTTTTCTCACAGATGTCACTGGAATGTTTGTAGTTCGGTCGGATATGTCAAAAACAAGTAAGCAAAACAATGCACAAGTTACTTAACGGTAGGGAGAGAGAGAGAGCGTGTGCACACTTCTGTGATCTTTACTGATGTTCGCTCACATAGCATGCATCACTTGGATTAAAACTGAATCGTACATATAAGACAGTTTATAGGGGCATTCACTATAAAATAATTTATTTTCCACCTTAAGCATACATGACTTTCTGGCGAAAGTGAAACTAGCAGCCTGTGTGAAATGCGCGAGGCTGTACTGTCCCTCTCATTCTGTAGCAGTACAAATACGTGCACGCGTTGTGCATGTTTTGCTTGCTTCATGAGTGTTTCTGCATTAGAAAGAAAAGCAAAGAAAAACGCGGTGTCTGAATAAATTTTGGTTTGACTGTATCTATTTGATAAATTAAGTTAACCAACTAACATTATACATACTCTTTTGGTTTCTGTACCCAATACTTAAAAAAAATGTACAAATGCAATTAAAATATCGGTATCGGTACTCTGTACCGACAAGCACCAAAAATAAAAGTATCGGTATCGGGCGAGTACTGGAAAAAGTGGTATCGGTGCATCCCTACTACAGTATTCCATTTAAAACATAGAGAGTTTTCAATTTTGATTTCATGCCGACTTTAAGGTATTTAAGGTCCAGAATCTGTACTCCACACATTGCTCAATTGATATTGTTTGTGTTTGATATGAACTGATATGTAAAGCACTTTCACTCAGGTATGCAAATGTTTCTCTGCTCTTTTGATTACAATTCAAATCCTGTTCAGTGTAAATTGATGCGATGCAAAACGTCGGCTGGCGTCTCTCGCCATGTTTTGTGTTACGGGAGCGTTTTCTTCAGCTGCTTTCTGGAATGCTGCTGTTTGAACAGCGACTTCCGCGCGATTCCTCCGTCGCTAAGCAACCAGCAATAACAGGAAAGAGTGGCATTCCGAGAGGCTTTGTGAGAGTTTGTGGCTGCTTCATGTTATTAGACGTCTGCATGAATGATTCAGATGATGACAGATGTTCGTCTGCTCTCACCGCGCTGAATATTAAAGTCTGTCTAGTTAGTTTGTTGAAATAAACATCTGTCTTGTGAGACTAGAATGACTGCGTGTGTTTGAGATGGTGTAGATCTGCTCAAACCCTAGTGAGCTTGTATTTTTTTTTTTTAATTATTATTTTTAATTTTAGTCTTTCTACACAAATTCCTTGTTTAGTTCAGTATGTTTCTTGCTTTGTTTTTTTTTTATTTTTTTTGGTATGACATTTCTGAAAGAAAATTATGCAGATTATTTGTTTATTGAATTATGTATGGCCCATTTATTTTTAAATATGCATAATGTAAATATGTTTATATAGTACAAATTGTATTTTAAGATTGAATTATTATTATTATTTTTTTTTTTTTGGAGCAAATAATTACTATACAAATTGTGGCCCATTTTAATATTTATATTGTCCAAATGTATTTTTAAAAATAGATTTTACATGCACCCAAAATGTATTTTATGATTGGATGTTTTTTTTCCCCACTCATGCTGTAATATATTTAGCGTTTTGTAACAAAATAAAAATACATTTTAAAATATATTTTCTTAAGCTGTGCTGTTTCTGACTGATATTTAGCATATATTTAGTGCATTTTGCACTCTTCAGTCTGTATGTCTGTGTTTGGCTGCTGACAGGTGTGTTTAGTTGAGCAGTCTGCAGCCGCTCACAGGTTCAGACCTGAAGGAGTGGAGTCTGGTGCTGATCTCTGTGACCTCTGTGGCGTCTCTGTGAGATCTGATGTCACTCACCGTTACGTGACTCGTTAAGAAAGTCAAGTAGACAGAGTGATGATCACTCTCATCACTCTGTTTGATGACAGCTGTCACTCAGAGATGCATCATCAGTATCCATGACGACAGACTGCATTGATTGTTGATTTGGGGGGTGGGTGTGTGTGTGTGTGTGTGTGTGTGTGTGTGAGACCTGATCAGACCCGGTGGTGAGGAAGATCACAGCAGTCATCAGTGATGCGTGACAGAGAATTGATGTTTGGAGAACAAGCAGTAATCAATAATCAAACATATTGCACTCATGGAGCATCTAGACCATCTAGACTGTTATTTATATGCTATTATTGTTTTTATTAATATTTTGAAATAGCTTTTATTATTAAAATTGTATTTTTTGTATTTTTTTATTTTGTTTTTTTTAAATTAGAAATAGTTTTAATTATTTCTAGTTTATTTCAGTTTCATTTCAGTTAGTAATTTTATTACTTCAGCTGGAACTTATATCTGCTGCTGAGGCAAAATTACTAACAATAATAATAATACTGTTTTTTGTATTTGATATAACTCGGTGTTTCCAACTAATTTGAAATAATTAGTTATCAGAGTGACTCAGTTCATTGATTTGATTTATATTGCAAAGCATTTGTGAGTAATGTTATATTAGTATTGTTTATATACAAGTGCAATTTTTATTAATATTTTGATTAAGCTTTTAATTTGTGAAGCTTATTTTAGCTCATATTTTAGTAATTGTATGTGCTTTTGTCATTTTTATTATTTTTAGAAATATTTCTAAATAGTTTTAATTCATTTTACTTTCAGTTTTAATTTGTTTTATTTCAATTAATTTTCAACTCCTTTCAGTATGTTTGTTTTTGCATCTATACGAATCATTTATTTCGTTATTTTAATGAAGTGAACCATCTGAACGAAGTGATTCACTAAAATCCATGAGACTAGGGATGAGCAAAAAATTGATTTTTCGATTTAATCGTTTTTTTTTTTAATGATGTCGATTCGATATTGATTTTCAAAAGCCGCGAATTGATCTTTTCCAGTATTTATTTCAGCACACATTTAAAACACGATCTGATTAATGTGATTCTTATCATTAGTCTTCTCCTCTAGATGCCACTCTTATTTACCGATGCGTGATGTTACAACAGAAAGCCTGTCATTCATTCATTCATTCAGTGCATATCATGGCGGAGATACTGTTGATGAGAACCAAGAACAAAGCCATACGCGTGATTCGTAATGTTATAGTAATAATATAAATCTGTGGAAGCATTTGATATCACGCATAAGGCGCCATGATTTCTGCAATGAATGAATGAATGAATGGTGGATGGCGCGACGCACTGTTTTGTTTACTACACGCATACTAAAGCGCGGACGACGCTTGCGGTGTTTTCATCTTCCGCCGTCTCACTATATGATGATATTAACACACTGCTGCTCTGAGAGTCATTTCATTAGCATTTTACAGTTTAATATTTGAGAAAACTACTGTCATATCACATGATACACAGCGGCTGCAAGTTCCTCACGGCAACCTGTCAAAATAAAAGTTTAGTTTAACATTAAGAGCAGTCTTAAGACTCAATGCTGCTACTACTACTAATAAAAATTAATAAATCTTTATTTTTAAAGGAATAATCCCATTATTTTTTATTTATTTTTTTTATTTTAACAGTAAACCTCTGTTGTGCTGTACTTTGTTTGCCAAAAAATAAAAGGTTTAATTTTCATTTGATTAGGATATATTAAATTAATGTTTTATGCCTTCATCTGATTACCAGAAAAATTAAGAACATTTTATAGGGCCCTATTATTGTTTAAGAGAGGACCTTATACAAAAAAAGAATAGGTTTAAAATACAGGCCTGTGGTTCTGAATTTCTTTTTATTAATTCACCATTTGTAAACTGACGTTTAGAAATATCAATAGCTTTTGTATTAAAACTATATTCAATGAATGTAATCAAAAAATGGAGAATCGAATCGAGAGTCGGGACATCTGAATCAATACCCAGCCCTAGTCTCCACACAGTGCAGAAGCAGAAACTGAGATTGACTTATCTGCCACACAGTGGTGTTTTAAGGAACGCATCACTTCCTCTTCTCCACTTCTCCACTTGAAGCGGCGTTCAGGAGGAAGAGAAGAGCGTGAGCTCAGCACTTTCTTCAGACGCATCGCTGCGTTTGAGGGGGGTTCTGGGAGTTTTGGCTGCGTCTCGCTCCAGCTGTGGAGAACAATCCGTCCCGAGCACTGAACTCTACAGGAAGTTCATCCGTCTCTCTCTCTCTCTCTCTCTCTCTCTCTCTCTTTCTGTGCTTCCACATTCTTCACTGCGTCTCCTTCCAGTGTTTCCATCATCTGTGCTGCCAGAAGCTCTCGCTCGCAGCCTTTTCCACTTGTTTTGAACCTCTCAGTCTTTCCACGTGTCTGAAGTATTTTGAGTCTTCTGAGCAGCGTGTGTCTGCGACATTCAGACCATCAGCACGTTTAGAAAAATACGGGAAACGAGAAAAAGACACCAGATTTTTTTAACTTGTCTCTCGAAAACAAGTCTATGTGGTCTTTTCTGCTCACCAAGGCTGCATTTATTTGATCAAAAATGCAGTAAAATTATGAAACATTTATAAGTTAAACTAGCTGATTTCTATGTGAATGTTAAACTGTAATTTATTTCTGTAACGCAGCGCTGTATTTTCAGCATCATTACTTCAGTCTTCAGTGTCACATGATCTTCAGAAATCATTCTAATATGCTGATTTGCTTCAAGAAACATTTCTGATTATTATCAATGTTGAAAACCAGTTGTGCTGCACAATATTTTTGTGTAAATCGTGATTTCGAGGATTCACAGATGAATAGAAAGTTCATCTTTTGTGACATTATAAATGTCTTTACTGGCACTTTTGATCAGTTTAATGCGTTCTTGATGATCTATATACAGTACGTCGGAGCATGTCTTGTATTGAATGGGGGATTGTAAATGTTCTTGATTTCCATCTGGATCTGTAGGCGTCGTCTTTGTTTCTGTCGTTCTTTCAGATCTCAGTGTTCTTAATGAGTGTTTCACAGTTTTCCCCTCCTTTTTTGCATACGGTCGTCATGGTGACTGCTTTTCCATTCTGTTCGTCTGAAGTGTTTTGAGCGTTCTGTCATTTTTGGCATTTCTCTGAGTACAATTCATGACATTTACCGTGTGGAGCGACAGTCTGATGGAGAGCCGCTTCTGCTTCAGGACTCGGCACTGAAACACATGATGATAACACGCGTGTGCTTTACACTTCCACCCTGTTTAACCTGCCTCCTGTTTTCAGCTGACTTGTGAGGTTTTGTTAACGAGCCACCTGTTCATGTTTCATCTGTTTAATTTCAGTTGGTGAATTTGTGCCAAATACTGTCGGCTTTGTTTGGACACACAATCTACAACAAATGTCATGGGATGTTTCACCTCGGTTATCTGTTTATTATGCTCTCCTTACAAACTACTCTCTTCATGAGTTTGATTATTTAGCATTATATTTCCCTGCTGTCTGTCACTTTTTAGGTTATGAATTTATTTATTTAGTAAATAAATACAATTAAACTGAAAATAACACTCTCTCTCTCTCTCTCTCTCTCTCTCTCTCTCTCTCTCTCCTCTCTCTCTCTCTCTCTCTCTCTCTCTCCAGGCTGCGAACGGATACGTCCTGCTGTTCGACATCATCGGAGGCTCGGATGAGAAGTACCTGTACGAGCCTGTCTATCCCAAGTGAGTGACTCTTGACCTTTCCTCTTTTAGCTTCAGCAGATCCACACGCCCCAGCATCACTTCCTCTTCCTGTTACTGTTCCTCAGTCATGCTGTCATTGTTCTTTCTCCTGTTGATGTTCCTCTTGAGAAACACTGATTTGACGTATGGTGCTCAGGAGAACACTGGTTGGTCATGTTTTGTTTTGGTTTTAGGCATGGCTGCCGAAACAAAATCATAATGCATCCATGCATCATGATGTTTGAACGACAGAATCAGACTCTGGAAATGTTTTTTTTTTTTTTCTCAGAACAATGATCTCATTTGATGTTTCTCTAGTAGAACATGCATTTGTCGACTTTCCTGCAAAGACATGCTCTCACACACACACACACACACACACACACACACACACACACACAGTGCTGAGAGCTGCAGTTCCTCAGATCTCAGCGTTCAGGTCGGTGTTGGTCATGTCAGGACGTGTCTGACACATTCTGTCTGTATCTCTGTGTGTCGATGTGCTCTTGTTGTTTGCAGGTTTCCTGTAATCATCTGTCAATAAGAGTGAACAGGGAATGATTATGAGTGTGTTTATAATGTGTGTAATGAAGCATTACGAGCTCTCAGACTAAACGAATTATGTTGTTCTTCTCTCTCTCTCTTTCTCTCTCTCTCTCTCTCTCTCTCTCTCTCTGTGTGTGTGTGTGTGTTATAGGGGCAGCGCTCGTGTTAAGGTGACTCCAGGTTATAAGGAGGAACAGTGTGCTCCTGCTCTGACCCTAGAGATGAAGAAACCCGTCGACCTGGAGGCTCCAATCAGCTGGTACACAAAGACAGACACACACACACACACACACACTCTGAATGAGCCAAAGAGCATCTTGAGGTTCATTGGAAGAAGAACATTTGACCGTCTGTACAAAGTGTCACATGATCAGTGACACTCATTAACTTTTTGATTAGTCCCAGAGAAATAGAGCTCAATCTGAGGAAAAATACACGTCTATATATCTTTGTAATATATTATATGCCATCTGTATGCATATGTGTGTGTCCAGTGTTATTTTTGTAATACACCCACATTTATACATTTTTATTTAAGATAAACTAAAAAAAAAAAAAAGAACATGACTAATTATATTTCTAATTATCGTTTAGTTTTTATTTAATATTTAGATTTGATCTTCTTTCAGGAAACTAAATAATTTAATAGTTTTAGTTTACAGTAAGAATCCGGGTCTGGAGTGAGCAGAGCTGGAATTGAGACGAAGCAGCAGCTCAGATATGAGAGTTTCATTTGTTGCTTTCACCTCATCATTCCTAATTGGTCTTATTTTAGAGTTCACATTAATGCACTGTTATGTGGAATATATATTTTTGTAAGTGTGATGTGTGTTGGTGATCTAGTGACTGATTTGTGTGTGTGTGTGTGTGTGTCAGTCTGCAGACGCTGCAGGAGGATCTGTTAGTGGCGACAGCAGACGGTTATCTGCACATGCTGCACTGGGACAGTGTGAGTAACGGCCGGAGAGCAGTGAACCTGTGCACCATCCCGTTCTCCCTCGACCTGCAGTCCTCCAGAGGTCAGACACGCTTCTCCATCACTCTCCAGACTAGGGGTGGGCGGTATCTTATTATTTGCGATATACCTGTAAACTTATACCTGGAACTGGTTTGGTTTGGGCGGTACAGTGCTACAAAAAATGAATATGTCTGTGCGATGAATAAATGTACTACAGTAGCACGTGTGCAATACAGTTTTGCATGTGTATGAGCCCGTTCACAAATATGTGACCCAGGAGCACAAAACCAGTCATAAGTAGCAAGAAATCATTGTATGGGTCAAAATTATCCATTTTTCTTTTATACCAAAAATCATTAGGATATTAAGTAAAGATCATGTTCCATTTAAGATATTTTGTAAATTTTCTTGCATAAATATATCAAAATATATGCACTTTATTTGGACAACTTTAAAGGTGATTTTCTCAATATTTAGGTTTTTTTGCACCCTCAGATTCCAGATTTTCAAATAGTTGTATCTCAGCCAAATATTGTCCGATCCTAACAAACCATACATCAATTTCCAAAAATGTACCCTTATGACTGGTTTTGTGGTCCAGGGTCACATATATCATTTATTGACAGGCATTTTCTCCAAATTAACTTCATAACATCAGTCGAGTGTTTGAAATAATAACTTTGTGATCAGATGTGGTTTCATATCACAGAATGAGGTAGAAATCATACTATTTTATAGTATTATATACAGTGATAAAGGCTATGACAATTAGCATTGCATTAGAAATATCCATTATCCTCATAAAAATACCCAAGATTGCTTGAAGAACACAGATAAACCATGTATTGTTGCAGTTGTAGGTTTATTGTCTTCAGGTTTGATCAGTTAAAATTTCTCTAGCTCTCCTGGAGCGTCTTCAGTGATGCAGTATGAATTAAACACTCACTACATTACATGTGTACTCAGTAATACACTCACAACACTGTTCTTATAATACCTTTCTCTAAAGAAACAGGATTTTTTTTTGTCTCTTAGTGGATGCATAAGATTCCCTGATATATTTTTAAGCCCATATCGCCCATCCCTACTCCAGACGCTCCTGACTGATTAACACACGTGTGTTTGTCTGGTGTGACGTGTCTGTGTTTGTGTTAGGAGGGCCGTGTTTAGATCTGGACGGTGTTCACATTCGGGATATGGAGTACTGCACTACGCTGGATGGATTTGCAGTCGTGTTTGATGACGGGCGAATCGGATTCATCACGCCAACTGCAAACAGACTCGCCACAGACGTAAGAGAGAGTTTATTATTATTCTGGTAGCTGCTGCTGTATAAACATGTCAGCCAACTTGAACTATTCAGCAAGATGCTCTAGTTGATCTGACCGCAGAAGACGTCTGCCGTAGCGCCTCTTGTGGCAGCGCGTGGTTAGTTTGCGTAATGTTTGTGTTGATGTGGTAATATTGCGTTTGTGTGTTTTTGTGCAGCAGCTGCAGGGTGTTTGGGCCGCAGACGTCTCTGATGGCACGTGTGTCGCCGTCAACAACAAATACAGACTCATGGCTTTCGGATGCGCAAGGTGTGTGTGTGTGTGTGTATCAGGTGTGATGTGTGTCATTTGTGTTTGTGAAGTGCAGTTATCATTTTAAAGTGTTGCGTTTATGTCAGTCGTGTGTATCTTTGTATATTTCTGTGGCTGTTGTTTGCTTTTTGAGGATTTTACAGAGTTTTATTTAGGGAATCTGGAAATATCAGGATTTTAAAGGGTTAGTTCACCCAAAAATGAAAATTAGCCCATGTTTCACTCACCGTCAAAGCATCCTAGGTGTATATGACTTTCTTCTTTCAGAAGAATCCAATCGGAGTTATAAAACATTTTCCTTGCTCTTTCAAGCTTTATAATGGGGTAGGTGGGTGTTTTTATTCAGCAGTCCAAAAGTAGTTAAAGCAAGCACGAGTATCCATAATAAATCATGCCTCACATGGCTCCGGGGGTGAATAAAGGCCTCCTTGCACGCATGACAGTCAGCAGAAGTGAGAAAAAAGTATTTATAACATTTTAAATATGGATATTTTTCTAACAAAAACGCATGGATTCACTGCAGGAGTCCTTTATTCTCCCCCGGAGCCGTGTGAGGCACGATTTATTATGGATGCTCACGCTTTATTTTACTACTGTTAACAAAAACACCCGCCTACTCCCACTCTAACGCTTAGAAGAGCAAGGAATTTATATTATATTTTTAATATAACTCTGATTGGAGTCTTCTGAAAGAAGAAAGTTATACACCTAGGATGCTTTGAGGGTCAGTAAAACATGGGCTAATTTTCATTTATGGGTGAACTAACCCTTTAAAGTTGTGAAAAATCATGAAAAGCAACATTCAAAGTTTGGATAATTGAGATTTTTTTAAATGTTTTTGAAGGAAGTCTCTTCTGCTCTACAAAGCTGTGTGTGTTTGATCAAAAAAATGTGAAAAATTATTACAACTTACAACAGCTGTTTTCTATGTGAATGTGTTAAACTGTAATTTATTTCTGTGATGCGCAGCTGAATTTTCAGCATCATTACTTCAGTCTTCAGTGTCACATGATCTTCAGAAATCATTCTAATATACTGATTTGCTGCTCAACAAACATTTATGATTATTATCAATGCTGAAAACAGTTGTGCTGCACAATATTTTTGTGGAAACCGCGATGCATTTTATTTTTTAGGATTCACAGATGATTAGAAAGTTAAAAAAAAAACAGCATTTATTTGAAATAAAAATGTTTTGGAACATTATAAATGTCTGTACTGTCACTTTTGATCAATTTATTGCATCCTTAATGAATAAAAGTAGTACTTTCTTTACCTAAAAAAAAATGAACCCCAAACTTTTGAACAGTAGTGAATCTATGGTAGTATTTTTGTGTAGTTATTCTCAAACTTTTTATCCAGTGCAGAGTGTGTGAACCCTGTTTATTGTGTGTGTGTGTTGCAGCGGGTCAGTGTTGGTGTACATGATTGACAGCTCTACAGGATCGATGCAGCTCTCTCATAAACTGGAGTTAACCCCGAAACACTACCCAGGTGAGACACACACTCAGCACTCATGATGTTTACACTTTAAACAGCAGTCAAGCCACAGGAAGTGGCATCAGTCCAACCCACAATCCACAGAAGCCACGCAGCCTTTGGCGCACACAGGATGATCCTTTTATTTGCTGTTAGTATGTTTGACCTCAGACCCACAATCCTCTCTGATTGAGTGTTGTGTTCTGGTCCTCTGACGCCCCCTGATGGCTGCTGTGGGAACATGAACATCTGACACACAGCTGATGAGTCAAATCAGTGACTAGCTGCTTTTGTTTTTTTTAGCTTTTAACCTGATGAACTGAAATAAAACACCGTAACAAAGCAGCCAATTAGATTCCAGCTAGTGCTGTTATATAGATAACAAATGTCTTATTTTTCTTTGTATCATTTATTAGACAGTTTGAATGGTCCTTAGATATGATGTCTAATGCTGAAACTGTTTTCCTGCCATATTCTAGGATTTTTAGCTAAAGTCCAGATTATTTTAAGTTCTTCATTTTTATTAAATGTTGTCTGATTTAGTTTTAGATTTTGTTTAATGGTGATTTTTTTTTTTTTTTTTTTTTTTTTTCCTTTTCATATTTTACTAGCCATGAAAATATCCATGGTAACTGGCATGGCATTAAATTAAAGACAATAATTTGCAATAACTAAACAATTTAGAAACCTTTGTTTTACACTTTATTGATGAATATTCAGTGCAGTGTTATTTTAGTATTATTTATTATAGTGTTATAGTATTTATTAATATTTTGGATTTGCATTTTTCTGTAATGTATTGTAATATGCTTCAGTATTTTTTTTTAAAGTCAATTTCTTTTTAAACCATTTTCATTTTATTTATCTCCAATTTAATTTACACAAAAAAAACATTGTTTTAGGTCAACAACAAAGCTACTTTTAAAGGGTTAGTTCACCCAAAACTGAAAGTTCTGTCATTAATTACTCGGCCTCATGTCGTTCCAAACCCGTGAGACCTTCGTTCATCTTCTGAACACAAATTAAGATATTGTTGATGACCCTGCATAGACATCAAGGATCCTTACACCGTCAAGGCTCAGAAACGTAGCAAGGACATTGTTAAATTAATCATTTTGTATTACATTGTGTATATATATGTGTATCTGTGTTTGTGTGTGTAATATTGGAGCAGTTTTTTAATTCTTTGAATGTATTTTTGTTGTTGGGTTCAGTGAGCATTTGCACAGTCATTTGTATATTTTGTCTGTGTTCATTGGTAATAAAGATATTGGGGAAAAACAACACAACATTTCCCATGATTCAGTCTCTGTGTTGTTCTCTCTGCTCTCGTGGCAGATATCTGGAATAAGACGGGTGCTGTGAAGATGATCCGATGGTCTCCGGACTGCAGCGTTGCGATGGTGACGTGGGACTGTGGCGGTCTGTCTCTGTGGAGTGTGTTTGGAGCTCATCTCATCTGCACGCTCGGGGAGGACTTCGCGTGAGTCGCACAAACACACTCACGCCACTGCTTTACTGCCTCAGCAATACCATTAAACAAAGCTCACCCCAGCAGCGGCAGCACTAATGATGAGATTCTGCTTGGTTTTTCTTTGTTTTCCTGATGCAGCTATCGCTCGGACGGCACTAAGAAAGAGCCTCTGAAGATCAGCTCTATGGTGAGTGTGCAAACATGGTCTTTTAGTCGCAATCTCATGTGATACGATTTAGGAAAACCCGTCGGATGTCGCGCTGGGACGTTTTCAGGAAATTCAAAAAAATAGGTCAAATGTCAATATTTTATTTATTTTTTTTTTTTTGTCAAAATTGGGTTTTCGTTAAATTATTATTCTTGTCTATCATCTCTGAAAATATCTTGGCAAAATTCACTTGTTTAGTGCAGAAAAATAGCGGTTTATACACAAGCTACGGAGGTGCATTCCCTTAACACCGTTCACCAGCACCATTTTCATATTAACACTGCATTACTTTCATTTAGTTCAAAACAGTTCTGAACTGTGTGTGGTTATGTATTATAAATACAGAGTAGAAGAATTGGAGATGCATACTGTAATCTGTGATGTTTTATGAACAGATATATACTTAATGTTCAAATGTTTGCAAGTGTTGTGTATTCCTTGGGGTCATTTTGTATTTTTTACAACATGTACAGTGACTAAAATAAGTCTTTTACCACAGTAAAGTGACTTTTACCTGTGATACTTGACTGTTGTGCTTTTATTTTCATTGCCTCTCTTTAAACCGTTTTTTCTCAAAACTCTGTTCCTGAAAATCACGGTGATCAGCCAACTTCAGATAACCGTAACTTTTGTTACGTTCAAGCTATGGACGAAATAAACCGTTTTGGAAATGGCTTGAACCCAGCTTTTATGTGGTATCAGTCTATAATAGGTCAAATTTCACCATGTGGTGGGTTTTCTTAGAATGCATCACACTTTTTTTTTTTCTTGATTCTGCGTGTTTTTGTACTGTATTAATCTTATTTTAGAATCATTTGTATATTATTTTAGTTTTTGTTAATATTTTGAATTGGATGTTATATTTATCTTTTCATTTAAATTTTTGAAGTTTTAGTCAATGTCATCTATATAGTTTTTATTAAGTTTTAGTACATTTAGTTAGTGTTATTTTAGTATTTCTTAAACTTAAAATACTTAAACTTAAACTAAACAAAAATGAGATGTTGCCTTGGAACTATTGGAACTTGGAAATATTCAAAAATCAGTAAATGTTTATTTTGTTTCAAGTAATGAATGTGTTTTTTCTTCCTGGTTTTAGTTAATGATAATAACGTGGTAGTGGTCAACCAACATGTTGCCAAGGCCGATATATCATCACATTTTTTTAATTATCAGCATTTAAAGTTGTTCAAATGAAGTTCTTAGCAATGCATATTACTAATCAAAAATGAAGTTTTGATATATTTACGGTAAGAAATTTACAAAATATCTTCATGGAACATGATCTTTACTTAATATCCTAATGACTTTTGGCATAAAAGAAAAATGGATAGTTTTGACCCATACAATGTATTGTTGGCTATTGCTACAAATATACCTGTGCTACTTATGACTGCTTTTGTGCTCCAGGGTCACATATACCATGTAAGTCAGTTTTGAGAAACGTGTCTGTTAATGCCTGTGTGTGATTGTGTTTCAGAGCTGGGGTGTGGAGGGATATCATCTGTGGGTGATCAGCTGCACAGACGCGACTCCTGTTCCCAACGGAGCGGAAGGAGACGAGAAACTCCAGCAGGCCGGCATTCTGCAGTTTCAGTTCATTAAGAGCGCGCTGACCGTCAACCCGTGCACAGTGAGAGAAACGCCCACATGAGGGATTTTGCTGTTTACGCACATGCAACATGATCAGATGTGTGTCAGATATCAGTGAGTGAGGTTTTGTGTCTGTGTGTGATCAGAGTAATCAGGAGCAGGTGTTGCTCCACGGAGAGGATCGTCTGTATCTGACCTGTGGAGACCCGACTCAGGCTCACGGTGTGTCGGATAAGAGCCCGTCTCGGGACAGCGGCAGTCCGGTGTGTCAGCCGTCAGCGTCCACCCCTCTCTCTCAGGGTCTCAGCACTTTACTGGGCCACAAGCACTGGCAGGTGGTTCAGGTACATGATCGCACGCACTGAGCTCAAACACATTCACTGTAGAAAATCAGAGTCTGACACGTGTGTTTCCTCTCTCTGCAGATTCACAGCACATATCTAGAGACAAACTGGCCCATCAGGGTAAGAACCAACTCTTAAAGGAATAGTTCAGTTTAGCTAACATTAGCTGAAAATATGCTCGCCCTCAAGTCATCCAAGATTAGGATGAGTGTGTTTCTTCATCAGATTTGTAGAAATGTCCCACTGCATCAGTGTCTCAGCAACGGATGCTCTGCAGTGAATGGGTGCCGTCACAATGACAGTCCAAACAGCTGATAAAAACATCACAATAATCCACACCACTCAAGTCCATCAGTTAACATCTGGAGAAGACAAAAGCTGGAACAAAGCCAGCATTAAGATGTTTTTATCTAAAATACGAGTCCATAACCCATAATAACACTTCCTCCAGTGAAAAAGTGGTCTGGTCTGAATCAGGAGAGAAATCTGCACTGTTTACAAGCCAAAACAGCTCTAAACAAATATGTGGATTGATTTTGATTTTAACAGGAGATGCACTTTTACACTGGAGGAAACGTTATTATGGACTCGGATTTGAGTTAAAAATGTCTTAATGATGGATTTGTTTCAGCTTTTCTCTTCACAAGATGTTACTTTTTGCACTAGAGTCATGCCGATTACTTGTGGATTATTGAGATGTTTTTATCAGCTGTTTGGACTGTCATTGTGACGGCACCCATTCACTGCCATCCAAGATGTAGATGAGTTTGTCAATTTTTAGGAAATTTTTGTGTGAACAATTTCTGCATCTTAGTACAGCTTTCTTGTTTTACAGTTTAGTTTCTGGTAACTATTTCTCCATCCTCTGACTCTCAAAACACAAACACACTGATGCTGCTGTACCTTTGTACATGTAAATGACCTCTTTTTTGATTGGTTAACCTCTGTATACTTGTGTAGTTCACTTTGTCAGCCAGCAGTGCTGGTGATGTTGCTGTACAATGAGTATGTGATTATGTAAATATGGGCGGGGATATGTTAATGAGCATTTCAATAAATGTCAACTAAAAACTTAGTTTTTAATGAAATGAGTTATTTAATCTCTGTGCGTGTGTGTAGTTCGCAGCTATAGACTGGTCTGGTCAGTGTGTGGCCGTAGCTGGCCGACGTGGATTTGCACATTACTCCTTATATACCAGGAAAATGGAAACTGTTTGGTAACGTCACACAGGTAAACGCGCCTACATCACTGTCTTTTCATGTGAAAGGAAAATAACTTGCGTGATGGAAACTTTCTAACATTTATGTGTGTGTTTCAGGAGCAGAATATGATGGTGACAGGAGGTCTCGCGTGGTGGGACGACTTTGTTGTTGTTGCCTGTTACAATTTCATTGACCGGCAGGAAGAGGCAAGAACGATTAAATAAACTTTCCTCTGATTCATCAGTGTTGATTGAACCGTTCATTGATTTAATTGACTCCTGTTTTTCTTGGTTTGTAGCTGAGGTTATACGTGCGCACATCTAACCTGGATAACGCGTTTGCCAGCGTCACTAAACTTCACGCCGACACGCTGCTGCTGAACGTGTTTCGTAACGTGGTGATTCTGTTCCGGGCCGACTGCTCCATCTGCCTGTACAGCATCGAGAGACGACACGACAGGTGACACATATTCATACATGCACATACATGGAGCACCAATAATTAAATAGATAATCAGGAATTAACTGTACTTATTTATGTTGTAATAATATATGAAAACACTACACTTATTATTAAACCGTGTCATGACATTCACTTTCACAAAATTAGTGCTACATTTAAATGATTAAATTTAAGAAATTAATTTATATAAGAGACAAACTTGTGACCTTGTTGCATGTGTAAAAAGCAAAAACTCTATTTTTTTTTTTTTTTTTTTCTTTCATTACTTGGATATTTGCGGAATATATACTTGTCAGATTGTTAGTGGTTTTGCTTTTTACACGCATGCAACAAGATTCACACACACAATTCAGCATTTCCAAATTTGACTTAATGTGTATGTATATTTATTTATTTTTATTTTTAATAATGAACATTTCCAAAGTCACTCTATTTTTTTTATTTGTTGTTTTTATATTTTTATATTTGTTTAATATATTTATTTTCTTTAGAAATAAAAATGAGCTAAAGATTCTGTATGTATATGTAGATTTATTATTATTATAATTTTTTTTTTTTAATCTTATTGGGGGTTTGTTTTATTTTTATTTTTGTATTTATTTATATAGCAATAATTAGCATTTCATAATGTGTCTTTTCTTTTTTGAATGAGCTGATGCATCAATCATGTTTTTCTAAACCCTGATTTTCCTAAACAGCTTCTTTTTTTTTTGTGATGGAGAGTATCTGATTTGAATAATTTGATTTAATTCTATTACTTCAAGTTTGGTGCTTCATAGATATCACTCAGAGTGTTTCATGTTCCTCATGTAGGATGAGCGGTTTGGAAGATGTGTGGATATCTCTTGTATTTATCTTGACCATTTCTTGATTGTTCTCTGTCTCTGTCATCAGTCCGAACCCGTCGGCCAGTGTGGAGCTGCTGCAGGAGGTCTCCATGTCCCGGTATATTCCTCACCCCGGTCTGGTGGTGTCTGTGACCCTCACGTCAGTCCGGACAGAGACCGGCATCACACTCAAAGCCCCGCAGCAGGTACTCACACACTCCCACACACAGTACATAAACACATACACATGTATCTATACTCATGAGGTGTCTGTGTGTGTGTGTGTCAGGCCTGTCCGGCTGAGAGTATCCTGTTGAATTTGGCCGGTCAGCTGATCATGCTGCAGAGAGACCGATCCGGCCCACAGGTACGAGAGAAGGACACGCCGGCCAATCAAACAAAGCTGGTGAGTTTAATGTCCTGCCACTCATCCTGATCCCATAGAGTGCAACAGTTGGGTTACAGAAATAAAAATCCCGTTCATTTTCTCCATAGAGGGACCACTCATAAACCATTAAAGACAGACCTACTGTGAGCTACAAGGCTGTTAATCATCCATCAACCTGCATTATTTCAACTTTTTAAAATAATCACATTTAACAGCAGAATTCCTGGTGAAAAACTACATTACTCGTAATTCTGCAGAGAACACCCCACTCTCTGTGCTCTCAAACTCTCTTTAAATATTTACTTTATTTGTTATACAGTATGTTTTTATTATATTATATAATTTATATACATTTTTACAATAATCGGTCTGCACTCTAAAATTTTTATTTAAGACGCTGACTCGTCATCTCCGCAGTAGTGATGTGCCTGTACGCATGTTTCATACAGATTACATAATCTGAGAATATTTGTCTTCCATTTGATTTGATTTATTTGAAAGTAGACATTTCACACACACTATATTTTTATATGTCTGTAAGGCAAACATACACAGAGTTTCGCGCTCGAGTTCACAGAGACCGAGACAGCAGAAAGTGCATCCTGATTGCTTTCATTATTTTACAAAAGTGCAATGTTTTGTTGTTACTGTGGTTGCACAAAAATAAACATAGTCTTTACAGATTTGAAAAGATGTATTATTCTTATCTGTCTGAGCAAAAATTACGGAGTATTTTAAGAGCAAGTGAGTGCACCAGCACCTCCATCTGTCCTGCAGTGAGCGCTATTAAGCTTTCACGCTCCTCGCAAACACTTCAATAACACACATTTTTCTAGGTTAACATTAGATTGAGCGGCCTTGTAAAGTTGCTGCTACTTACTTATTTCAGATGATAAGCCATATTTGAGGTCAGTGAATGATAGGTGAGCGTTTGGAAGTCCTGCACGATGTACTGTATTAGCCTACCACATAGATCAGCTGTTAACGATCTGCGTGACTTTGCCAATGTGGATTTTTATTTATTTAGGCTTTTTTCTTTCTGTGACCTAATAAAATTTTGGTCAACCAAGCCTCTTCTGGGCTAACGGTTAGTTGACTATTAGAGGGCATCCCTATTAATGAGCTAACCCTTTACCTGTCCTCTTCCGTCAGCTTCCGTTCTGTCCTCCGGTGGTTCTGGCTCAGTGTGTAGAGAACGTCTGGACCACTTGCCGCAGCAACCGCAAGAAACGCCACCTGATGGAGGCTCTATGGCTCTCATGCGGTGAGGCGGGGATGAAGGTGTGGCTTCCTCTCTTCCCGAGAGACCACCGCAAGCCGCACTCGTTCCTGTCGCGCAGGATCATGCTGCCCTTCCACATCAACATCTACCCGCTCACCGTGCTCTTCGAGGACGCTCTGATCCTGGGTGCCTCCAACGAGACAGTGCTGTTCGACGGGCCCGGCTCGTCCTCGCTGGAGGCGCTCTTCCCCTTCTGCACGGTGGAGCGGACATCTCAGATCTACCTCCACCACATCCTGAGACAGCTGCTGGTGCGCAATCTGGGCGAGCAGGCGCTGATGCTGGCGCAGTCCTGTGCCACGCTGCCTTACTTCCCTCACGTTCTGGAGCTGATGGTGCATGTGGTGCTGGAGGAGGAGGCCACGTCCAGAGAGCCCATCCCCGACCCGCTGCTGCCCACTGTCGCCAAGTTCGTGACCGAGTTCCCGCTCTTCCTGCAGACCATCGTGCACTGCGCGCGCAAGACCGAATACGCGCTGTGGAACTACCTGTTCGCTGCCGTGGGGAACCCCAAAGACCTGTTCGAGGAGTGCCTGATGGCGCAGGATCTGGACACAGCTGCATCCTACCTGATCATCCTGCAGGTCAGGCGGAAACTTCAAGAGATGCACAGCATGCATAACATATACTTAAAAATTTGGGGTTTGAAATAAGTCACTTAAAATCACTCTTAACTGTAGCTGCTCACCATTTATATGTGACCCTGGTCATAAGCAGCACAGGTATATTTGTAGCAATAGCCAACAATACATTGTAGGAGTCAGAATGATCAATTTTTCTTTTATGCCAAAAAACATTAGGATATTAAGTAAAGATCATGTTCCATGAAGATATTTTGTAAATTTCCTACTGTAAATATATCGAAACTTAATTTTTGATTAGTAATATGCATTGCTAAGAACTTTATTTGGACAACTTTAAAGGTGATTTTCTCTAATTTGTTTTTTTTTTGCACCCTCAGATTCCAGATTATCAAATAGTTGCATCTCAGCCAAATATTGTTCCGATCCTAACAATCCATACATCAATGGAAAGCATATTTAATCAGCTTTCAGATGATATATAAAACTTAATTTCGAAAAATTGACCCTTATGACTGGTTTTGTGGTCACACATTCTTATCTTTTCTATCTTCAGTAGTTCAACCCACTTGAAGCGGTTCTGTGGTGTGACACGTTAAATTAAAATGTTCAACTTCTTACAAACTTATATGAATATGAGCTCAAAAAAGCACTTTAAAAAGCTTGGTTTAAGCTTAAATTATATAAAAGTAGCTTTGGGATGTCTGATTCTTTTTAGTTCAATTGATTCAATTGAATCGATTCAGAAAATGAAGATTCTTTAAAGGGGTCATATGATGCGATTTCATGTTTTACAAGTTTACATGTTTAAAGTGTTACAAGCTGTTTGTGCACACACAAAATCTGTAAAGTTGCAAAGATTGAAGTCTCAAACCCAAAGAGATATTCTTTATAAAATTTAACACTGTGAATGGCTGTGAACACTATAAAGTGGGGCAATTCCAGCAAGGACAGTCTTGCTCTTCTGACTCACAGCCTGTAAGTATGTTTCGATTTATTTATTTAAAGAATTTGCTACTGACGATTCACACGTGAGTTTTGAGCAGTGTAGAGTAATGCTTGTTATTTCTCTGATCACAAATGCAGACATATTATGTTTACACAGCGTGAAGTCATTATAATCAATAATTATGTCCTCCCTGAGTGCAACAAATGCCTCGTTTGTAATGGGTTTTATTGTTTTAGTCTTGTCACGCGCACAGCATCACGACATGGTAAGGGGCGTAACATTTCCGTCACACGCTTGAGATATTAGACCAATCACAGCGCATTGGATAGCTGGCCAATCAGAGCACACCTCGCTTCTCAGAACGATGAGCTTTGTAAAAATCTGTGCGTTTCAGAAAGGCGGGGCATAGAGGAGCAACAATAATGAACAGTATGTGGAAAATAATGTTTTTTTGAACCTCGAACCATGTAAACACATTGCATTACACCAAATACACAAAATAATGTTCTTTTTAGCAACATCATATGACCCCTTTAATTCTGGTCCATGAACTGCATCGGTACATTACTAGTAGGGATGTATGATTAATCAAAAATAAAGCACGAGTCACAATATGGCTTAGTACAATTGTCAAATCACAAAGGCTGTAATATGTTAAATAGTTTTTTTTTTGTTAAGTTTGACATTTTTAAAATTCCTAGAAATGTGTATGAATTTTAAAAAAGGATGAATTCTTACAAATTAACATGCATTTTTGTGAATTATTGTGAACTTTAAAACTTAAATGACATGATTTCTGACTTGTAAAAACAATGAACATTTCAGCAAATCAAAATTAAGTGCAATCAAAAATAAATGTTTAATGTTACCTATTAATCTTAAATTTTGAACTCTAGGCTCCTGGGGGGGAAAAATACTGAATCCGTAAAGAACTTAATTTGTTAACAACATTTTTTACATTTGAGCCATATGTTGAATAAAAGGTGACCTTTAAATCTACCTTGGATGCAGTTCTTAAATCAAGCAATGTAACTTTGTTATTATTTAATATTTAATTTATTTAATGAATCATTTAATTACCTATTTTTAATCAATTATTTCTGTTAAGGAGAATGTGAAGTAGCTTCATTATCTGTAATGCAGCTTGTTTTATCAGTTAAAAATTCAATTTTAAGACTGTCTAGTCAACACAAAATATAGATATTTTCAAATTGAGTGTAATTATCCATATTATTATTTTTTTTTTTTATTGCATTTGTATGTTTTTCTCTCAGAATATGGAGGTTCCGGCGGTCAGCCGTCAACACGCCACTCTGCTCTTCAACACGGCTCTGGAACAGGGCAAATGGGATCTGTGTCGTCACATGATCCGCTTCCTGAAGGCCATTGGTTCAGGGGAGAGCGAGACTCCGCCCAGCACACCCACCCCTCAGGTGAGATGATGATGATGGTGTGTGAGGCTGAGATGCTGCATGCTGAAGCTCCTGTGCTGATGTGTGTGTGTGTGTGTGTTTGCAGGAGCAGAGCTCCACGGGCGGCTTTGAGTTCTTCAGGAACCGCAGCATCAGTCTCTCTCAGTCGGCCGACAGCATCGCTGGAGGAAAGTTCAACCTGCAGAAGACCCTGAGCGTGCCGTCTGGACCGTCCTCCAAAGGGTAACACAACATACGTGATTTAAATCTGTCTCAGACAGTAACACACTCACTCTCTGATTCATTTGAGTGAATAAGTTTGTTTGGACAGTTCATTCAATTGAACCTGTTCGGAAGACAAAGATTCTTTTATTCTCGTCCAAATATGTAGTTGAATGCTGCTGGTCAACACTGTTTTAGCTCTGATATAGAAATAAGAGGACCTTGACTGACTGTATTTTACCTACTTTGCAATCAATCATACAGCCTTGTTTGTAATGTAAATAAAACAAAGGATTTAATAAAATAAACCATTTTCCCAAACTTGCAATGAGAAGCACTTCTAAACCTGCTGTTGTCAACAAAAAGGAAGCTTTTTTGAAAATAAAAAAAATAAGACAGCCATAAATATTATTATTGTCGTTTTACAGTTGTGCTGTAAAATAAAATAAAATTTTATATTTTTTTTATTATTATTATATTTTCCTGAAATACTACTTATTTATTTTCCAGTAAAAAATGTATAATAATATAATAAACATTCTAATATATTCTAGTGATTTTTTTGGTTTAAATAAATAGTAGTATATCTTATTTGGTTTAATTTTAATGATGATGATGATGATAATATTAATAATAATAATGTTATTATTATTAGAATGACTATTATTGTTGTTGCTTTTTTATTTTTTATTTTTTTCCCCATTGCAATCACAATTAGATTTTCTCTAAATCACGCAGCCCTAATTACTAGTACCTTGTACTTTGAAGTAACTTGACCAACGCTGTGAGACACAACATGGTTCAGTTTATATGATGATGATGGTGTGTGTGTCATCAGTGGAGAGCGCTGGTGTAAGGACAGTGACTCTGCGGAGAATCTCTACATTGATATGATGCTGTGGCGTCACGCGCGACACCTGCTGGAGCAGATCAGACTGCGTGATCTGGGCTGTTTCTCCGCTCAGCTGGGCTTCGAGCTGATTGGCTGGCTGTGTCGGGAGCGCATGCGGGTTGCACGGATCGACGACTTCGTTACTGCCCTCAAATGCCTGCACAAGGACTTCCTGTGGCCATTTCCTGTAATCCCAGCATGCTCCATTAGCTCGCCGCTGAAGAACGGACGCTGCCGCCCAGGTGTGTGAAAATCACAAAATATATATTTACACGCACATATATAATTATTTTGTCTCTCTCTAAATTGTATATCTAAATATAAATAAAAAGTTAAAAATAAAAATGTATGTTTTATTTTTTAAATAAAATACATCATTTTATTTTTTAGACTTTTACATTTTAGATTTTATATTTAAATATAATTATTTTTTAATGAATAAAAATACATTTTTTTCTACATTTTCTAAATGTTACATATAAATAAAAAAATAAAACATAATAAAAATCCAATTCAATATATTTTAACTATATATATATATATATATATATATATATGAATTATTTTAATCTCTAAATTTTATATATAAATTGTAAAAAGAAAAAAAGTTTGTAACTGCTGCAGACTATATGTAAATGAGTTATGACTGACCAATCACATGATCTCTGTCTCTCTCATTAGTGTTGAGTTCTCGTTTGCTGAAGTCTCAGTCTGCGGACAGTTTGCTGAACAGTGACATGGACACCACGCCCCCTCAGGTCACCACAGCCAATCACAGCTGGCTGGACAGTTTGGGGGCGGTCTCAAAGGAACTGGACTCCGCCTCCTCTCACGGAGGGCCGCAGACGCAGGAGGCGTTTCTCTCTCCTCTCATCAACAAAGGTTTGCGTAAAATCAGTCTGTGTGTCTGTATCTCTCTCTTTCTGTCTGTCTCATGTTATTTTTCTCCGTTTATCAGGAGAGGAGTGCAGCATCGGTTCAGCCACGGACCTGACTGAGACCAGCTCAATGGTGGATGGTGATTGGACGATGGTCGACGAGAATTTCTCCTCCCTCAGTCTCAGCCAATCAGAGCTGGAGCACATCTCCATGGAGCTGGCCAATAAAGGGCCACATAAGAGTCAGGTGCAGCTGCGGTGAGTCACTCCAGGCTGATGAATGTAATGCAAGCGACCACAGACGAAGACTTCTCCACTCATTATTTGGCAGGAGTCGAGTGGTTTGCGCAGCAGTCTGATAACGAGATGCTGACGTGAGTGTGATTGACAGGTATCTGCTGCACGTCTTCATGGAGGCCGGCTGTCTGGAGTGGTGCGTCATCGTTGGTCTGATCTTACGAGACGCCAGCGTCATTAAGCAGGTCGTGGGGTTTTTGGACAGTCCGGAAGTGCCACCAGAAACGGTCCAGAGCATCCGGGCCGGTCTGAAAGCTGTCGACCTGTGGGCCTCGTCTGATTGGTCAGTATCAGTGGACAGGGTTTGAATGGCAGATTTAATGTATTAAATGTCTCAAAATATAAATTTAATGAGAAAATAAAATTATATAATTTATAGTAAAATGTTAACCTTTTTTTTTTTTTTTTTTTTCTCCAAATTTTGAAAGTTTGGAGTCTGTAAGAGTTTTGAGAGATTCTGATAGAAGTCTCTTCTCACCAAAGCTGCATTTATTTGATCAAAAATACAGTATAAGTTGTGAAATATTATTGGAATTTAAAACTGTGTGAATATAATGTAAACTAATTTATTTCTGTGATGCGCAGCTGAATTTTCAGCATTACTCCAGTCTTCAGTGTCACATGATCCTGATTTGCTGCTCAAGAAGCATTTCTGATTATTATCAATGTTGAAAACAGTTTTGCTACACAATATTTTTGTGGAAACTGTGATGCATTTTATTTTTTAGGGTTCACAGATGAATAGAAAGTTCAAAAGAACAGCAAAATATAACAATTAATATGTGTGTGTGTGTGTGTGTATGTATGTATGTGTTATATATATATATATATATATATATATTTTTTTTTTTTTTTTTTTCATATCAGTATATAAATATATATTCAAAAGTGTGGGGGTCAAATATTATTTATTTTATTTTATTTTTTTCCACACTACGTCCATATGTAGTGTCAGTCATTGTTTCTTACAACAAAAACAAAAGTCTTGTTTTGAACCTGTTTACATTATGCCATCAAATCAATATTTCATCTCTCTCTCTCTCTCTGCTGTCAGTCTGGGCTACAAGCCGTTCCTGAACCTGATTCGTCCGCAGCTGCTGAAGCTGCTGGAGGTTCCTGTGGAGCAGGTTCAGCCCGAAGCCTTCCAGCCGACCGGAGCGTCCAAACTGAGCGAGCCTCCGCTGCTGCTGCTGCCCCGAGCCGAGGAGCTGACCGCCGCTCACCCGCTGCCCTCGGACGGCCCCGCCGGAGCCAGCGCCCGGCCCCTGGACGACACCCCGCCGGAGCCGGAGGACGAGCCGCTGGAGGAGGGATCCTACGACTGCACGCTGTCCTGACACCTCCAGTGTGTGTGTGTGTGTGTGTGTGTGTGTGTGTGTGTGTGTGTTCCTGCTCGTCCACACTGCAGTGTCCTGTGTGTTTTGCTGTGTTTTCAACATCCTGTGGTCAACAGCATCATGTTTTGCTCTCTTCACCTCCACACTGCAAAAAAATCTTTCTTAGTATTCTTGTCTTTTGTTTTTATCTTTTCCAGTACAAACATTCAGAAATCAAGATACATTTCATCGAGAAATAAAATCTTTCTGATAAACAATCAAAATTGAGTTAAACAAAAAAAATATATATATATATGTATGTATGTTTTGGGTTTTAATAAAAAATTATTAAATAACAAAATTCAGTTAATTTCTGCTTAAAACAAGAACAAATATCTGCCAGAGGGGTCAAAAAAAATAAACATAATTCACATGGAAAATTACTTCTTTTTTTTTTTAATTGACCCCAAAATGACAGATTTTTTTTTTTCTTGTTTTAAGCCAAAACTCACTTTATTTATCAGTTTTCAGACTGTTGATGTAATCAAACACATGCATAATTTATTTTGCAATTAAGATAAGTCATAATTATTGGTGTTTTTTTTAATCACTT
This sequence comes from Acrossocheilus wenchowensis, assembly GCA_029620275.1. Taxonomy (NCBI): domain Eukaryota; kingdom Metazoa; phylum Chordata; class Actinopteri; order Cypriniformes; family Cyprinidae; genus Acrossocheilus; species Acrossocheilus wenchowensis. The sequence goes on from CM056155.1 coordinate 28,552,812, forward strand.
TTTTCATTTCTCTCTCTCTCTCTCTCTCTCTCTCTCTCTCTCTCTCTCTCTCTCTCTCTCTATATATATATATATATATATATATATCATGAATTCACTTCATTTATTTTTTATTTAATTGAATAATATTTATATATTTGTACTGAAAAAAAAAACAAATTCAAAAGACAAAAATACTAAGGAAGCATTTTGTTGCGGTGCATGAGAATCGGCCGTGGCCCGGCAGCGCGGTCGTTCCCTCTTCACACCCAATCATGAGATCTGTGGGAATCTGAGGATTATTGATCAGCGTGTTTTTATTGGTTTGAGTTTGTGTTTGAACGACGGCTTCACGTTTTAATGTTGATGGTGAATTATCAGCCTGGCACCCGTGTTCTTTGAGATCGTCTCAGTCTGATCCGGATCATGTTTGGCAGGTTTTATCAGTTTTTAAGCTGCGAGTCGTGTTGCTTCAGTGCTTCTCTGTGATGCGTGAACTGACCAAACATCAGAGCTGTTCTTCAAGACAAACACATGCATTATTTATTTCCCAATCTTATTTTACAGCCATGTTATTAATCTCAAATAAGCAGTTTTTCATCACTAGATCTCGGCTGACTGCATTATTGCAATGATGTTTTTGTTTGTTTTTCTGAATTGAATTATTGCAGGTTTGTGTGTATTTATTTGAGCAGCAGGACAAAGAGACGTGAACGGATCGTCAGTATTAATGTGTTCAGTATTCGTCTCATAAGCGCTGCCTTCACAACGGACCAAATCATCTACATGTATCAATGCCTTTGTATTATTATTATTATTATTTCTACTTGTAGTTCTTATGCGTTATTGACAGTCGGTCTCTTGAGTATTTAGCAGCTTTAATGAGATGCATCTTTATTTTATTGTTTTGTTTCCCCCCCGAACGGCTCAAACAAGCAGCTTAGACCGGTCTGAACTGGTTTAATCTGGTTCAGTGACTCCCAAACCAGCTGACAAGTGCCCAAAACCCCATAAAACCAGCTCAACGGAGCGGTTTCTGCGGTTTCTCCTCCTCGCAGTATTCCTGATGATCATGTTCACAAACCAAAGAGCTTCACGGACGCGTTCATGGTACAGATTACCCACAATCCCTCTGACGTCACAGGACTGATGATGTGGTTTCACGTGGACTGAGGGTTTGATCTGGTTTCTGCGGGTTTGTGTGTGAGTCGGTACTCTTGAGTTGTTCATCTGTACAGTTTAAAGTTTCTTCTCAATGCAGTGTACAGAGAGTTTCCTGGACAATAACTTTTCTACTCTGTTTTCTATATTTCCTGTACATAAAGAACAATAAATTATTTTTTAAACGTGTGCTTTTTTTTTTTTCTTAATCTGTTTCAGCTGTGTTGGGAAAAAATATTTTTATAAGTTAAAGCATTTTTACTGTGGGATTTAAAAAAATAAATACATTTGTATTCATCAAGAATGCATTAAATTGATCAAAAGTGCCAGTAAAGATATTTATAATGTTACAAAAGATTTCTATTTCAAATGAATGAATATTGTGCAGCACAAGTGTTTTCAACATTGATAATAATCAGAAATGCTTCTTGAGCAGCAGATCAGTATATTATTATGATTTCTGAAGATCATGTGACACTGAAGACTGCAGTAATGATGCTGAAAATACAGCTGCACATCACAGAAATAAATTACAGTTCATCAGATATTCACATAGAAAACAGCTGTTTTAAACTATAATAATTTTTCACTATTTTTACTGTATTTTTGATCAAATAAATGCAGCCTTGGTGCGCAGAAGAGACCTTTCAAAACCAAAAAACTGAGAAATAGTTTGAAAACATCATTTTTTGAGTTGACTGATGGTGATTTTTAATGTTTGTTTACATTTTTCTTTTTCAAAAACATTTAAAAAATCTTTAGTTTAACAAAAGACAAGAAAAAAATGACAGGAGCGCAAAAGTGATTTTTGTAATAGAAAGATGATTCATCTCAGAAGAACAATTCAGTACAGCATATGATATAAATAAACACGAACAAGACTTAAAATTACACAGAAACAATTAAATCAACCTCTAAAAGACATTAATGAGCAATCAATCAAGTGGTTCTTATGTGACAAGAAATGAGTTTCATTCAGTTTGTGTCACAAAACATTCCAGAATATGACTAGTTTGAGTCAAATGCTATCAAAAATATTTACAGATTTGTCACGTGACCACAGTTATTATGACTGTATTTTACAGTGATGTGCAGATTTTGTGTCTCATTGCTTTTGTTTGCTCAAGTCAGACATGCAGCTGTTAGTGAAGTTAGTAAAAGCGTAACGACGACAGGTTAGTGTGAAATAAACACCAGCCTGTCGTTCATAAATAATGCTCCTTGAACATTCTCCCAAACGCATGTCGACTTTCATTACAAAACAAAAAGACTAACGCAGATTAATTAAACATTCATTAACAGTCGTATTTCCACATTCATCTGAAATCTGGGATGGAGAAACATTTGAATTAGTTTATGGATCTCAACCTCAACAAAACAGAAATGCACCGGAAAAAGAAAAAGAAAAAGCAATGTCTTGATCCAACCATCAGATGATAAAAGCTCAAATTTGACATGAGATCTACGAGGATTAACTTCTTAATAATAATGGTTAAAGCTCATTTTTAAGGCTTCAAATCCAGTTCAGTCCAGAAGAACATTTAAACCATATTCACTCCCACAATAATACAAACATGAATAATCATTCAGCGCTTCAAACATGAATAAACAAACAAGCAGCTGGACTTTGAGCACACTGACGACTGTTTACTGCGATTATACCATGTGTCTGTAGCTGAGTGATCAGAACTCAGTCTGAAAACAGTGTTGCATAAAACAGAGAACGAGGTAAAAACAGCTTGAAATTGGCATTGGTCATTTGTTAATGCTGCATTCACATCATGCCAGAACGGCCATCGACACAAGATCACGGACAGGAAATGACATCACCAGCGCATGAGCATGACGTGATCTCGGTCATCTGAAAGCACCGAGTCTGTCGCCGATATCAGTCCAGATCTCAATTTAACACTTTTTTTCTTTTTGTGTTGAAATAAGACCCAGACAAATAAAAATAAAATAAAATATAAAGAAATAAAAATGAAATATAATAAAATAAGTCAGAAATTAAATAAAAAAATAAAACAACAATGAAATAAAAAATAAAATAAAATAAATAATAATAAAATAACCACTGTCAGTTGGTTTGTGAATGAAGAAGCTGGTGTGGAGTTGATTTTGTGTGCGTGTGTGTGTGTGTGTGCGTGTGTGTGTGTGTGTGTGTGTGTGCGTGTCAGGGGTCCGCTCGTGTCTCTCAGTATCTGTACATGTGATAAGTGCTGACCCAGGATGAAGGAAAGGCCCAGGCCGGGAATCTCTTGAGTAAAGCCTCCAGCGGCTCGGAGTGGCGGTCCGGACCGGAGAAGTAATGAGAGGAGACGGCCATAGAGATCAGATCCTCGTCTGGAGACGCGTCCGAGGACCGCTAAAGAAACACACACACACACACACACACACACACAGTCAGATAATGAAAGCTTTCTCACTCGTCCGGTCACACACGTCACACACTCACCTGGATCTCGAACCAGAAGCTCCAGGCCGGAGCGCCGAGGCCGTGAGAGTAGAAGATGAAGTACTCTCCGCTCAGATCGAAGCGTGGCGTCCCGTCACCAAACGACCAGCCAATCAGAGACGCTCCAGCCTCAGGACGCACATACAGAGACATGTGACTCGGACCTGAAGGAGAACAGCCTCACATCAGCTGATCACACACACAGTCTGATCTAAACCAGTCAAATACCACACACAGTTACTGCATTATTACATGCAAATTAAACAAATAAAGTTAACTTGATTTAGAAAGCAGTTTATAATACAGTTAGCTATATATATATATATATATATATATATATATATATATATATATATATTTATAATGTATTAATAATACAGTTAGCTATATACAGTATATTAGATAGATAGATAGGTAGGTAGGTAGGTAGATAGATAGATAGATAGATAGATAGATAGATAGATAGATAGATAGATAGATAGATAGATAGATAGATAGATAGATAGATAGATAGATAGATAGATGATAGATAGATAGATAGATAGAAAATTGAAGTAATAAAATATTTTTTTCATTGTTTTATATTACATTACAAAATAAATTATATACTACAATAAAACTATAAAAATAACTTTTTCAAAATATGTGTCAAATTTATAAAAAGTTAAAAATGTTAATATTTGTAATAAATTATTTTAAACAATTTTTTTATTAAATTATTGACAGTCATCATTCTTCTAAATAATCACTGTATATTTATATATATAATAAATATGAACATATATATGTATATAATTTCAGGTATGTTTACAATAATATGTAAATACATACTATTTATATAATTTTTATAATATATATTTCTATATAAATATGTAAATAAAAAATTATAATTATATACAATTAAAAACAAATAAAAATATTATTGTAAATTAAAATATATTAAGCAAAATTGTTAATGTTAGTTGCCTGTTTGTTATATATACAATATAATTTAGATATATAACAAACTAGATAAAAAATTAAACATTAAATATTTGCTATATAATATTTCAATAATATTGTTTATTGACAATCATTACTATTATATTTTGATAATGCATATATATTTGCATGCTATATATATATATATACATACATATGACAGATGGTCTACACTTATTAGCTTATTTTTATTTAATTAAATATAATAATATAATATAAAATTATAAATCTAGTCTTTAAACTTTTGTAATATTTCAAAGTTTCAGTAATTTAAAAAAATGCTTTTGAAGAATAAAGTCTTCAACATTATTGATTATTATTTTTAATTTTATACACAGTATATGACAAATGTTAATATTTTCATTCATTTTTATTAACAAATTTGTATTAAATGTTAAACTAAAATCAGTTTTATGATGTAAAAAACTGTTTTTGAAGAATAGAGTTATCAACAGTTATTATATTTGATGAAGATGAAATGCCCCTGAACTCTGACCTTTGGCCTGGAAGCTCATTCTAACGCTTCCCCACTCGTTCTCCTGTCTGGATAAGAGCTGGAACTCCAGCGGAGCTTGAGGAGAGACCGGAGGAGCGGGAAGATACCAGTTCTTCCTGTAATCAGAGGAAGCTGAGGTTCACTGATGGTTTAAAGCACACAGAGAGCAGCAGTGATCTCGTCACTCACTTGACCAGGAACTTGACCGGAAGGAACCATGGGAAGCCGCAGTAGGGCAGCTGCTCGGAGCAGCGCGAGCGGATGCTGTCGTTGATCTGCGGGATGAGAGGCGTGATGTGCTGCATGCCGCTGTAATCCAGACTGTTGATCCACAAACCGGAGTCGGAGCGCTCGACCGAGCCGTCCGGAGCGTGAAACACACGTGTGCTGTGCTGGAACACACACAACAAACACTGCACTCACTGCAACACAAACACTTTAATATAAACATATCAACCGGTGACGGAGGTACCTGGACAAACACGCGTTTGGGTCGCGGGCTGGACGGGTCAGCAGAATACGGGAAGAACAGACCACAGCAGACCAGAACAAACATCAGCGTAAACACTGATCCCAGACCAGCCAAGATCCGCTTCGTGCTGCGGCTCAGATAGATGAAATGCATCTGTGGAGAGACAGGGACAGAGAGAGATAAACGAGTATAAGGAAGTGTATGCTGGAAGAAGTAGAATTTTTTTAATTAGAATTTTGAAGTAGAATTGTTTAAATTTCTGGATTTGAAATTTTTAATATTTGAAATTAAAATTCCTTTATTTGAATTTTTAAATTTGAATGTTTTAATCTGAATTTTTAAAACCTGAATCAGAATTTTTGAATCTAAATTTTAAAATCTGAATTTTTGGATCTGGATTTTAAAATCTAAATTAGTATTTTTGTATTTGAATTTTTAAATTTAAATTTTTTAATTTTTGAATCTGAATTTGATGGGTTTTTTTCCATCAGAATTTCTGAATCCAAATATTTGAAGTTTTGAATCTGAATTTTTTTGGATTTTAATTTCTGGATTTGAAGCTTTGAATTTGAATTTTTGAATCAGACTTTTTAAATTTTGAATATTTAAATTCAAATTGGTGAATCAATTTTGGGACTTGAAGTTTTGAATTTGAATGTCTGAATCAGAATTATTTTATTTTGAATATTTGGACTTGAATTTCTGGATTAGAATTGTTATATTAGATTTTTTGAAAAATCAGAATTAGAATTTTAGAATTTTTATTTCTGAATCAAAATTTTATTAGAATTTACATTTTAAATTCAAATGTCTGAATTAGAATTTCAGAATTTGAATTTTTTCATTTGAATCATTAATTCAAAGTATGTCCTATGTTACAGTTAGTCTGTATGACTCACAAAGTATGAAGACAGAATGATGGTTGCGAGGGTGATGAGTGAGGCCAGAACAACATCAGGCGGGATCTCAGTTCCGCTGCGGCCCAGGATGGGTGTGAAGATCTCAAACACCACCCAGATGAGGAACATGATGTGGACATATGGCACGGAGAGACCCATCAGATACAGGACAGAGTACTGCAGAGACGCTCCTGAACACACACACACACACACACACACACACACACACACACAGATGAAGGGCAGCACTGATGTCTGCTGGACTCAAACGGGACAATCAAACACACTGAAAACACAGTCCAGAATGATGCTGTGTGTCTGACCTCTGGCTCTGAAGTGTTTGGTGAGCAGCAGTTTGCTGGCGAGAGGGAAGACGACCATCATCATGGGCACATACGCCGAACACAAGCCTCGCTGAGTGAGGAAGAGCAGCGCACCGCACCACAACAGCAGACTGACGTCAAAGAAGCGCTCCGACAGATCCACGCCGCTCACACCCTGACAGAGAGACCAAACACCAGCACACTCTCATTAATAACCATACACTTATACCGTATTCACATAGACATATATACAAATCAGATGTTGAAACTGGTTCAACACACACACACACACACACACACACGCACACACACACTGTCTCAGCCAATGAGAGCGGAGCAGCAGATGGATGGACAATAAGCAGAAAAAAGACTTGAGCAGATATTTATGATCAGCTGAATCAGCACAAGCATTTGGTGTTAAAATAAATAAATACAATATTGATTATTTCATTTTTCAATAAATAATGCTATGATTTAGCATAAAATAATTAACTTGTTTATTTAATTTTTAAATAATGCATGGTGTAACAAATGAATTAATTAAAATGCGTATGTTTATTTGTTGTAAAAATCTATATTTATTTATATTTACATAATGCTAGGATTTGGTGTTAAAAAAGAATAAATACAAAAATGTGTTGATTATAAACAAATGTTTATTTATTTATTTTATTTATAAATAATACTCAAATTTGGTGTTCAAATAAAAAAAAAAAATCTTCAAATAATGCCATGATTCTATTGAACTAGTAGCAGTTACTTTTGATTGTTTGTATTATCATGACAAGATGTTGAATGTTTCAATGTAGGTTTTTTAGGTTTTTAAAGTTTATCTAATCTCAAACTAACTCTGGTCTCACGTTATTAATATTTTATATATTTGTCTATATTTCACTAAGTTAAAAAAGAGAGTCCTAAAGGAGTTAAAACCATTAAATGTCTTTAAACTTTCTATTCATCTGTGAATCCTGAGAAATAAAATTTATCACGGTTTCCACAAAAATATTGTGCAGCACAACTGTTTTCAACATGGATAATAATCAGAATTGTTTCTTGAGCAGCAAATCAGTATATTAGAATGATTTTCATAAGATCATGTGACTCTGAAGACTGGAGTAATGATGCTGAAAATACAGCTGCGCATCACAGAAATAAACTACAGTTTAACAGATATTCACACAGAAAACTGTAATATTTCACATTGTTTACTGTTTTTACTGTATTTTTGATCAAATAAATGCAGCCTTAATGAGCACAAGAGACTTCTTTAAAAAAACAGTACAAAATCGTACTGACCCAAAGAATAATATATCTGTGAAATAATAAATCTGTCGTGGGAAATCCATCACAGAGAAATGCACAGAATGAGGAAATATTGTGATATTATGTGAGCTGAATATATTCTAATAACTAATCCTGAACTTAAAGCGTAACTACACAAACACACAAGAACAGAGCTGCAGCATTTGATGAATAATGTAATATTGTAAAAACCACGACAGCGTGAACAAAAACACATTTTTGTCATTCTTTTATAATATTTCTTGAGCTCATATTAACTAAGAGACTAAATGGAATATTTGTAATTTTACTGCATGACTGCTTACATGGACTAAAAAAAGCTTACATTTAATGATTCAAATCTTCAAAAGAGCGTATGAAAAGTTACATTAATAAAGAATGAAATGAACGCTAAACAGTATTTCCATCAGTGGTGTTAATGAGACGCAGCAGTGAACTCTGGGTCTTTAGGCTGATTAATTAGTCATTAGTAACCGGACGCGCAGGTAAAGACCCTCGGTGACATTCACAGAAGAACAGCCGCGGGTGACTGTAATGATCAACATAACTGATCATATGAGTGGAAACACGAACCCATGAGAAAAAACCCTTTCATGTGACTCCAGACACTCAGTAACTAGTCCTTACAGACGCTCATCTGTTTCAAAGACGTCCTACAAACATCTCAAACCTTACAAATGTCATTTAGAAATTGATCATGCAAGTAAACAAAATAAAATATGATTTTTTTTTTTTATTATTATAAAAAAAAAAAATGTAATAACAAATAATTTCACTTGATTTGAATTTTAAAAAAAAAATAATGATATTGATTTGGAATAAATAAATAAATAAGATAAACTCCTGAGCATATCAGTTATCATATGATAATATGATTTATTAAAAATATATTTTATAACTGTAAATGTATTTTATTGAATATTTAAATAAACGTATATATTTTTATACTTATTTAATAATGCAACTGATTTGGAATTAATTCATACTTTTATTATTTAATTTAATTATTATTTAAATAAAGCTACTGATATATTGTTAAAAAAAACAACAACTTTATTTTATTTAAATAATGAACAGATAATATTTGTAATTCGTAATATTAGCCAGCAAATCAGTTACCAGTGATTTATTAAAAATGTATTTTATTAACTGATTTTTTTTAATGAACAAATAAAAAAATGCATTTTATTTAAAATTCAGTGATTTTTTATTTACTTAAATAATGGTATCAATATGGAGTTAAAAATAAGTAAATAAATAAACAAACTAATTTGGCATTAATTAATAAATATTTTATTTACTAAATATTTACTAAAATTATTTACAATTAAAATTTACTGATGTTAAATAAATGTGGTATTATTTATTTTTAAGAACAGATTTGGTGTTGAATAAATTATTTTATTGTATTATTTTTTATTAGTGTTGTCAAAAAATATTTTTTTGTGTGCATACTGTGTATATTTATTACGTATATGCATGTATATATTCACTAAAAATATGTTATGTTTATATGTTAAATATATTTAAATATAAAATATAAGAATACAAAAATATATGCAAGTAAATACATTACTGTATGTGTTATACTGTATAATAAACATACACAGTACACATACATATATTATGTAAACAAAAACTTTTATTTTGGATGTGATTAATCACGATTAATTGTTTGAGAGCACTATTTTTTATTTAAATAATCAGATTAATATTAGCCAGCATATCAGTTATCAGTAATGACATAACTAAAACATATTTTATGAATACATAAATAAATTGTTGTGAATATTACAGAGCGCTCAGGTTCAGACTGGATTGGTCACATCAGCTGAGTGTAGTTCGGGCCGGAAGTGTGTTTCTGAGGGCAGATGAATGGGTGTGAGGTGTGTTTTGTGTCTCACCCCGTAGTACAGGTTCTTGGCGAGTGTGTGGATCAGCAGGATCTTTCCGGCGGCGGCGGATCCGTACAAACACACGGCAGCGTAGAAGTGTGTGTACCAGAACATGGAGCGACCGGCGAGGGTGACCAGCAGAGCCACGATCAGAACCGTCAGCAGAGTCACGAACCAGCTCAACACACACACACACACCGCACACGCCAGATCACGCAGGTACCGGCCGCCTGCACACACACACACACACACACACAGCAAACATTAATACACCACAATAATAAGAACAAAATCTCATTAAATTTATGAATGGAATGATTCAATGACTCACTCAAGATTTAATTGAGTCATTACTGGATGAATCAGTGTTTTGAGTGAATCTCTTAAACGAATGATTCAAAGACAAATACATTTTTAATAGCTACCTAAAAAAAAAGGTGCGCACAAAGGAATTGAAATTTAAATTTTACAAGAAGTATCCCGTGCCTGACCTTAAGCAACCCTACTTCCTCCTGTTTTATATTGTTCATTATTCACATTACAAAATCATGATGCCTGTTTGTACTTGTAGCATTCATCAGAATTGACTTTAATTAAACAGATATATTAGCATATCAGTTATCAGACATAACATAGTTTATTACAAATTTATTTTAATACATTTTAAAATTCCGTATGGAATAAATTAACGTGGTTTTATTTTATTTAAATAATGCTATGATTTTGTTTTAAACTAAATAAATAAATAAATAAATGGTTTTAATGGTTTTATTTTATTTAAATAATGCTATGATGTGACATTAAAATAAATAAATAAATAGTTTTATTTAAATAATGCTGATTTTGTGCTAAAATAAATAAATAAAACAAATAAATAGTTTTATTTGTATTAATTAATTAATTCATTCATTCATTTGCAGCAAAGGCTATTTCAAAACTTTTTATATTCAATATTTATCCTTCAAAAAATTGTAACCCTACTTAAAAAAATATATAGCAATCATATAAGCTCTTTTACTGTGATATTTGATAGAGATATTCTTAAACATCCGTCACGCACCTGCATTGCTACTTATCATGTACTTCTTGCCCAGGTAGATCACCGTGGCGACAGCGGCCAGGAAGTTGATGATGGTGCCGACGCGAGCGGGATACGCTACCACGGTAACGCCCAGCAGATCAAAGAACACCATGTTACCGTGGCGATACGCTGATGAGTCAGCCAGCTGCTCTGACATCAGCAGGTGTGTGAGCACAGACAGGATGTTGTCACCTGGAGACCACAGGAACAGGAAACAGATTCAACACACATCCGTCTGTACTGTCAATATATGATTGTAGGAAAAATATCGCTACTCTTTGGTAGATAATTATCTTCATTTATTGAATTTTTTGATTATTTTATAGCAATCATATTTTCACATTCGTGTGGTTTCTATGCATCTGTCCTGATGCCTGAGGTTGATTTGCTGAAACGCACAGCTACTGTTGTTCTACAGCAGAGAGTTTAAACTTTAAACCTTTAGAGTCTGTTAACTCTGACTCGATCAGGATATCAGCAAACACTCACATACTGAGCCACTGACGCGGTCGACACGGCAGAACCAACACTGACACACACTACATTCATCCAGCACAGCAGCACTGACCTCTGATCAGAGTCTCAATTCTGATTGGATGAGCCACATTTAAAATAAACTATGTACAGTAAACACACGTGACGCACATCAGTGTAATACTACATTAATGCAACAAGTTCTGTTCGCATATTGATCATAAACTGCCTACAGCTGGGCTAATGCATTATTCATTTGGATAATAATAAGAATAATAAAAATAATAAATACATTTGTATATGTTTATTTCATAATAATAATTAAAATTATAATAAAATATAATTATATCATATTTTATATAATATTTAATAACAACAATAGTAATTAGATAATACTAGTAATAATTCTTTCATTATTATAGCTATATTTTATTAGCAGTAATTGCATGTATTCATATTAATATTTTTATTATTAAAATTATATGAGTAACAATATTAAAACTAAATAATAATAATAATAATAATATGTTGTTATTAATACTAATTTCAATGTAAAAATATTATAGTACATTAATGATGATTATTATATGTTATTATTAGTAATTACATGTATTGTTACTCTTCACAATAATATTACCACGTATTCATAATTTTAATTTAATACTATAACTATAAGAAAATACCACTTTTTTATTATCAAAAAAATTATCATCAAAACAACTTTTTTATTTACAAAATTAATTATTTTCACAGAATTATTTACTGAACATTGGTATCTTATTGGTATCTTTAACGGAGTCTGTTTAGTGATTCAGTTGAACTGAATTCAGCAGCACAGAAATAAAGTATATGAACTTATGAAAGTGTTTATATAAGATGATCTTAAGCAGCAAGAGACAGATGATATTTTCCAATTATTCCCCAAGTTATAAGATTTAGACTTTTATTTTTTTTATTATTATTATTTGTATTCATAAAGACCCTCTGAGACAGACACATCTGGGTTTGGATCAGTCTACTGCTGATCTGCTCAAACTCACAAGAGTGTGAGACTGCTGATCTGAGCAATAACACACACAGACGAGTGTGTGTGTGTGTGTGTGTGTGTGTGTGTGTGGTGTGTGTGTGTGTGTGTGTGTGTGTGTGTTTCTCTGGTCAGCATCTAGATGTCTTCATTCTCAGACCAGCAGCTGAGCTCTTCATTCTCTCGTTCTCTGAATCAGATGAGGGTTTATTCCTGTATTTGAGGAATCATCAAGCGTCTCACCTGCTCTCTGGATGGAGTCGGTGTGGATTCGCTCCGGAGTGTCATATTTAGTGTGATAGATGAAACCGTTCTCTATGAATGCCAGATCAATCCCTGCAGAACAGCACAGAGAGGACAAACACTTCACACACCACTGGATGAAAAACTGAATAATGTTATTTTAAATATTATTGTGATTTGACTGAATAAAAGCATCGCCGGTGCAGATGAATCTGAGTGTATCAGACTGTGTGAATGAGTATCTCATACCAGGAATATTCCCAAAGTCCCTGTAGATGCGGAAGTCTGTGTCTGAGGGAATAACGCCGCTCTGGAAAACCTCCTGACCCACGACTGAAGCGAACGGATGGACAGCAGCGCGGACGTACGCCTGCACCAGCCACGGGTTCTCCGGACCTGACACAATCACATTCAGACGTTTAGCAGAATGTTCACGCTGCTCTTTTCCATATAATGAAAGTGAATGTAACCAGACGTGAACAATCTGATAAACATCTGCTATTGTGTTGCACTGATTAAACATCAAGGTCTGATGTAGGTTAATAAGTCAGCTTTCCATCGATGTATGGTTTGTTAGGATCGGACAATATTTGGCTGAGATACAACTATTTGAAAATCTGGAATCTGAGGGAGCAAAAAAATCTAAATATTGAGAAAATCACCTTTAAAGTTGTTCAAATGAAGTTCTTAGCAAAGCATATTACTAATCAAAAATGAAGTTTTGATATATTTACGGTAGGAAATTTACAAATAATCTTAATGGAACATGATCTTTACTTAATATCCTAATGATTTTTGACATAAAAGAAAAATGTATAATTTTGACCCATACAATGTATTGTTGTCTATTGCTACAAATATAGCTGTGCTGCTTATGACTGCTTCTGTGCTGCAGGGACACATATATGGTATATTTGCTGTAATGACAGTTTTGTTTTCAAAACTTTAATTTACAGAAACTAGGAGTGTCCATAGATTAAAATAAGTAACTTGAATAATTATAATTAAAACTAAAACAATTAGATTTCAGGACTCAAGAAGTTCTGATAGCTGAATATTCATCAGGGCTCCGTTTTAACAATTATTTTTTTTTAATTACTTTTACAGTAGCTCCTGATTTACTGTTCAAAAAAATAAAATCAGAGCTTGCCATAACTACAAAAATGAATATTCATTATTTAAAAAAATATTATAAAAAATATATATTTTAAATGATATAAAAAATATTTTATTAATTTAATGAGTTTTCAGAATCTAGAAATATAGAAGACGGTGTGAATCCTGCTTATCCTGTTAGAATTAGCTTAAAAAAAACAGTTGCTGAGGGAGTGAATTAAAATAAACAAATAGGGAATTTGAATAAACAGGGACTCATTTCGCCATTTATATGACTGGAAAAAATTTAATTTTTAGGTTTTTTTTTTAGCTGATTTCAGTGCTTTTTTCCATGCTTTTTATCAAATAATTTGAGTCCTTTTGAGGTTACAAGATTATTTAATATTATTTGAGAAGCGGTTGAGACCTGCTGGTTTATAGTGACATGAGGGTGAGTGAACGGAGAGTGAATACAGGAGACGCTGGCCCTTTAATTCTGGGGCTTGTTCTGCCCAGCAACAGAGGAGGTGTATTGATGTGCTGCAGGTGTTGAGCTCTGACACACACACACACACACACACACAGGTGTGAGTGTTTACCTGTCTGAAACACCACCTCTTTCCCACCCACACCTGCTGCCTCCAGGTTAATGAACGCTCGCACCTGCTGAGCCCAGGCATGCTGGCTAATGAAGCCGTGACTGGCCTGAGAGAGAGAAAGAGACACTTTCAAACTCAACCTTTATATGCATCTGTGTGTGTCAGAGGGTTATTATAGTTAACTAATACTAAAACTATAAGTTAAAACTCCATTACTTGAAATAAAGTGTTAAGGGAAATAAAATAAAACATTAAAAAATCTTATTTAAAAACGTATAAAATTATAAAACTATAATATACATTATAAACTTATTTTAGCTAGTTGCCAAGGCAACATTCAAATTTTTATTTAAGTTTTACTTGATGCACTAAAATAACAAATTAAAACGAAGTTAAAAATTAATAAAAGCTATATAGACATATTTAAAAATAATAATAATATAATAATATTAATGACAATTTACTAAACAAATTACTAAAAAAGGTAACAAATTAAAATGAAACAGAAAGCATTTAAATTAATTCAAAATATTAATAAAAACTATAATAATATCTCAACAATAGTTAAATAACACCGTGTTTAACACATGAAAATCAGTCCTGAATTACGACTGCTGCAAACACGCAGTGAGAACGACAGTCTGACCCCTCTGAGGTCAGAGGTCAAAGGTCAGATGTGCCGTGACCTCTCACCTGCAGGATGTTCTCCTCGGCTCCGTTAAACAGGAAGATGACGCCGTGTGTGAGCGGCGTGGAGAGTTTCGCCAGAGAATGTAAAACCTCCAACATCACAGAGCAGCTGACGGCGTCATCGCTGGCTCCTGGAACACACACACACACACACACCACACACACACACACACACACACACACACACACACACAGACACACAGACACACACACACACACACACACACACACACACACACACACACACACACACACACACACACACAGACACACACACACACACACAACACACACACACACAGACACACACACACACACACACACACACACACACAACACACACACACACACACACACACACACACACACACACACACACACACACACACACACACACGTACATTATTAGTTCATTGCACACAAACCTCGAAACACAATTCAAATAAAGTTTGATAAATAAATGTGTAATAAATATATAAAACCACTACTATGCAGGATGCATAAAGAGTGGATGATATAATGCATGTGTGAATGTAAAATACAGTTTTGTTAGAAACAACTTTCCCATCAATCAAACTCATTCCTAACTCAACCCCAAACGGCCAATAAAGTCAGTCCAGGCCTGACTCTGAGACCTGAATCACTACCTGCAGTCTGTTAGACGCTCGTGCATCTTTTCCATCATCATCAGCAGATGTTCAGAGCAGACTGAGACTCGTGAGAATCCTTACAGTGAGCTCGTGAGGATTTACTTATTCTCCCTCTATAACTCAAATCATTCACTGAGGTTTGTCGTCGTGTGGTTGGTGTTTGTGGTGTGAATTTGACTGAGAGCAGCAGTAAAGCTCAGGAAAAACAGATACCAGGCCTGCTCAGCATGCAAATACACACACACACACACACACACACACACACACACACACACACATAATCCTGCTGTTCAGTTTCACTTCCTCATTCTCTACGGATCAGGATTTCAGAACAAAGGTGACTGAACAGCGCTGATATTAACGTTGCTTTAGTAATAAGGACGAAATAATGCAAATAATGTAATATGCCCATCCATGTGCAACCAACATCAGACACAAACACAGTGAAAAATGAGAAAGACGTGAAACACGAGTCAAAGAACAGAGACACCAAACACAAGGAAACCTTAAACTGCTCGATCTGATCACTGTCACTCCGAACAACAGCAAACACAAGCAAACCGAGACAAACGGCACGATGAAGAAATATGGATTTCCACAGCAGCCTTCACTGGTTATTACATCACGTCAAGACAACTGCCATGAATAATTTCTCAAGAGTCAAAGAACAGTGTGTACTAGACTCCCAGTCACACGAGATCTCGCTAATATCTCAGCTATAAGTCTCCTGCATCTCAGACGATTCTCCTAAAAAGACCCCAATAATCTCACGCTTCAGAAAAGATCTCAACGTCTCAAACTGTGCTCAGATACAGAAACCTGGAATCAAAAGTCAGATTTGCTGAATATGAACTCAAACATTTCTCATCAAATCATCTGAGCTGCTAGACATTCATTTTACAGCTCTTACTGGACAGCTAGTGACCTACTCGTGGCTCTCAACTAGATCAAGTTTAAGTCTCATAAGAGCAAATTCTGAGCAATAACATTTTACTGAGTTAACTCTTTGCTTTCATGTTTCCCTTCTTTACTTCAGTGCAGTGTTTTAAGGAGAAACATCTGAGCCAAAGGTAAAAACGTAATGTGATTCTCAATTATGTCTCATTTATGTCTCACAGGTTAAGAAAGAGTGACTTATGTTTTATTCTCTTTCACTTAATGAAGCTTAATAGTTTTTACTGAAAGAAACTTAAGCAAAACATGTTGAAACTTCAGACATGAAGCTGATATTGTATCTAAGTTTAAACTGAAATGAGACGTAACTGAGATCTCCATTAAGTCTCACCAGCACTGAAATTGTGACCCAGGAGCACAAAACTAGTAATAAGGGTCAATTTTTTAAATTGACTGAATAAATAATCTTTCCATTGATGTATGGTTTGGGTGCAAAAAAATCAAAGTATTGAGAAAATCGCCTTTAAAGTTGTCCAAATAAAGTTCTTAGCAATGCATATTACTAATCAAAAATGAAGTTTTGATATTTTTATGACAGGAAATTTACAAAATATCTTCATGGAACATGATATTTACTTAATATTCTAATGATTTTTGGCATAAAAGAAAAATGTATAATTTTGACCCATACAGTGTATTGTTGGCTATTGCTACAAATATACCTGTGCTGCTTATGACTGCTTTTGTGCTCCAGGGTCACAATTAAGGAAAAAAGTCTGAGACAAAACATTAAATCATAAAAACTCAACAAGCTCCTCTCGGTTGGTTAGTGAAGCGTTGATTAAACGTTGTAATTACGTACCCGGGCTGTTGGCCACTGAATCAAAGTGGCAGTTAGCGAGCATGAAGTGCTGCGCGGTCGTCTTCGGCTCGAGTTTGACCGCGATGTTGGTCACACGGTCGTAATAGCTGGTGAATCCGCCGAGGAAGTCGATGCTGAAGGATCCGGTGGGCCGCTGGACGTCCACAGTGATGGAGTGAGGACCGGTTTGGCTCTCAGTCCGGATCTGCTCGATCTGGTCCAGCAGGTAGTTCACAGTCTTGATCTCGTTCTCTGGACTTCCGACGGTCCGCGGCCCGACGCTCGTGATCTGCTCCAGATGCTTCCTATCACACACAAATATCATCATAACACAAACTTAATTACACGTGCTGTTTTTTTATTTATTTTATTGTTATTTATTCAGTTATATTAATTTATTTACTTAAAGGTTACGAGTTTTGTTCTTAATGAGTTCTCTTATTTAATTGCAGTGAAGAAGCCAAATAGAGTTTCATTGTAGCGGTGTATAGTGACAATAAAGATTATTGTATTCTATTCAATTCCATTCTATATGCACGGATGAAGTGCTCACAATAAGATCATAAACTTTCATTTAATACCAGCTTTAAGCATCATTAGAAAATAGATTTTCAGAATATGTAAAAAAAAATAATAATAATAATAATACTAAACATATCCTTGTTACCACCTAAATTTTATATTTTTATTTTATTTTTATATTACATTTATTTGGATATATTTATTTATATTACAGTTTATTTATAATATTCCATTTATTTTATTTTATTCAATAATTATATTTATTTTATATACTAATTAATATTAATTTTATTTAATAATTCATATTTATTAATATTTATTTTCAATTCATTATTTTCTAATCAAATTCAAACAGACAGATATTGCTGATGTTGTAATCCTCATACTATTAAGTGGAAAGCTTATTGAAGTATTTATCCTAAGCATAACACTTACATTATTTTACTATTGGTTGGAAGATAAACACATTTTAGTCACTTTTAAAGTTTTTTTTTTTTTTAAGTTTTGTTATATGCAAACGTTTTATTAAATTCAAGCTTAAAACAATAAACAATTAGTTTCATATTTTGCAACTTACTTAAAAGATCTTCAAACTTCATTTTCTTTTCATTTGACTTTCTTTGTTTGTAGAGATAGTTGCTGTATGACATGAAAAATAATACAAGTTATACTGAAATTAACCTCTTATCCCCTCAATATTTAAATGTTTTTGTTCTTTTTTTTTCTGGTATAATCAAACCCAGCAGACAGATATGATGCATGCTTTAAAGTTTATAAAAAGTTCTCATAAGTCATAAAGCCATAGTTAATCCAATAGTTACTGTTCTCACAGTAACATGGTAATAAATTATATCAGCCACAATTGACATCAAATAAACAATAGTAGCATCAGTAACTATAGCAACAACAACAGTAGTAACTACAGTAAACAAACGACTTGAGTAATTTCTTTGTAAATATTACAAATTAAAATATAATTATTAACTTACTTATTTTTTAATATATGTGACCCTGGACAACAAAACTAGTCATAAGGGTCCTTTTTTAAAAAAAAAAATAAAATAAATAAATGATTTATATGGTTTGTTATGATAGAACAACATTTGGCCGATATTTGAACTATTTGAAAATCTGGAATCTGAGGGTGCAAAAAAATAAAAATAAATCTAAATATCGAGAAAATCGCCTTTAAAGTTGTCCAAATGAAGTTCTAAGCAATGCATATTACTAATCAAAAATTAAGTTTTGATATATTTACGGTAGGACATTTACAAAATATATTCATGGAACATGATCTTTACTTAATATCCTAATGATTTTTAGCATAAAATAAAAATGTATAATTTCGACCCATACAATGTATTGTTGGCTATTGCTACTAATATACCTGTGCTGCTTATGACTGCTTTTGTGCTGCAGGATCACATATAATAAAAGTACACATATAAAGACCTTTAAAATGTTACTTACAATGCGTATAGACTCTATTACACCATAAACAATCATGATATATTATAAAAACACTACAGTTGTTTGTAACCATGGCATTATGCTAATTTACCATGGTATTACCATAGTATTCATTAAAGGTATTCCTGAAGATTCATGTAATACCATAGTAAACAGCACAGTAGCCTGGTGTTCTTGGTAAAGTGTACCTGGCCCGCAGCGCGTTGAAGTGTCCTGGGCTGCTGATGATGAGCTGCTGCAGTGAGAGCAGAACCAGAACCCACAGCAGAATCACGAACCCCAGCAGCAGCAGCACAGCGGAACTCTCGCCCAGCAGCCCGGCGCTCACTTCCGGCTTCAGCTTGCGCTTGCGGAGCCCGTTCAGCGCGGCCGCTTCATCGTGAAAGTCCGGCTGGATCTGCTGCTGGTTCTGGTACTGTTGGGCTCTGATTCTGCGGACCGTAGAGTCTCTGTCCATCTTTACCGCCGCTGCTGCTGTCAGCGAGAACGGAAGCAGCGGAGGGATAAACTTCAGCTGACACGCGCGGCGCTGCTGTGATGGGAGGGACCAGAGTCACAAACCCCGCCCACATTAACAGAGGTCCCGCCCTTTCTCCGTTATTAGTGCAGTACCGCCACCCACTGAGCAGCTTCACACACCATGCACCGTTATTAAAATAATAAATAATTAAAACAACTGCTCTTGTATTATAATAAATTAACTGATTAATAATAACCTTAATTTTATAAAACTGCAGTCTTCTAAACAGGACATTTTTGTTTTAAACAGATTTACATGGAAATATATATACATGTATAAAATTTAAAAAACAAAAATTAATATCATATTAGCTTTCATTACCTTTCTAAATTTTTTGACACGAAAACATAAGTGATGATGATATACTTGTGGCAGATGTAAACCCTTTCAATGCACACAAAAATAATCATTTAAATGTATATATAGCCTTAAATTATCAATTCAAAGTTAACATCAAATTTCAACAAATATACATAAAGAATGTTCACGTTATAACATGACCATAAACAATAAGAGATGTTTCTTTTCTTTCCCTGAAGACATATTCAAAGAATACATTAAATTTAAAATATGTATACTTTACAAAATATTTCTCCATGAAATTTAACAAAATTCCATTCTTTTTGTTATTAATTAGGCTAACATTAACAATTCCATCTCTATTAAGAATAATTCACAATTGGGTATACAGTTTGCAAATTTTAGTTTATGGATGTAATATGTACCATTAAAAATGTAAAAGTTCACAAAGTTAATTTATACATTTTGCTTTTTTGTGTGTAAGAGCATATAACATCTTTCAAGGATAATTTATTAACATCTCTTGGGGCAAATAGAAAAAAAAAAACTAACATCAGACCAGAATTTCAAAAGTTTATCCTATACATGATATTCTGGAGGGGACGTAATGATGTGTGCCATTAATCGATCTATGTACTATAACATGAAAAACAGGAACATGAAAGGATTATTCTAAAGCAACTCATGTAAACACCTTAATCATAATATTGTCTTATTTATAATAAGGTAAATAATTAGATTACTGATGTCTGTGTAAACGTCACTGGCGGAGCGGAGGTGGTGCTTGTGCATGTGATAAAAAATATTTTATATTTGTGAGCGGCAGCCGCGTTGGTTTCAACCAGTGAACAGATTATAAACAACCAATCATAACACATTTAACTGCATTTAAACATGGAGGAGAAAATTGTTTTAAGTGTAACAGGTTTTCCCCAGAACTGTAGGCTATGGCTTATCTAAATATCTTAGAGACGTAGGTCTATAAAGAGTCCAGAGTCCAGAGTCTGTGTGTGTGTGTGTGTGTGGTGTGTGTGTGTGTGTGGTGTGTGGTGTGTGTGTGTGTGTGTGTGTGTGTGTTTGGGTGGTTTACTAGCATACAAATTTGTATAATGCCATGGGTATGACTAAGATATTACAATGTGAAGTTGTTTTATAATCTAAATACTGAGAAAATCGCCTTTAAAGTTGTCCAAATGAGATCCTTAGCAATGCATATAACTAGTCAAAAATTAAGTTTTTGTATATTTAAGGTAGGAAATTTGCAAAATATATTCATGGAACATGATATTTACTTAATTTTTGGCTTAAAAGAAAAATGGATAGTTTTGACCCATACAATGTATTGTTGGCTATTGCTACAAATATACAATGAAATATAAAATGAAAAACCTTAGTGATAAATACATAAAAGAGAGGAGAGTCATGTGAGAGAGAGGATGACAAGTGATAACATGTTGGTAAATGAAGAAGAACAGGAAGTTATTCTCACACTAGAACAGGAAGTGGGTGATCTCAGTACAACAGGAGAAACACAAAACAGATCACTAACGCCTGAGCAAAGTACATCAGTTTATCAGAGACAAATTTCCAAGCAGCTTAGACTGTGGTGATGAGTCATGAGTCATGTACCAGCTTTTAAGAGACTGAATGAGATACAAAAATCTGCAGCCTGCACAGAAATGATGTGGGTCCTTCATGACATTCAGTGTAAAGAGAAGTAGCTCAAAAAACAGATACAGTATGTTTGCTGACAATAGACAAATACAATGTGCTTAAGCTGCTAACAAACCATTTAAATTGCTTTTGTCTATATATATGTGCACTAATTACAGTTTTTCTCGATTGCTTAAACACATTTCTTGAAATTATGCCTTTTTTTGTGAAACTCTAAACACAAATCCATAACTTCTAACTCAATTCTCCAAACGTCCTATATTCAGGCCAAAATGAAGCTCTCCACTCAAAACAACTCAATTTTGCTGAAAAACCAAACTTTGCTCTCAGACATGACACACAAACCCTCAAAAACACACACACTACAACAGTTTTACACACTAATGAGATCAATTCAAAACAATACTACAAGAACTGGTAATAAGTGTTGCTTGTGGTACTCCCCAAATGTTTTATTCCTTAATTTAATGTACTGTACAGTACAGTACAATACAGCAAACAACAAATATAATAATTCTGCCCCAGTATCCCGTCTTTGGTCTGGGACGGGGCAGAGAACCTCTTCAGCATCTCAGGCTTTACTGACCCTGGCCAGACAGCGGGGGTGAAATCCTCTCGCATGCCGGATGTGCAAGACAGGCAAAATACTTAGTCATGTTGTTAATATAACAGTGCTCTCGTTTAGTGTTACCTGATGTAAAGTATGGCAACAGTTTGGATGACAGTCACTGTACTGAAATGCAGAAGGCTGCACTTCTTATGTATGCCATATATCCATTTCAAAAGTACAAATGTACACATTACTGTATGCAGGATATTGACTGAAAAAGACTGGATATGATTCACAGTTACACTTTTACTAGTGGTCCACCCCCCCCCCCCCCCCCCCCCAAAAAAAAAAAACATTCCAACGTCATTGTGAAATAAAAAAGAAAAAGGATTATGTGCACAGAGGCGAAAATAAAAATGAGAAAGTCCACTGTCAGAATTTGTAACTCTTGTGTTGTCTTCTGTCTATATGTGCTTTCCAACTGAAGATTCATGAGATGTATTTCAGAGAACTGGTTTGTCATTGGTTGATTTATATTCTCTTCATTAGTGAAAGTCAAGATTCACTTGAACAATTCATGGCAAATTTATAAAAAAAAAGTCTATAGAAATGTGTAGAAAATATGCTTAGAAATATGCTTTATGACAGCTAGATCAACAATTTTGCATCTAATGACTTACACAATGAACTAATGACTAGATGTTTTGAGGGTGAGACTATAGCACAGAGAACTATATAACACATCTTGAGCAACACGACAAGAGCAACTGATGATGTAGGAAACCGCAGACAAATGTACATAATCAGTTGCATGAATAAAAGTTTTGAAAATGTGTGGAAGCAGCTGAAAAAAAAAGTGTCACCTCTCTAGCTTGTTTCTGATTGGATGAATTGAGTGTTCAGTTCGCCCCCTACCTCATCGAGGTTTCTGCGGTTCTGCCTTTATCTGACTCTGTTGCGGTTCTACGTTGTGTTGGATTTCACTCATTATGGTTTTATGTGGGTGTGTTCAGATCACTAGTGAAACTGTAAAGCTCAAAGGCATGGCCAAAAGAATGATCGGGGTTTATTTGCAATTCTACATACAGAGTGATGCATTTATATATAGCCTATGTGTGTATATATATATAGCCTATATGTATTTGGTCTGTTGCACGCAAATCTCATGACCAGAATAGTAGCAGCCTACCTTTAAAAAAACAAACAAAAAAAACAGCACAACAGCAGCAGCAGCAGCAGAGATCTCAGAACTGCAGTGGAGACTGACTTTATAATCTAATAATATCTAATACATGGCAGAACATCTGGAGACCATCGCAAACTACATGAGTGACAAAACAACCAGAAAAGAGGATGAGAGACAATCTACTGAACCAGGAGAGAGAGAGATGCTGCAGCGAGTCAGACCGAACAGCATTGACAACGATCGACCAAACTGTGAGTGTTCATGACCTTTAGGATAAAACAAGACTATATTTGAGTGCCTACAGGTCTGTTTATATAGCCTACGGTAATAATCTTAATCAGCTGGATTACAGAATGCCAAAAGAGCAAACAAATCATAGATATTAATATTTCTCACTGGAGCAGATATCTGTGATATTTTTGAGCATGTTGTTGTTGCATGCGATCTCTGGTGTAGCCTATAGGCTACTGATTGATTTCACAGTGATCTGTGATAGTAACAATAGAACTATTCATAACTGATTTTAATTTCATTTCGAAATTTTAGAGTGTGGTATATTTTGCTCAGCATATGAACTTGTAAAAAGTGTGGCAATGGCCACTCAAGAGTTTAGAAAGTCTTGAGCTGAAAGAGGGGCTTCATGATCATTAAATAAATAAGTAAATAAATGTAAGTGATCAGAATCAGCTGATCTTAATGTTAAAATAATGGACAATGTCTTGATCGGTGCACCACTCGTAAAACTGATCTTAAATATTAACATTTATCTGAATATGAAAATAAACAGATGTTTGTGTTTGTGATTTCTAGTTTCTCAGGATTCAGACAGACCTGCAGAGATTCAATCTGATGTTTCACAGACAGATATTCAAAGATGAGGTGAGATATTAATAACACACAGAGAATAAATAGAGTTCAAACTGTAGAACTAATGTAGAGTGTTTTTTTTTAAAGCAGCCATTCCTTTCCATCGTCACTCTCAGTCGCTGAAGCTGCAGATTCTTCAAAACACACTTACAGATTCAGTTTAATCATATTTGTAGTGTACATATTTAAACCAGTTTTATATCTAATTCTAAATTAATCTTGTTTTACATATTTTCTCCTCGTGCTGAATGTCCTCTTGCACTATTTGCACTGCTTTCTCTGAATGTTTCTTTTGCAGTCTGTGATCAAACTGTACTTAGATTATCTCTTTGTTATATAGGCTATGTGCATTTATGTTTATAAATGAAATGCTACACGCTACATAAAAGATACGCTATTATTCAGTATTACGATACATATAGTATTCATGAATGTATGTAACTAATAGCAGTGTTGCATTGAAGGTCAGGTGTATTTTATCAGTTTTCCTGTTCTTTGGTTTGCACCAGACTCAGCGAGACAAGTTCATATTAAGGCAATATATGTATGAATGTGTAGATGTTTATACAGTACATGTTTTTTTAATGAATCTGTCCGTTTTACAGTAATCGCTGATGTAATCACTGTTATATGTGACTGCATCACTTTATACAGTTAAGACTTAAGACACGAGGATCCCCTTGTGAAGGACCTCCAGTTTCATCATATCTGTTCTGTATACATATTTAAGGCAGTTTTATAACTCATTTCAATCATCTTGCGCCATTTATTTTTTGCATTAAAATAATATCATGTTATTAATTCATCAATAAATGCATTGTATCCTGACTTGTGACTTTGTTTGCATTGGAACCCCCCCCTCCCCCCAAAAAAAACAGAAAAGTCAAATCTGATACAATTCTACGCAGAACCCCCAAAAAAAAAAAAAAGGAGCCAACTTAAAATTAAGGCAACAAACTTCAACAGATTTTTAAGTTCTTTTTTTCTTCTTTTCTTTTTAAGTAACTTTTTTTTTTTTTTTTACAGTGCATGAATGAGTTTCTTACACCTCTTTACTGGAGTTTCTGACCATTCTTCTTTTGCGAACTCGTCATTCAGATGAGAAGGATGTCTTCTCCAGCTGCTGTTCTGAGATCTCTCCACAGGTGTTCTCTGGGATTCAGATCTGGACTCATTGCTGGTCAGAACTCTTCTTGAAGTGTGTTTCGGGTCATTGTCCTGCTGGAAGACCCATGACCTCTGGTGGGGACGCAGCTTTCTGACAATCATCAGATCTCATGACACCGTTCACACAGTCGAGGCATCCAGCGCCAGACGCAGCAAAGCGACCCCAAAACATCTTTGAACCTCCACCATGTTTGACTGCAGAGACTGTGTTCTTTTCTTTGAAGGCCTCATTTCTTTTTCTGTAAACAGTGCCATGATGTCATTTACCAAAAAGCTCAATGTAATACAATCTATATCGTGGTGCAAGAATCAAACCAGCTGTCATTTTTGTAACATCATTCGTTTACTTTTTATTACCATTATTTAATTTTTCAAGTCAAATGCTATTGGTTAATAAAGGTCATGAATGGCTTATTTTTTCAAGCATTAGAAATGAAACATTCCATATACAAATCAATATGTGTGATATAAGTTGAAATAAATTGAAAATGAAATAAAGGTGACATTTAATAACACTCTCTGTCTAAACTCAGTTCACTGTGAGCTTTTCATCTCATGAATGGTTAAAACTAAATTAGAAATCTGATATAAATCAAATTTTGAATTTTTATTTTGAAAGGTGGAAACTGAAGTGGGAACAGTGAAGGCTGTTTCTCTTTAAATTTGGCATGTGCCAGATCACGAACATGTGGTGTAGAAATAATGTATTGTGTCTCTCTCTACTGGAGATCATCAGCATTACAGCAGATCAACAGCTGAGAGAAAATCACCTCAAATCTATCAGACGTCAGATGATGTTTTCCCCCACAGACATTTAAATGAAATCAATAAATGTTGTCGAGTAACATATTTTGATCAGTCTGCACTAATACAGAGATGAATCAAACCCCATTATATTTAAATAACAAACACACATTACAGTGGTGAGGATAAATTAAATAAATTAATGGTACTGAAAGCATATTTTTTCATGCAAATGACCAGCAGGTGGCAAAACTAGATTATCACTGCAAACTCAAAAGCCTTTAGTTCAGAGACAGCGTGATGATGATGATGATGATGATGATGATGATGACGATGACGGTGATAATAAGAGATCTGATATGAAGAAGGATAAAAAATCATCATGTCACACAAAGCATAAAGTTACTCTGATCATCTGTTATTCTCAACTGAGTGGAAAATGATGACTGACTATTATTTTCAATCAATAATCAGAACAGAAAGCAGCTGAAGGATGAACTCCAACAGAGTTCATCTGACACCATTAACGTTACTGTTATCCTTTAACCTTTTATTCTTTGAAGGTAAAAGTCTTAGAACTATAAGGTAAAGAAATAATAAATAATCCATAATAAAAATTAAACAAAACAAAAAAAAGAGAAAAAACGCCACTCAAACAGTATAGGCCAGTTATTCTGTAACAGAAATCCAAGGAGGAAGATGAGATGAGGCAAAGATAATCCAAAATAACAGTCTTTAATAACAATCCACTCAAACGTGTTACATAGACAATAACTGGCAACTGAACTGGGAAAACTCAGAATTTATAAACCCAGGAGCTAATGGGATAATTAACAAAACACCAGGTGGGGACAATGAACTAATCAAGACACAGGGAACACTAGGTCACAATAGAAACTCAAAACACACACATGTAACAGTCATGTGCTTAGATATAGATATTTTTCCTATAGTGTTTTGGTAAATATTACAACCTGATTAACTTCTCCATCTCTCTTTTCAGGTTAAATGTGAGGCAGCTGGCAGTTTGTTATGTTGACATTAATTTTGTAAGGCTGGAAGTTTACGCTGCTATTTTGAACCAATAATCAGAACAAAAGGCGGTTGAAGGATGACGTGTATAATTCATATTTATCTGGCTCCATTAAAGTTCTTGTTATTCTTTAACCTCTTATTCTATAAAGGTTTTTTTTTAGAACTGATAGGAAAACGTAGGATTTAACCTGAAAATTTATATGATGAAAGTTTCAGTCACTTTAGCTTTCAACAATATCAGTAATAAAAGGAAAGATCCTCAAAACCTTTAAAGCAAGCAAAGTTGTTTATTAAGTTACATGTTTAGACATACAGACAGTAGAATGGAACAACATACTGTATAGAAAACTTAGTTGTAACAAATAATATAAGCCTTTCTTGTAGTATGAGGTTACGCACCGGTTTGCGGGAGCGGCAGGTTAAAGCCTTTCTCCTCGATCAACAGTTACCTTTCCTTCTTATATCCTTAGCAAAGCATTGTGAAACATGAGTGGGATACCAATACCAAAACCAGCTGATGGGAAACCAAAAGATGAGGCAAATGAGGGGGAGAAGAACATACACATTCCCCTCAATGTATGTTTAAGCAGTAGTACCTAGATTATAGAGATATTATGTACAAAGTTCACCATCATTAAGTTCAGTTTAAAAGCTGTCAGATGGGACCAAACATGGCATAGCTACAAGATATGCAAAGCAAATGGTACAGATGTGTAATTGAAGCGTAAACGACTCTCATGCTGTGACTGGAGTGTCCCAACAGTCCTCAATCAGCATATTGGATGAATCCCTTACAATTACACAGTTATTAGCACTCTACTGTGTATACCTGAAATGCTAAATCTAGTGAGCTTCAGCATGTTCTTCAGCATCATGATGTTTCATTCTGGATCACTCATGTTCTCGTCTCTCATGGCAGTTCTGCCAAAAACAAAAATGCAAAAGTTTAGTTTCTAACAGACATTGATCCAAAATGTATAATACATATTTCAGATTCTGCAGTAAGACTTATCACGTTTAAAAAAAGAAAATAGTGACTGATGTAACTCCAGATTTCCGATCATGCTGGATAACATGGATCACCAGGCTTTGTCAAAGCAACACCAACGTACTCATTTTCTTCAATTGTTTTGATGATCAAAACAAACTTAAATTAACTAAGGCTGCAACAGCTAACTGATGAAATGATTCATGAAAATAATCAACAACAAAGCTGATTATATATTAATCAAGTATGTTTGCAAAAACATCCACCAATCATGTCAAATTTAAGCAGTGAAAAACATTTCTGTGCACAAAAACAAATGAAAATAATCAAGGTCACATCTATAATGTTATCTGTAAATGTTATGAACTCTTGCGAGTATTTGGCTTAAATGTCTGTCTTGAGAGAGTGAGTGTCTGCTGAGGTGCTGGTGCTCATTCTGTAAAGTTTAACGGAGACTCAAAGCACAATAATTATGACTAAAATATACATTTTTTGTTAGACTTAATTTTACATGAAACAAAAGTAACTGCACCTTTATTAAAGCAGCAACTGTAGCTAATGTGACAGATTTAGTTTTTTTTTTTTTTTTTTTTTCTCAGAGAGGTGTTGTAATCTCTTTTCCATCACTAATATGAAACATGCTCTTTCTTCTCTGTAAAAAGTGGGTGTCAGAAACAGAACGTAGCGCAGCACTGCTTTGTATTCATCTGTTTCTTCTGTCACAACAGGGCAAAGTATGGAAGCCCATTTCCACCACAGTAAAACATATTTATATGTAAGTAATTATGAAGAGAAAGAGACACTCTAATAATTATGACTTAATATCTCATAATAATAAGATACTTTCTCATAATAATGAGATACTTTAGACTGTATAATAGTACGGAAACTGCTCTCATTAGAGTTACAAATGACCTGCTCTTATCATCTGATCGTGGCTGTATCTCTCTATTAGTTCTACTGGATCTGAGCACTGCATTCGACACTATCGACCACAACATTCTTTTGAAAAGACTAGAAAATTATGTTGGCATTAGAGGAAGTGCATTGGCATGGTTCAAATCATACTTATCTGACCGCCGTCAGTTCGTGGCAGTGAATGAAGTAGTATCATATCGATCACAAGTGCAATATGGAGTACCCCAAGGCTCAGTACTAGGACCATTACTTTTCACTCTTTACATGTTACCCATGGGAGATATCGTCAGGAGACATGGTGTATTTCTTTGCGACCCTATGAAACATACCAATTTGCAAAACTAACAGAGTGCACAGTTGATATAAAAACTGGATGACTAAGAATTTCTTACTGCTAAATTCTGAAAAAAAAAACAGAGGTCTTATTTATCAGACCAGAACACTTGATGGCTGCTCTGTAAATTCTTCGTTATCAGTTAGGAACCTAGGTGTGCTATTTGACAGCAATTTTTCCTTTGAAAAACATGTTTCTTGCATTTGTAAAACCGCATTTTTCCATATTAAAAATATATCTAAATTACGACCTATGCTCTCAATGTCAAATGCAGAAATGTTAATCCATGCATTCATGACCTCAATGTTAGACTATTGTAATGCTTTATTGGGTGGCTGCTCTGCGCAGTTAATAAACTCCACCAGGTTCAAAATGCAGCAGCTAGAGTTCTTACTAGAACCAGGAAGTATGACCATATTAGCCCGGTTCTGTCAACACTGCACTCTGGCCATTTGATAATACCTAGAATATCAAAATCAACTGCAGGCAGAAGATCCCTTTCTTATTTAGTGCCCAAACGCTGGAACAATCTACGTATCACTGTTCGGGAGGAAGACACAGATTAAAGACCCATCTCTTTAACCTTGCTTACACATAATACACTATCACATTTCTATAATTCAATTCCATTAAAGGATTGTTAGGCTGCATTAATCAGGTCCGCCGGAACCGGGAACACTTCCCATAACACCTGATGTACTTGTTACATCGTTAGAAGAATGGCATCTACACTAATATTAATCTGTTTCATTGTTATTCTGAGGTCACCGTAGCCACCAGATCCAGTTCGTATCCAGATCAGATGGTGGATCAGCACCTCTACAGCCCTGAAATATCAGCGGAGACTAGGACAACTAGATGAGCCCCAGAGACAAATCTCCAGTAAAGACCTCATCTCCTAGATGGCCATTGGGACAAGACCATGGAAACCAGAAGAGTCCTCTGCACAATGTGACTCTGCTGCAGCCTAGATTTAAACTGCTGGTTTCATCTGGCCAGAGGAGAATGACACACTATTTTGACACTCTATTTCCCTATTTAATACTGTAAAGATGCTTTGAAACAATTTGCATTGTAAAAAGTGTTATATAAATAATGGTGACTTGACTACTTTCCAAGCAACCAACAAAATGTCATGTCGCCAATCATGGCTGTTAGGAAAATAACTTACACAGAAGAGACTTTATTGCTCAGCACATAGAGATGAACTGCTTACCGTGATTGTCGTGAGTCAATAAAGAAGGTAACGGAGCAAAAATCTGCTTGTATAGATCACGGAGGTCTGGTTTCTTTACTGCATGGATCTTCATGTGTAGCTTCAGGTGACTTTTAGAAGTGAAACTCCTTGAGCACTGATCACACGTGTGCGGCTTCTCTCCAGTGTGGATCTCCTCATGTCTCTTCAGACTTGGTGACAAACTGAATCTCTTGCCGCAGTGTAAACACATGTAAGGTTTCTCTCCAGTGTGGATCCTCTCATGTGTTTTCAGATTTGATGACAGACTGAATCTCTTGTCACAGTGTGAACACTTGTAAGGCTTCTCTCCAGTGTGGATCCGCTCATGTGATTTCAGACCAAATGACTGACTGAATCTCTCGTCGCAGTGTAAACACTTGTAAGGTTTCTCTCCAGTGTGGATCCTCTCATGTGTTTTCAGATTTGATGACATACTGAATCTCTTGTCACAGTGTGAACACTTGTAAGGTTTCTCTCCAGTGTGGATCCTCTCATGTGTTTTCAGATTTGATGACATACTGAATCTCTTGTCACAGTGTGAACACTTGTAAGGTTTCTCTCCAGTGTGGATTAGTTCATGCGATTTCAGATTTGATGACCGACTGAATCTCTTGTCGCAGTGTGAACACTTGTAAGGTTTCTTTCCAGTGTGGATCCGCTCATGTGATTTCAGACTTGATGACGTACTGAATTTCTTGTTGCAGTGTGAACACTCGTAAGGTTTCTCTCCAGTGTGGATCCACTCATGTGATTTCAGATTTGCTGAATTACTGAATCTCTTGTCACAGTGTGAACATTTATAAGGTTTCTCTCCAGTGTGGATCTGCTCATGTCTTTTCAGATTTGATGACTGACTGAATCTCTCGTCACAGTGTAAACACATGTATGGTTTTTCTCCAGTGTGAATCATCTGGTGCTGTTTTAAATGGCTCACAGAAAATGTTTTGTCACATTGATCACATGCGTACTGCTCTTCTCCGGTGTGGATTCTCATGTGAACATCAAGATTGTTTTTTAATGAGAAAC
The DNA here is from genome assembly GCA_029620275.1 of Acrossocheilus wenchowensis. Classification (NCBI taxonomy): domain Eukaryota; kingdom Metazoa; phylum Chordata; class Actinopteri; order Cypriniformes; family Cyprinidae; genus Acrossocheilus; species Acrossocheilus wenchowensis. The sequence goes on from CM056155.1 coordinate 28,584,925, forward strand.
TCTTTCCACATTGATCACATGCATGTGGCTTTTCTCCCGTGTGGACCCTCATGTGGGCTCTAAGATGATGTTTGTATGTGAAGCTCTTCCCGCACTGATCACACGTGTGTGGTTTCTCTCCAGTGTGGATCATATGATTCTCAAGAATATGTTTGTTTGAGAAACACTTTCCACACTGAGTGCAGGTGAAAGAATTCTCAGCTCTCCTTTCCTTTAAAAATTTATTTTTACTTTTCGAGCGACTCAGAGGTTTTTCTCCAGGTTTGACGTGTTTCTCCTCCACTTCACTCAGTTCTTCATTCTCCTCATTCTCTTCCATCGGGTCTGAAATGAAGGGAAAAAAAAAAAAAAAAAAAAAAAAAGTAGATTTTTTTTTTAGTAAACCAAAATAACTCAAAGCCAGGAATATGGATTGAAAGACATAAAAGTGAGCCCTGATGTAATAGCAGAAAATAGACAACTGTTATAAAATATTGCAATTATTTTGATGCATTTTTATAAATTAATTATGTTTTTCCTGAAACTTTGCATGAATGAGGTACACAGAACCTGATTTTACCAAGCGTGACATGTTCCTGGATCAACATCATTGTTGACCCTGGAACAAGATTGTGATTAACCAATCAGATTTAACCAGTTTACAGTTTTTGTGAAGTTTAGGCTTACAATCAGTGTTTGGTGCTTGTACATCAGCGTCATTCATCTATCATTCCCTTTGATATTAGGGATTACTCATGGTTAAGGTTAGGTTTCGGTGTAGGGATATGGTCAAGACTAAATTTTTGGATTAAAATGTTGTTCCAGGGTCAATAAAATACGTTGACCTAGGAACACATCTTACTCAGCAAAATCAGGACGTGCGATGAGGTATATTGATCTTCCAGTTAGTCTTTTTAAAACATTATATGCTCATGTAGTGTAGTGTTTCTGTAGTGAGAACTATTAAATATATTCGATTAAAATTATCTAATGTTAACAAAAAACAAACAAAAATGCATTTTAATTAATAAATCATTTTAATAAATGGGGCATTTCTTAAAATTTTGACATCATTTGGGCTCTTTTCTAGTCAAGCCAAGTCACCGTTATTTATATAGTGCTTTTTTACAATGCAAATCGGTATCTTTACAGTATTTTTCTACAGCATGATGGAGGGACAAGAAAATAATCTCGGTCCATTTTTACACAAACTGTACAGACTGCATTCAGCAAGCCTATTTCCAAAGTTACTGTAAGATGAATAAATCCTATTTTTAAGTCCTGATTTAATAGAAATACAACTTTATCAGTAACTATAAATAAGCTTTTGCTTAATTTATGCTTAAAACCCGGTCACCCATTCTGGAAAGTTAATTTACTTTTTGGTGTTTACTATTTATTGCTAAAAAAAGAAAACAAAATATTGCCTGCGTCCGAAATCGCATACTACTTGTGTAGGTACTACATTTGAATTCGAACGTACTACTCGACCGTTAAAAAAGTACGTTCTATATAGTATGAATGGAACTCGGACGTACTACATCCGCCATGTTGATGTTGTCACGTGTCATGCGTCTTCACAACAGCGCGAAAATGTAAAAAGAGCCCACTTCACTGCGCGAACATCGTTAACGATTTAAATTCTTAACGCTTAACGAACCGTCTATTTAAAGAAAGCAGCGTTAACAAGCTGATGTACTACATTAAGGTTAACGTAACTCCATCTGATCGGTAATAGTTTCATCTGTTTGTTAAACCCTCAACAAGTCAGTCTTTTACTTGGATGATGTTAAACAAGTACAAGTTAACCACAGTGAACATCAACAATGTTTTTCCCTGAGGTACTTTACACTTGAAGACAGCCGCGTCGCGGCTTTCTGCCATTTTTCGAATATGACGCGGCCTCTCCCAAGGCCTCATGGGATAGTAAAGTGTCCATCGTATGCCTACTACAGAATTCGGAAGGAAGTAGTAGGTCATCCGGGTACTTCTCGCCTACTATTTTTCGAATACTAGTAATTCCGACATACTACTCGCATACTGTTTTTCGCATACTATATAGTAGGGAAGTATGCGATTTCGGACGCACCCATTGTAAACTATATTGAGAAATGTCCCAAATTTTGGTAACTCTGGCTGCGTCCGAAATCGCATACTACTTCCCAGATAGCAGGGTGACATTGATTCAATGTTGAAATTCCATCAGAATCATCATTTTGGTTGAGGTTGATAATTCAATGCTTTTCAGTGTTGAAAAGACAAATATTGAATCAATGTTGGTTTTTGGTCAGCATTTCACTGGTGAAACTTTAGACTGTCAAACCCTCATTCAGCACTTAAATATGGTACATTTTCCTAGTGAGCAGTGCACATGCTCATCAAACAACAAATTCTGCAAATTTTGTAAACTCGTCACCACTAGCAGCACCGTTAAATAAATAAAACGGTCTGCTGGGTGTATGGATTAACAAAGAACTGTGAGCATTAGATAGAACTCAGATAAACCAGCTGGATATTATTATTATTATTATTAGCAGCAGCAGTATAGTAATGTTTTTACATTAGTAATTAATGTGTTCATTACCTGTTTGGCTAGCTAGAGGAGTACATTCAGCCAGAGACTGATAATGACTAAATGCTCCAATGAATGTCCTTATAATTCTTGTGGTCATCCAGTTAATTAACTTAAATTAAACATTTTTATTTTAAAATTATAATTAAACATTTAAATTATAATTAAATTTATATATTCATTATAATTATTAGATTTAAATCATGTGGAATTTACATACATTTAATGAATCTAAGAAGAATAGAGAGAATTCAGAGGGTTTTTTCATGCGCCACAATCCAGTCCATTAGGTGGCAGTAATGCAGCTAAAGCTGGCTGCCAACCGCCAATCAAATCAAAGCGCGGGAGAACAGATTTCAAATGCGAAACGGACGGAGACCAGGCCTAAAGGATAACAGCAAACTGTTTTTAGAGGCAAGTAATAAAGAAGAAAGAAAAAAAAAAAAACATAAAACATAACGCATAGAAATAATTATATATATAAAAATCATTACTTAACTTACTTTCTTTACAGAGAGTATGACGACAGTTGACAGATGTTGATCTACGAACACAACGGACTCACCTCAGAGAAAAGTAGTAGTGATTTCATTTCGCGTATATTTCACTATTCATCTTCTGTTATATCTTATGTGTTTTTTCTGGACAAGTCCGAGTGAACTGCGAGTCACATGAACGCGCGCCGTCCAGACCAACGAACGGCCGAGGTAAGATTTTCATTAAATGTATTTCACTTTGTTTTTCCACCAAACCCTACCAGACACAATAGTGAGAGTGTAATGTGTGTGTTTGAACACTGTGTGTGAGAAGCACATGCAGGCTGATCACGATTTTGACTTTTCCTCCTGGAAAAAAAAAAAAAAAAAAATACCGTAAAACATTTCTACAAACTTATTCGTGTCATCGACCTTATTTGAATTTCGTGGGAGGGAAAACCTTGCATTATTTGATTTTATATATTACTTTTGTATTACTGTACTCCTGTGACACACCTTAAAGGGATAGTTCACCCCAAAATGAAAAATTGCTGTTAATTTACTCACCCTCAGGTCATCCAAGGTGTGGGTGACTTTTTTTCTCCAGTATAACAGTAAAGAAGACACAAAACTAATTACAACCAATATTTGGTTAACCTAATGTTTTAAGCTATGTTTTTCATTCTTCATTTTTCCCTTTTTGTAGCCCATCAGAGGGACATCTCCTTGGTTTGCTCACATCAGGTAAGAATGAATTTCTGTTGATGGTTACCTGTGACAGGTGTTGCATACTCTTAATTTTTACTTTTACCTTTTTAAATCTAGGTCAGAGGATGGAATCTCCTGGATCAAGGTTAATAATAAAAGGCAAGTCATTGTTAAAATGTACAAAATGTCTTAAAGCATCTTAATGTTAATACAATCTTTTATTTTGTAAAGGGAAATAAGATGCATTTTAAGCCATTTATTTAAGCTGCAGCAGTAAATAGTAAAAGAGTTATAGTCTCAGGCCCCGTCCCAGAGTGTTTTAGATGTCTCACTAATTAAAACACCTGGTTCAGCTGTAATATTCTGGGAGGGGGGCTTATTATCTGTAATAAGCTGAGAGACTCTACACTAACGGTTATGAAAAATGAACGCTGTGTATCATAGAAGTTGTTGATATACTGTGTTTTTTTTTTTCTCAAACTGTTTTCCCATTGTTTATTCTGAAGTGACTGTAATACTGGCTGAACCAGTGTCTGGAGGTCTGTTTCATGAGATGCAACTACCAGAGCGACAGATGACAGATATGTGATGGTAATTTACATTAAGATTTATTTATTTTTGTTTTATTTATTGACAAAAGCATGTTTTTCATTCAACATGGAAACTACATTCACATGATATTTATTTGTAACCTATCCATGTTTTGTGCAAATATGTTCCTGACACTTACAGGCTGGCTGTTTTGCTGTTGTTAAGGCCCGTTCAGACCAAGAGCGATAACTTTTTAAAGATAACTATGTTCATCTGTTTATTCAAAGCACACTCGTCTGCTTTTTAGAACTCTTATCTTTATCGTTATCGTCCTTGGTGTGAACAGGCCTTAAGTTCACTCAAAACTGTTGTTCCAAACCTGTATCAGTTTTTTTTTGTTTGTTTTTGTTTTTTGTTTTTTTTTACAAAAGATGATATGTTGAAGTATGTTGGTAACCCAACAGCTGATGGAAACTATTGACTTCCATTGTACAGGGAAAAAATCCTATGGAAGTTCAAGGCTACCGTCAACTGGTTACCAACATTCTTCAGAATATCTTATTTTATGTTCAACAGAAGAAAGAAACTCATACAGATTTGGAACATTTATATATTGACTATATACTCTGAGTTTGTATGATATATATAATTTATAAACAATATAGAATGAGGCATTACCATTTATATCAATCTACAGTAGTTTGATATTACAAGCACATCTTAAAAATAGAGGGCTCAGAGTGAGCTGCTGTGAGGAATCTGTTTAAAAAATGAAAAATGCTTTATATTAAAGGTTTCAAAATAATACGTATGTCTATAGGTGCTTAATTTCTATATTAAAATTAAATAGTCTTAAATTTGAATTCACCATGTTTTAGCTTGAATGTAAACCTTTTATCAAATTTCAATTTACACTTAATTTTGTAGTACATTAAGTCACATTTCCTAATACTTTGGACCCACCTTCTTTCAGTTATACACTACTACTACTAATCACATGTTTTACAACATTGTGCAGGTTTAACATCCTGTTTGTTTTTATACTTTAGATGCCTAACAACAACAAGGGAAAGTTGAGAAAAAGGAGGCCTGCTGTGACGATGCAAAAATGGCTCGGTTGTGGTCCTGAACGACTTGTGGGCATTACCTTGTGGTGGGAAGCCCTGAGTTCATCAGACTATCCGTTTAATGAGGAGTAAAGACATCTTTTTTTAATCAGAAAAGTAGCTTCAATCCGTGAAAATCTTCAAGTCCTAAACGGCAAACTGGTAATGTTTCAGTCTGTAGTACTTTAGTGTTTCTGCCTTTGATGGTGAGTTTTCATTTGCATTTACTTCCATTTTGCAGATGCAGTTTGCATTTGTTAGGCCTATATGTGTCAGTTTTACAGGCTCTTCTCCTGGCATTTGCTTTATAAATTCAGAATGAACTGTTCCATGTAATTCACAAAAGTAACTGTCATTCATTTGACCATATTTTGTATGTAAATTGTATTTTAAGCTCTGTCTCCCAGTTTCAAAAGGCTAGTCCCAGATTAAAATGCATGTTTGAGCTGTCTTAACTGAAAATAACTTGCTCTGACAGATCTTAATGTCATTGGCATTGCCTGTCTCAAGATGCACACCAGTAATGTTTGTTTATTTATTTATTGCATTTTTATAAAAGCTGTTTAAGTATCCTAATTTAAGGCCTAGTTCTGGCTTAAGCTAAGCCCGGTCTGTGAATCCGTGCCCATGTTTTGAAGTCACCACCAAGTTTTGTTTGTTTGTTTTTTAAAGAATCACATGTTCAAATAGTGTGGGGGCAAAAATAAATATTTTTGCATGTAAATTGACTGATGTTGTTTACTTTGAGTGACTTTTTTATTTTAAAACCATATTAATTGCAATCCTGCATGTTCTCTGATTGAAAGGAGTAAAAAGCAGGATTGATTTGATAATGTTTCTATGTTGATTCAATGTTAAATAAGTGATTTAATTTACGTTGAAGAAATGTTGATTTTATGACCATCTTGATTGATTTTTCATCGTTGAAATAACATTTCAGGGTGCAAACCTGATGAAAAATCAATGATAAACTTCAACATTGATTCAATGATAATTTGATGCATCAACATTGATTCAATGTTGATTCAGTGTTGGTCTGCTATCTGGGAATTGTGTAGGTACTACATTTGAATTCGAACGTACTACTCGACCGTTAACAAAGTACGTTCTATATAGTATGAATGGAATTCGGACGTACTACATCCGCCATGTTGATGTTGTCACGTGTCATGCGTCTTCACAACAGCGCGAAAATTTAAAGAGCCCACTTCACTGCGCGAACATCGTTAATGATTTAAATTCTTAACGCTTAACGAACCGTCTATTTAAAGAAAGCAGCGTTAACAAGCTGATGTACTACATTGAGGTTAACGTAACTCCATCTGATCGGTAATGATATCTTTTTACACCCAATTCACACAATCGATTCATCTGTTTGTTAAACCCTCAACAAGTCAGTCGTTTACTTGGATGTTAAACAAGCACAAGTTAACCACAATGAACATCAACAATGCTTTTCCCTGAGGTACTTTACACTTGAAGACAGCCGCGTCGCGGCTTTCCGCCATTTTTCGAATGACGCGGCCTCTCCCGCGGCCTCATGGGATAGTAAAGTGTCCATCGTATGCCTACTACAGAATTCGGAAGAAAGTAGTAGGTCATCCGGGTAATTCTCGCCTACTATTTTTCGAATACTATGAATTCGGACGTACTACTCGCCTCGCATACTATATAGTAGGGAAGTATGCGATTTCGGACGCACCCATTGTTGCAAAAACATAACTACAGCATAAATATAAAATAAAAGAGCTGAAATAACATTTAGATTGATTTGAAGTTGGCAACCAAAATGAAAGCTTATTGACCATTTGTTGAAAACCAAAACATGAAGAAAATTTGTATCCATTTCATAGTTTAACTGTTTATCTAAATCTGATGAACTGCTTGAAGCTTTATAACATTAGTGTCCTTCAGCATCATGAATGAATGAAGAATCAAGAATAAACACCAACCTCTCTGTTCTTCAGTTTGTTCCATCCTGCAGGGTTCTGGATCACTCTGTTCTCACGGGTTCTCTTTAATAAACTCAGTCTTTGCAGATTTCACTTCTTCCTGATGGTTTGACTCTGGTCTGCACTTGTAAACTGATGGGAAAACTCCAGCATTTATTGGTGCATTACTGTGGGCGGAGCTTCACTGATGATGTGTTTGCTGTGGGCGGAGCTTCACTTACTGTGAATTACAGGGGGCGGAGCTGCATTGAATGAATTGCAGTTTGGTTGGAGGAGCTGATCTGCCTAAATCAATACCAGTTACTGTTTGTTACTGTTGCAGTTTGTTTTTATAGGATCAAAGACAAGACTTTTTAGTGTTTGCATCAAATTAAATTTACAAAAGTGATTTTACATACATAGAAATCATACTATACAAGTAAAGTGCCTATTTAAATGCTTCAAGTAACTTATAAAATGCCCAAATATGGGTGATATAAATGTCCCATTATCATTCAGTGTAACATGTATTTATGTCAAATGAAAAAACATACTTATTGAAATATATCAAATGATAAGTGATCAGACTAAATTTGATTCTATTTGAAATGATTTCAATCTTCTTGCTGTTAAATCACTGTTAAAAAAAGAAAAAGAAAAAGTTGAGCCAACTTAACATTTTAAGGCAACCAGCTTCAGCAGATTTTTGAGTTTGCTCAACTTATTTTTGTGGGAGATTCTCAAATGTTTCTTGTATAAACTTAAAACGACAAGTTGAGAAAACTCAATAATCTTCTGAAGCTGGTTGACTGAGAAATAAACAGATCCTCCAATGAAATGAGCTTTAAGTGTCTATTTACAGGAGATCTGAAGACATCAGCATAATAAATGAGGTGAAAACAGCAACTATTGACTTGAAATAAAGAGTCTTTTCATAAGCTCTGTTAATATTGATGAGCCTCAGACTATCAAAACTCGTTAAACAAGCCAGGACCATTAGCGTCTCGTTTGCATCTCAAAGATAATGCTGTTATTCTCACAATACGACCCGGGATGGGCAGCATTTCAGATACATGTATTTAAAATACTTATTTGACATGCAAATGCAATTTTGTTTTTTAAAGCCTTTGGGAAAAATCAAATGTAATTTCATAATTTCAATTTCCAAATTAATGAACTTTATTTAGAGTAAACCAAAGCAGCATTCATAAGATCCAGAGCCAAAATCAGACAAAATCTCTTAAGTTGTTTGGTTTTGGGGACTCCTTTGCTGACACCATTGCTATGATTTATAAAGGAATTTTAGTTCTGTTGTTATTCATTTTAATACCTCTAATAGATTTGATATACCAATTTCTCCTTTTTTGTTTTAATCAGAGCTATTATCCCTAAGTATTGTTAAAAATCAAGAATTAAAAGGAATTTCTGAAATTAAGATTTCACAATTGGCGGACGACACCACATTGTTGACACCACAAGTATCAAAGGCTTTAGGCTTAATTTATCATTTTTCTTGTGCATCTTGTCTAAAATTAAATATCTCTAAGTGTGAGATAATGCCTATTCATGATTTGAATTACAACTCAATAGAAAATATTCCAATTAAATCCACAGTTAAATATATAAGTATTTATTACTAAAAATCTTCTGGCAAGACAGCACTTGAATTTTTCATCCAGGATCTTTGCTATGTTCATAGTTTTTCACCCCATAGAACATTTTTATAGAATAACAGGGGTATTACCATTAGAAATAAATCATTATATGTTCCCAGATGGTTTCAAAATAATATTAATTGTATCCTTTGCTTATTAGATGACTCAGAAAATATTTTCTCTTATAAGCAATTCATGGCATGCCATAGTTTCCCGATTCCTCCATAAGAGTTTAAATAGGTGGTTAAAGCTATTTCACCTGGATTAATTCACCTTGTTAAAAGTCCTTCTATATTTAATCCAAGGAGTTCCAGTCTGCTTTGCTATTAGAAGGCTTTGGTCTGTTAAACAATAGGCATGTGCACCACATTTTTCAATTTAAAAGGAAAATTTCTTCAAGAGGAAAGTTGGATGCTGGAGGTTGATGATATAGACTGGAAAAGAGCCTGGCTTTTACCTGGGAAATATTGTATGTATAAGGCAAAGGAAACACATTTAAAAATTGTACATAAAATATATCCTGTCAATTCTAATGCTTCTGAATATTCGGACATTAACAGCTCATGTTCCTTTTGCAGACAAGCAGAGGAGACATTAGTACATGAGTTTTGTGAATGATTTATCTCCAAGCAATTCTGGTCTGACCTAAGCTCTCATATATTTGACTTGGTCAATTTTGTACATTCTTTTAGTTTAAAATAAATAATTTTTTTATTATAATAACACTAGAAATAAACCCCTGTAACATATTACAAATTACTGTATATTATTTGGTAATTTTTTCATTCACAAACAAACATTTGCAAATAGTTTCTCATCCTATCCCCTTTAAAAAATTGAATTAAACTCACTTCTAAAAGCTCTTCATCTTATAATGAATAAAAAATCCCTACGATTTCTGAAATATTATACAGAGGTATTTAAAGAAAATTCATGCTTTTAGAGGCTTTCCTTGTATGTGACTGTTTTTTTATTTGTCTCATTGTAATGTCATTATATTCTTCATATTCAGTTTTTTGTTTGTTTGTTTGTTTGTTTGTAATAGTATTTAAGTTATTGTTAATGTGTATGTGGTCATTATTTTTTGCATTTTTACGTGATCCCTTGACTAGGTTCCTTTTGTAATGTCTGTTTAAGCATAAAAAAAAGTCAAGCAGGAGAATACATCTCCAAGTCACCAGCAAAATAAATACACTGTGTCGAATAGCTGAGCTGCCACAAATATATCCGCACCTGTACGATCGCTCGCAGAGACTTTAAAGATTCAGAGAAAGTGTTTAATTCCTAGAAAGAAATTGCAGTGAAGCGTGGTGTTGATGACCTGGAGTTATGCAAAAAGCGATGTAGAGAAACAACAGATGCAAGTTTTCCAAAGTCATGAAAATAATGAAAGAGTAAAGATATAAATGTAGCAAGTACCAAATACATGAGTTTCAAATAAATGTTACACCATACTGCTGCTGTTCTTTCAATAAGCAAATTGAAAAGGTATACAACAAATAAAATGCCAGTGAGCTGTTTTGAAGCGCCAAAACGTTCTTCAATTTCATTTGAAGTATATAATCAGAGACTACATGTTTCTGTAAACCTTCAATGCTGAATAATTTTTTTCTTTACCCTTCCTCAGATCTGTGCTTCGATACAATCCTGTTTCGGAGGTCTACAGCCAATTCCTTAGACTTCATGGCTCAGTTTGTGCTCTGACATGCACTGTTAATATAGACAGGTGTGTGCCTCTCCAAATCACGTCCAATCAACTCAATTTAGCACAGGTGGACTCCAATCAAGCTGTAGAAACATCTCAAGGATGATCATTGGAGACAGGTGCACCTGAGCTCAATTCTGAGTGTCACTGCAAAGGCTGTGGATACTTATGTACATGTGATTTATTTGTGAAATTTTTAATTGTTAATAAATTTGCAAAGATTTGAAACAAACTTCTTTCATGTTGTCATTATGGGGTATTGTTTGTAGAATTTTGAGGAAATAAATGAATTTAATCCATTTTGGAATAAGGCTGGAACATAGCAAAATGTGGAAAAAGTGAAGCGCTGTGAATACTTTCCGGATGCACTGTATAATATATCTGAAGAAGACTGAAATAAACTGAAGGTGCTGTGATGTGAAATAAAGGTCATGTGACTTAATTTACATTTAATAACACTCTCTGTCCAAACTGATTTACCAGATACAAATGGAATGTAGAAAGGAAAAAACAAAAACACATACAAAAAACAAAAAACACAGATGAGCAAAAACAAACAGAACTGAGAAAAACAGCATACAAATGGAGGCCGGAAATGAAACAGAAACCAAGAGAAAAACAGACAGAGACTTGTTCGATGTGACAGTATGAAGAAATTAAAGCCAGACTGTAAAACTTTAAACCTTTATTATACTTTAGTTTTGCTAGATTCACTTAGAAAGATTCATCAGATTGACTTCAGACTTTCTGCACTTACTGTTGAAGCTTTTCGCAGCTCTGTGATTGTGTAATTAACAGGATGTTTTTAAATTAAGTACCATATCCCATAAATGAATAATAACAACGTGTATGTGTTTTTCTAGTGTGACGGACCTGTAAACCTTCATTCTGATGTCAATAGTGAGGTGAGATTCTCATCAAACCCTTCATCACTGACGTCCATCAGCAGCCGCCGAAGACCTAAACATCATCATCATCAGACTATGGTCTGTTCTCCTCTTTTTATTTACCAAGGGCGCTTTGCAATATAATTATTTGTGTGGTTTAATCTGCCACCCTTTGGCAAATTTGTTGGCTGACTACTAGCAAACTTAAAACAACACTTTGCTGGATCCTTGTGTATCTAATCTGTATGATTTGGCATGAAGCTCTTTCTTCATGTTTACTTCATATACCAGCTTTTTGATCATGGTAAGGAACAGAAGGGGTTTGAAATTTAGGTGAGTTTATTTTTAATTAAATAAACAACAATGTATATTTATACTTAAAAAAACGATGCCTATAATATTTTTCTCACACAGTATAAGTGTTTTTTATACATATCAAATATAACTGATTTTATCATTTCTGAAGGGAGTTATATCTCTTGGAAGGGGATTTTTATTTGAGGCTCTGTAAATATACTGTAAAATGGATCCTCACAAAATAAGCTGTTTGAGCTCAACAAAGATATAATTTATACATTTGTTAATCTTGCACAACTAGATGATTCCATACAATTCATTTCTTTCTTATTACAATGAAAAACATTAAATAGTTTTATGGAGTTTTGATTTCTTTTTAATTTGCCATCATTTGCATTTATCATTTTCATTTAAATTGCCATCATTGATGTTGTAGCACTCAGTGTTGTTTGACACAGAAAAGACATCTGAAGAACTTCCTGTACTGCTGCCTGACCTGGAAAAGAAGGAGACGAGAGGAGTGACTTCATGAGAGCAATTTAACCTCTGAAACTCATGAACCAGAATGGAGTTTGTTTATCATAAACCGGTCAGAAAAAGTGGCTTTGAGAGACGACATTTGCACTTTCAGAAATAAATATTAATGCTTTACTTTTCTTCCACATACTGTCTCTGGAGACACTGAATACGAAATAAAGAAAAAGATTTTAAACTCCGTTGGCTTTAGAAACATGAGCCTTTTGAAGCAGTTTTAAAAGCTTGGAGATCAAATGCATTGTGAAAACATCCAGATTACACATGTAAATTGAGTAAATGTCTGACCTCATTATTGAGGACACAATAGATGAGGAAGATGAAGGTTCCCTGCTGGGAATTCAAGATCAGGAAGAGGATCTCCAGCACTTTACTGCCTTTTGTGAAGAAACCCAGAATCCAGGCGCAACCAAGAACAACAAACTGAGCCAGTGTTTTAAACACTATAATCCTGCAAAGAAACATGTAAAGAGAGACAGTTAATGGGTATTTACTGACTATATATATGGTTTTCAATAGAACAATTAAATAGTAATGTTACTTGGTTTGTTTCATCTGTGAAACTTCAGCATTAAGATTTGAGAGTTTTGAGCTCAGAGTGATGATGATCTTGATGAAGAGAATCGTGTTTGACTGCAAAGTAATTAATTAAATGATTAATCACCTTGTTCCCTTTTTGAATGGACTCTTCCATTGCGTCGAACGCTTATGGGGTAAACTATTGTGTTCTCTGAATACCGAAGCCTGATTGGTTCCCGTTCATGTAGCTGCATGAACAAATGGTGCTTCAGCCCACCAAAAGGGGTGGAGCTGACTGCTATAACATGCTCCGAGCTCCATTTTTTTCAGAACCATTTTGCTGAACTCAGAAGAAGAAGCCAGAACCAAGTAGCACTTTCCCTGCAGCTATCCACCAGTTTAAAAAGTGCAAATTTTCTGAGCAAACTTCTTGCGATGTTGTTGTAAATATCATGCCGCAAGTGTAGCTCAGCAACGGAGCTGAATTATCACGAGTCATCTCACGCCAGCACAGGTCCTGCGTGCCTCACTCAAAAACTACAAAACTCCTCCATGGCTCCCAGAATGCATTGTGGCATGAAGCATGTCTCCATTGTTGAGATTTATACACTGATTCTTGATGTATGTGTGCCTAAGCATTCATGCTCAAAGTCTATGTGGCAGCCTTAGCGGCGAATCACGCTTTCAGGCTAGCCAGTCATTTGGCAAAAATTACCTTGTAATTAAGTTCCTGAGGGGAGCTCAGAGGCTGAATCCTTCTCATCCTCATACTGTGCTTATCTATAGACTCTATTGCACTGCAAGACCCTCCCTTTGAGCCACTCCTGTCGGCTGACTTACGGTCTCTGTCGCTTAAGTCTGCTCTCCTTCTGACTTTAACATCGGTCAAGCGAGTGGGCAATTTACAAGCACTGTCAAGACTGTCAAGCACTGTAGAGTCGTCCGTGCCTAAGGTGCTCTTCATTCTGTTCAAAGCACAGATCATTACCCTTCTGGCTCTTCTTAATTCAAAGGACGAGCAGAGTCCAAATTCACACTGCCTGCTTTGGACTCTTATAATGTATGTAAAGCACAATAGCCATTTCTGGCTTTTAGAGAAGCTCTTTGTTTGCTTTGGATGCTTCTCTAAAGGGATGCCAGTAATCTTGCTGGATGGTTGATGCTATAGCCCTGGCTTATGCCTCAGTGGGCTTACAGTGTCCAATCAGAGTGAGGGCCCTTTCCACCAGAGGAGTGGCCTCCTCCTTGGCTTGGTCCAGCGGAATTTCTATTGGTGACATTTGTGCAGCTACCAGCTAGTCTTCGCTGTCTACCTTCGCCAGATTTTATAACTTGGATGTCCCTGTCCTTCAGCCATGTCTGCATAAGGCGCGGCTTCATTCTTCACTTGGTTATAGTGCGGGGCTGTTGGATTTGTTCCTCATAAGCATTCAACGCAACAAGAGAGACCGTTTAAAAGGGAATGCTCCAGTTACTAATGTAACCTCAGTTACCTGAGATACGGGAACAAGTGTTGCATAAGCTGTTGTCAAGTCAAGGCAAGTCACCTTTATTTATATAGCGCTTTTAACAATACAGATTGTGTCAAAGTAGCTTCACAGTATTAAACAGGAAAATGTGTCAGTAATGCAAAAGGACAATAGTAAACACTCAATTTTCAGTTAAAGGCAGTTCATCAATGAATTCAGTGATATCATTGTCTAGCCATTGTTCATTTTAAATAGTATCTGTGCAATCAAGTCAATGCACAGATGTGTTAGATGTGCAGATGGGCTGCATGCAAGATGTTGAAAAATTCTGACAAAATGACACTCACATCTGACTTCTATAGCATTTGTTTGTGCAGCTACACAAACATAAACAAATCAGGCTTCAGTATTCAGAGTAAACAGGAGTTTACCCTGTAAGCGTTCAATGCAATGCTTGTTCACTTATCAGGGAACCGAGTTTATGTTAGTAACCAGATTATTAAATAAAAGTCAAGAGAAATAAGAAAAGTGTTTACCACTAATATGACACAAACAGGACCCAGAAAACTCCAGATGAAGCCTTTCTCTATATTAATCCAGCAGCTATTTAGAGAAAAAAACAATAACATAACTCAATGAGATATTAACATTTAAATTTAGTCAATTAGCAGACACTTTTATCCAAATGAGGATAATAGAAGCAATCATAACCAACAAAAGAAGCAAGAAAAGAACAAGCCTAGGTTAGCCTAACGCAGTACGCGTAGCAAGGTTTTTTTTTGTTTTTTTTATGAAAGAAAACAAGTAGAATAGAAAAAAAGAAAGCTAGTGTTAAGAGGGTCAGATAGATACAAAGAAGATAGATGGATAAAATGGAATTAGAATTAGATAATATTTCAGGTGCTTTGACTGGTGAAAAATTACAGATTTTAATCTTGTGCATGACGCTGATACAGCCTACCCTGTTGAAAAAAACCAGGATATGCTGGTTAGGTATGTTTTGAAGCATGGCTGTTGGTTTGAGCTGGTTTAAGCTAGTTATGAGCTGGTTTAAGATGGTCCTAAGCTGGTCCTAAGCAACTAGCTCATGTTCAGGACCAGCACATGACCAGCTAAGCACCAGCTTAAACCTGCAGCCACGCTTCAAAACATACCTAACCAGCATATGCTGTTTTTTTCAACGGGGTATTCCAGGAATGTGACAAAATCCCAGAGCTGCTTTATTTCCTTCTAATCAAATTAACTTAAAAACAACAACTCACCGTTCACTGCCATAGCCTTCCGGAACCAGACCGACAGACACACACACCACAACCAGAGCAACTACATATCCAATCACACACAGGAATCCACTGCTAAGCACCTCCCTCTTTTTGGAGCTGAGCTGTGATAGGTTCTTCACACAGATGAAGAGCATCACAGATTCAATGAACATCCACACAAAGCCGGAGAGGAAGAGGAAGTGCAGAAGGCCTGCGATTACGGCACACAACACCTGGAGACCATGAGAGATGGTTATGATGATTCTCAGTGAGGCTGTGCTGAGCTGTAGGGCTCCTTCATTGTTCTCACCTGCTGAGGCCGTATGAGGCTCAGGAACCTCTGTGTGAGCAGGAACAGAAGGTGAGCCAACAGAAGACTGATGCAGATGTTGATTCGAGCCGCATTATTCACTCCAGAACTCCACTGACAAAGGGAAAAGGTCAACAGGGCCAAACTGAAGAACACCAGCCCCACGATCACACACACCAAATTCAACAGATCCAGCTGAGAGTCGCTCTGAGAAAACATGTCAGAATACATGAGTGCCAAATCTGTGCTGTTCTTCAGTGTTCACTAGAAATGTTCTTGTACCTCTGCTGGGCGGCTGGTTTGCATGATGAGAGCAAATGTTGACAGGTGAACACAGGAACACACAGTGTAGCTGCTGTTGGGCTTTAAAACAGAACAGCCATCTGCAATCCACTCGCTGATATTCCAGTACACACAGGACAGAGAACCGCTGGCAACAAACTCCTGCAAAAAGAAGAATGAACATTTTCAAAACTTTGCATCTTTTTTTTTTTTTAAACTTTACACACAAATCCAAGAATTGCACACACATTCAAAATGCCTCACATCTCTTGCGAAATGAAGCACTTCATTCAGAATATCACAAACGCATCTCAAAAGCAAACATTGTGTGTTGTGTTTTGCAAAAAGTGTCAAAAGCCGAGAATTAGTGAATGGTTTTGCAAATTTGGAGTGTGCTTCTGCTGTTTGAGTGTCAGCTTTCAGAAATGACAAGTAAAGCTTTCGTGTGTAAGCAGTTAAACTAATATATAATCATATTAAAACACCGAATATCAGAAGTTTTCAGGTGTTCGTCAATGCTCAGGTTGGATAAAAACACATTTTAGTCTCTCACTCTGATGTGTTTGAGGGTGAAGTTGACTGGTTTGGTGAGGTTAGTGTTGGTGGTTTTGGGAAGAGTAGCTGAGATCACTGTGGACATCATGGTTTTAACCGTGTTATTTGATGTGTTGAAGAAGTCTGGCTTCAGTAGATTCTCCATCGTGTTGTAGCTCATGAAAGCCACAGCAGCTGACCCTGTGTGACAGAAACAGAAGATTACGTGCAATACTATATAAAAACAACAAAAAAAAAAAACACTCAAAAAAGTAAATAAATGTGGTTTTGTGGTGATGATACGGCATCTCTATGATTTATTTTTTTTATCACACAAATAAACATTTGACATACTTTCATTGTTGTTCTTGGCGATCCCAATGAGATCGATGTCCACAGAAGAATTTGTTGTGTCAAGTCGAGGGATTTTCTCAAAGGCAACCTGTGGTCCAACCATGAAGACTCGTCCCTCTGATTAAATACAAGCAAGCAGTTATTGTCACACCCCTGGACTGTTTTTGTTGTGTTTTTGCTCCCCATGTGTTCTGTGACCCAGTTTTTCCCCAGTCTGATTGTTAATTTGATTCCTTACTTCCTTGATTGTCCTGTCTTTAAAAGCCCCAGTCCTTTCAGTTAGTGTTTGTTGGTCTTCGAATGTCTACCCTGTCTGTGATCTGTTTTACCTTTAGGATTCAAATCTCTAGTTTTGTGAAATTCCTCGTTTCCTGGTTCCTCTGCTTCCAGTGAAGTGTGACAGTTATATTCTTTAGTAATCTATATTTATCTTTCTTTTTCCTTATGAAAGTCCAATTCATTCATTCAATTAGCACACAAGACAAATAAATTGACCATTCACTCTTGTTGGGATTGCATCTCTGATGTAGTTTAAACCTTTCAGGTCTAAATGTAAATGTAAGCACAATTAACTATTATATCATCTGGAGGTGAAAAGTCAAATCTTACAGTACATTCAAGTGCTCAAGCAGTTTTTCTTCCAAAAGCAAGTGTCCAAAATGTCTTTAAAATCAAATCCTGTAACTGTAACTGTAACAAAAGATGTCTTATTGTTGATTGTTTTTATGCACAATGCACACACTGTTTTCCACAAACCATGAACTTCTCGCTGTAAATGAACCCGTATTTAATTTTTTTTTTCATGGTTTTTCAGGACAAAACCTGTTTGTGTCAATTTGCCAAGATTCAACCAAATGATGGATAAATTTACATAAAAAATACTGACCGTTGACATGAACCCAAAAGACACAGGCAGTGTTTCCTGCTCTCTTATAAAAGTTCATAACTCTACACAATTCAATAGTTACTGTAGCTCATTTGTTGCTGTCTGACCCACTGCTCTCTAGACTTCATAAAGTCACTGACATCATATATAATCTCTGTCATGAATAATAGTTGTGCCTCCACTTACCTACAGCGGCAAGAGTAAAACTGACACTGTCATTTGTGTCTGTCGGCTTCACTAATGTAGAAATGAGTTTCTCGCTCGTTTTTAACACACGGTTTCCATAGGAAGCTAGTTCAGTTGGGTTTGCTGATGATGATGACTCTAAAATCTTTTCTGAAGCATTGAAGGCCACCGTCAAAATGTCTGTCACAGTCTAATTTATTGATTAGAAAATATAGTTATTGTAGATATAAATTTCAACAGAGCCCATACTGCCATGTCAATCATTATGTAACTAAGAGATTTTAATATTTTTCTCTTTAAAACTTACATTCAAAGGAAGCACTTGAGCTGTAATATTCTCGATCTGCTCAAGAAGATTTTGCAAACATCCTCCAATGGTCTGACTCTGAAATCATTATTGAGCTTTATACAGTAAATAAAACCGACTCTGTGATTTAACAAAATGTAGCTTGTGCACAGATCAGTTATAAATAGAAAAGCAAATTCATATATTAAATATTTGCCAATACACATCTCACTACACTTCTCTTTGGACTATTATTAATAGAAGCTGTGAGTCCAACACTAAATGTAAGAAACTTACGGTGCATCCTTCCTGCAGTGTTATATTTACACCTGCAATGACAGAAATAAGAATAAAGACAATAATAAAACAGAACAGCAAAAAAAAAAAGTTTGTGAAATATTTTTAAAAACAAGGGTCAAAAATAAATGATAAATGTAACCGTGAGTGTGGGGAACAAACAGAAACTGTATGGGAAGTTAATTGAAACAAAAAAAACAACAACAACAACAACAAAAAACAAAACAAAACTAAATTCTAAAAGTGACTAATATGTCACTCAATCTTCTCACAGTCAACCACACTGAGCAAACAAATCCATAAACTTATTATGTGTGCAATGAAGCTCATCAAATAATATTTGAATTCATTTAATGAGTTAATTCTCGAAACATTTCAACTTTATTCTCGTAATATTTTGACTTTATTCTTGTAGTATTTCGATTTTATTCTCGAAACATTTTGACTTTATTCTCATAATATTTCAACTTTATTCTTGAAACATTTCCACTTTATTCTCAAAACATTTCCACTTTATTCTTGTAGTATTTTGACTTTATTCTTGTAATATTTTGACTTTGTTCTTGTAGTTTTTCGACTTTATTCTCGAAACATTTCCACTTTATTCTCGTAGTATTTCGACTTTATTCTCGTAGTATTTTGACTTTATTCTCGTAATATTTCAACTTTATTCTTGTAGCATTTCGACTTTATTCTTGTAGTTTTTCGACTTTATTCTTGTAGCATTTCGACTTTATTCTTGTAGTTTTTCGACTTTATTCTCGAAACATTTTCACTTTATTCTTGTAGTATTTCAGCTTTGTTCTTGTAGTATTTTGACTTTATTCTTGTAGTTTTTCGACTTTATTCTCGAAACATTTCCACTTTATTCTCGTAGTATTTCGACTTTATTCTCGAAACATTTCCACTTTATTCTCGTAGTATTTTGACTTTATTCTTGTAGTATTTTGACTTTATTCTTGTAATATTTTGACTTTGTTCTTGTAATATTTTGACTTTGTTCTTGTAGTTTTTCGACTTTATTCTCGAAACATTTTCACTTTATTCTTGTAGTATTTCAACTTTGTTCTTGTAGTATTTTGACTTTATTCCTGTAGTTTTTCGACTTTATTCTCGAAACATTTCCACTTTATTCTCGTAGTATTTCGACTTTATTCTCGAAACATTTCCACTTTATTCTCGTAGTATTTTGACTTTATTCTTGTAGTATTTTGACTTTATTCTTGTAATATTTTGACTTTGTTCTTGTAGTTTTTCGACTTTATTCTCGAAACATTTCCACTTTATTCTCATAGTATTTCGACTTTATTCTTGTAATATTTCGACTTTATTCTTGTAGTATTTCAACTTTATTCTTGTAGTTTTTCGACTTTATTCTCGAAACATTTTCCCTTTATTCTTGTAGTATTTCAACTTTATTCTCGAAACATTTTGACTTTATTCTCATAATATTTCAACTTTATTCTTGAAACATTTCCACTTTATTCTCAAAACATTTCCACTTTATTCTTGTAGTATTTTGACTTTATTCTTGTAATATTTTGACTTTGTTCTTGTAGTTTTTCGACTTTATTCTCGAAACATTTCCACTTTATTCTCGTAGTATTTCGACTTTATTCTCGTAGTATTTTGACTTTATTCTCGTAATATTTCAACTTTATTCTTGTAGCATTTCGACTTTATTCTTGTAGTTTTTCGACTTTATTCTTGTAGCATTTCGACTTTATTCTTGTAGTTTTTCGACTTTATTCTCGAAACATTTTCACTTTATTCTTGTAGTATTTCAGCTTTGTTCTTGTAGTATTTTGACTTTATTCTTGTAGTTTTTCGACTTTATTCTCGAAACATTTCCACTTTATTCTCGTAGTATTTCGACTTTATTCTCGAAACATTTCCACTTTATTCTCGTAGTATTTCAACTTTATTCTTGAAACATTTCGACTTTATTCTCGTAGTATTTCAACTTTATTCTTGAAATATTACGACTTTAATCTCATAATCTTAATTTTTTTTTTTTTAACCTGGCACTAAAACGCCGTCATATGAAATAATGTCAGCTCAGTGGATCAAGTAATATTTTCACAGCTCTTTTTAAAACTTGAAGAAGGTCGCCATTCATTGCCATTAATGCTGCTAACATCGGATGAATAGTGAAGAAAATGTTTCTTGCTTGTGCACAGTGTTCAAGTAATAATTATCTACAACAGCACATTTCTCTTTTCTCCCTCAATTTTATCTAGAGACTCAAACACTCTGTTCAGCTCTACAGATCCACGAACATTGTCAAAACACAATAAACAGAGGGAACATCAGACTATATTACCAGGTGAGCTCGTCTCTGGTGCGACAGTGCTGCTGATGTAAGGAGGAACTGAAAAAACAATGACTGATGAATGCCAATGAACAAAGACACCAATAATACAAAGAACTTGAGTGAATATAATTACCTGCACAGTATGCAAAATGACAGTTAAATGGACTAACCAACTCATAGACATAATAATTGCCTGGGCAGGCTTTGACTCTAATGGAATGCCTATGAAAGCAGCAGTTATTGCTCCAGGTAGTGCAGACTTCTATAGAGACGACTCCATGCTGAACTGTTGGGTATCTACCATTAATCCACATTGGGAGATTTGTGCCACAGCTATAGACGTCAACACACGTGTCTGGGATATAAGTGCTCATGTTGTTAATGAAGAGACGATACCAGCCGCTCCAGGTGACATGCTGGTCACAATATCTGACAGAAGCATATCGATTACTGACGACTCTCCATGGATTGTCCAGCACTTTGTAGTCGTAGCAAGGGTCAGAGACAGCTGAAATGAAAATAATTACCTCTTTTTATTTAGCATTAATCAGAAATACAGACAGTATTATTAGAACCACTAGAAACAATTAAATTTATATTCTAATATACAGATTTTCACATTTACAGTTAAAGCACCACAGTGGTGTTACATACCAGCTCTGATTGGCTCTTGTGTGACAGTTATACAGGCCAAGATGTCTGTGAAAATTATAATGAAGACACATTAATTAAAAACATTAGAGAGGGAGCATGTGCAATAGCAGACAACAGACCAAACATATAAAGCTAAAAAAAACAACAAATAAAAACAGCCATGGCAACTTTTAGATAGAGGGAAAGTTTCAATATTACTTTAGATTTTTATCCTGATCTGTATCTTCCACTTATTAAAAATGAAAAAGGACTGGAGCTGTCAAGCCTTTTCTGTCTAAAACAACAAAAGAAGCACTACAAAAGTAGCTTATATGACTTATACTGCATGTTCTTGAAGTCATATAACTAAAAGACTGACATTTTTGAAACTGACCATACAAAAGGCACTTCAACTAAGACAAACATCATTGGTTCTTGCATGTCACATGACCAAACATCACTGATGTCACATGCAGTCAATTCCCTATTATTATAGACCTTCAACTGTTTTAGCTCATTTCAGACCTTCGGAGGTGGGGAAGATTAATGAATTAAATTTCTGTAGTATGACTTCAGATGACATGGAATACAGTCAGGTCCATATATATTTGGGCACAGGCACAATTTTAGTTATTTTAGCTGTTGACCGAAACATATTCAAGTTACAGTTATATAATTATAACTGTAGGAAAGGTTAAGGAATTACAGCTCTTTAATATGTACTCCCCCAATTTTCAAGGGACCATAAGTAATTGGACAGCTGACTCAAAAGCTGTTTCATGGACAGATGTGGGCTATTCTTTCATTATTTCTACATTCTGTGTGTGTCATTTGCATTTGGAAGCTGTTGCTGTGAACCCCATCATGCAGTCAAAGGATCCCTCCATACAAGAGAAACAGACAATTGTTAGGCTTCAGAAACAAAACGAATCCACATTAGGAGCACATTAGGAGACAAATCAACAGTTTGAAACATTCAGAAAAAAAGAACACGCTGGTGAGCTTAGAAACACTAAAAGACCTGGACGTCCACGGAGGACAACAGATGATGATCGGAGAATCCTCTCCATGTAAAGAAAGACTGTTTCACAACATCCAGCCAAGTGAAGAACACTCTCCAGGAGGCAGAGGTGTCTACAATCAAGAGAAGACTTCACCAGAGCAAATACACAGGGTTCACCACAAGCTGCAAACAAGGCCAGACCAGAGCACTTCTGGAAAAGCATTCTTAGGACGGCTGGAATTAAGATCAACCTGTACCAGAATGATGGGAAGAAAAAAGTCTGCAGAAGGCTTGGAACAGCTCATGATCTGAAGCATACAGCATCATCTGTGAATCATGGAGCAGTGTGATCATGAGCTGCATGGCTTCAGGGGCTCAGGGTTACTGGTGTTTGTTGATGATGAGACAGAAGACTGAAGCAGCCGGATCCATCCTAATGTGTACAGGGATATACTGTCTGCCCAGATTCAGTCAAATGCAGCAAAGCTGATAGGGCGGCGCTTCAGAGTACAGATGGACGATGACCCAAAACATACAGCAAAAGCAACCCAAGGAGTTTTTGAAGGTAAAAAGTGGAATATTCTGCAATGGCTGAGTCAATCTCCTGATCTCAACCCGAGCTGCATTTCATTCACTAAAGGCAGAAAGAGCCACAAACAAACAACAACTGAAGTCAGCTGCAGTAAAGGCCTGGCAAAGCATTACAAAGAAGAAACCCAGCCTCTGCTGAGGTCCATGAGTTACAGACTTAAGGCAGTCATTGCCTGCAAAGGATTCTCAACAAAAAATTAAAAATTAGCATTTTATTTATGATTATTTGTCCAATTACATTTGAGCCCCTGAAAATGGGGGGATTGTGTATTAAATGATTGTAATTCCAAAGCATTTTATGTTATATTTTTGTTCAACTCCTTCTGCACTTCAATTTCATCTTGTTTGTTTTATTTTAATTCTATTCTGGTGGCATACAGAGTCAAAATTATGAAAATTGTGCCAGTGTACAAATATATATGGATCTGACTGTATATCACACAAGTCTTATGAAGTACTACTGGGCTGATTATAAACTGAAGCTATCACAACATTTCAACATCACAACTTGAGAACATTTTGGAGCTTGATTTTAAACTCGGTTTTCAACTACAGTCATTATATAGAAAATAATGATCAGGATATTCTTCCATGGAAGAAAGACTTCTACAAAAAAAAAAAAAAAGGTGAAATATTACATCTCAACTCTTGGCTGTTTATCACATTAATGGCAGCATTAAATTATTAAAGACTGAATGTGGTGAACAGTAGAGGTAAGGGGATAGAGTTACATTCAGCTATTAAGGCATGAAGAAAAGAGAAATCAAATTTTCCATATGATAAACTAATCAGAACAAACAGAGCAGGAGTCCGGTAGCTGTCACTGAATGAATGGATTGCTGTCTGTTCACTAATGGAGGAAGATGACCAGAATAAAATGTCAGTTAAGTAAGTCAAACATGCAACTCAATTAGCATAATTTATAATTAAATATGCAGGTTTACTCCTTTCAAACAGGATCAACATACAGACGTATGTGAGGCTGATCAAGACACATGAAGTAGTACATACATTTTTAACAAAAAAGCAACAAGCAAAACTCATGGTTTATACTTACACAGCATGACAGAGATCAGCACTCTTAGAAAACCTGCCATTAAACATGAAAAAATAAAATCCTACATTCATCATGTGACCATAGTTTTTCTCATAAATGTTTCAGGTCAGTGTGAACCAACCTTTACATGCTAATCATGACAATCAATCAGTCGATACATGCATACATACCTGTCTGATAGAAAGCCATTGTCAGTTTTGACAGTCCAGTGCATTTATCTGTGTATCATCTAAAAGCCCGTTCAGAGGGGGGAAACAAAAACAAAAAACAGCTTTGCTGTTGATTTCAGTTTTTTAAATAATTTTGTCAAACATTTCCACTGTATTTATGCATTTAAGTGTTACAGATGAGTTATAATTGCAGAGAGTATGAATCATTAATTAGCAAAGCATAATGAAATAAAGGATGACATGATGTTCTTATAGAGAATGCATTACAAGTAAAGCAAATTAATCAGATTACTTTTTTCAAGTACCTAGTAAAGTAACACATTAATTTTAAATGTACACTGTTCCTTTTTCAAATGAGAAATGCAAGTTACACTGACATTTCTCCCGTCCCCATGTTGAGAGAAATCGGGAGTGAGGTGCAGAAGAACCTCCTTCAGCCTAAAGCTTATTAATTTCACTTTTGGTGTGAAAGGAAAAAAAAAAATAAAAAATTAAAATACAAAAAAGCATACCCAGCCCAGGTAACAAAAGGTAACGCAAAAGTAATGTAATGCACTACTTTCCATTAAAAACTTAACTACATAACCGAATTAGTTACTTTTTTTATGGAGTAATGCAATATTGTAATGCAATAATTTTAAAAGAAACTTTCCACAACACTGGTGACAGAAGTGATCCTATATGAATCATCTTAGAATCACAAACTGTTTCCTAAAAACATCGCACATGAAAATTGGTGTAGATCAACGAATGCTCTGCGTGACTGTAACTACACACAAATCACAGTCCGTGATCTCATATCAGCACATGCTGCAGTGTTTGAATTAGAGAGAGACTGAGACTGTTTGTTCATTATCATAAGCAGAAAGATCTTACCTGATGTGAGCTGATATAAACTGATCCTCATCCGACACAACTGACTGCTTAACTATTAAAATATCTGTCTTGAAATATTTATAGAGACGTTATCAGTCCATCGTTCTGGTAATATGAGGAAATATGAGCCCAAGTCCACTGTTTCCTTCTCAAATTCAAATTAAAATACAAATGAATGCATAAAAAACTTGCATTTGCAGTTCCTTGTCAGTGCATTTTCATAAAAAAATAAACAAATAAAAAAAGACTTTTGCTTTCTAGCAGGAATATTATGCTTGAATATTTAATAGCATCACCTTCATTTAATCATAGGTGATTCCCTATTAGGTTTTAAGCCAAGGACTCCAGCTGCTGAATACTGATCATTAGTTGTTGTTGTTTTTTTATTTTTTTTTCAGCTCTACATGACCTGTCATTACTAATAACAACATTGTCTTCTTCTTCATCAATAGATGGACATTTTTAGTCTCATCCATGTTCGTACATTGATTACAACAGAATAGTAGATGCAATAAAGGCAAAGGAAAGACATAAGGTAGAGACAGTAATGTAATCATATATATCTATATATATTTATCTTTATATTTGTTCATACTAAATAAATACTCAACTTTCACAAAACAATTCAAGACCATCCAAACAGACTCTAGGCTGGCCACACACTAGACAATTTTCAAATCTTAACTAATTTTAAAACCACGGGAGACCACAGACATGAAGACAGTTTCAACTAATGTTTAACCTTATAATCCTCTGAACATGCGCACTATATGATTCGACTAGACCATGAGCTAATACTTATTGTATTTAAAGCAAAATATTTAAAGAATAAGTAATGCTGAAACTAGAAATGCATGTTGATTCCCTCTATCAAAACAATTAGGAAAAAGTGGTTTGAGTATCATAAAGATTATTTTATTTTTTCAAAATTTGCATGCCTGTAACACAAGAAATATTACAGTTTTCTTAATATGATTTTAGATTCTGGTTCCTAAGAAACTTTTCTTTTGGAATCTTCATTTTTAAGGCCCTGAAAGGTTTAATCCTAGAGATATTGAGATCTCAGTGTAGCTCCATGTCCAAATTGTTGTATCCTACCTATTTTCAGTGTTTAAAAACCAAATGTGGTTTTGTGTTTATCTAGTCGTCACTGCTGTTACTGTCAAATATGCAAATAATAACAGTAACCCTGGGTTGATGAATGTACAGTGTGACACGTCAGATTACGAATGACCAGGATTAAATTGTAAACTAGGTAAAGCATGAACACTGTGAAACATAAAATAAGATTATCCAGGATCCCTGGGATTTAGAATTACCCAGTGTTAATTTTTCAAGTGGGAGAGACCTTAAATGTTTGAGGTACTCAGTGATTCTGCCAAGTATGCCCTTTAGCAGAAGATGCTATTTGCTTCACATTTTATAACAATAAAAAATAAATCCTAATCATTAATCCAGGTGAGGTAAATTTTGGTTTATTGATGTGAATGCAGTAACCGTTAGTCAACCACAAGAGGCTTGGTCGACTAAAATTTTATTAGTCGCTTAGTAGGGAAATGTGTACTTTCAAATGAACCAATTTAAATGGAAAACAAATATTCTCAGATTATGCAATCCGTAACAATCATACAGGTGCATCACTACAGTGGGAATGACGAGTCAGTGTCACCGAAAGTCGAAAACAAAGCACCAGTTTATCAATAAATTATTAAAATGTTAATACAGCCTCCTTACTGTTTTTCCCTTACACATTCATAAATATTATATCTGCCGGTGGGCCTGTGGCAAGCTTTTTTGCGTGCGCTTGAACGCTTATTAGGCTATGTAGGCAGTTAAAGGCTCATTATTATGATTTATATGGTTTATTAATAAACACGCGATTAGTCGATTATTGCTTTAAATGAACGACTACTAGTCGACCAGAAAAATCTTTAGTCAAGGGCAGCCCTAGAATGCAGTGTGTTGTAGCAACCACACTTCCCTATGAGGCTTAGGATTTGTTTCAAACAGTTCTGCATATCTGAACTCTTGGTAGCTTAAGAAGCTGTTAAAATTAATGAAAACCTTTCTTCAAAATATCTCTAAAACTGATTCGAATATAGAATCTTATGAATAGACCACAGAGAGCAACGTAATGTGCCACAACTTGAGCATTTCAGTGCATTTTTAGCACTTAGACGTGTTTTCTATGCATATTGTTTTGATAGAGGGAAACAGAATACAATTCTATTTTCAACATTATTTATTCTTCAGACATTGTTCTGTGTACAACATGACCAACATTTGGTTTTTGACCACTGAAAATGGGTAATATTCAATCATCTGAATATGGAGCCTAAATGAGACACCCATATCTCTGGGGCTGAACGATGTAGGACCTTAAAAATGAAGATTCCAAAAGAAAAGTTTATTAAAAACTGGAATCTAAAATCATATTGTGATATCTTTAATGCTTCTTAAGTTATAGCCATGCAAACTTTAAAAAACAAATCAACTCAGGTTTGTTGAATGCAGATGTTTTGACAGAAGGAAAAGAGATACATCTCCAGTTTCAACATTATTTGTTCTTCAGACTGTTCTCTTTAAAAGTAAAGTAGTATCATGTTTTTGCAAAGTGACCCACATTTGGTTTTTGACCACTGAAAATGTGTACAATTTACCAATTTACTGCTGGAGCCATATTGAAATTGCAATATCTCTGGAACTGAACAATATAGGGCCTTAAAAATACAGATGCCAAAAGGAAAGTTTATTAAGACCCAATATCTAAAAGGGCATTACGATATCTTTAATACTTCTTGAGTTACAGGCCTGCAAACTTTTGGAGAAAAAAACTTGAAAAGGGCAAGTTGCAGGCGCCATACCACACAGTGATGCATCTCGTCAGAATGCTCTCGATGGTGCCTCTGTAGGAGGTGCACAGATGGTACCACCTACTTGGTTAAGAGGGCTCAGCAGAGTTTGCACTTCCTAAGGCAGATGAGGAGAGTAAACCTTCCCCCTCATGTCCTTAAGACCTTTTACAGAGGCACAATAGAGAGTATTTTTACCAGCAGCCTCTCAGTCAGGTTCAGCAGCTGTACGGCTGCAGACAAGAAGTCTGTCCAGAGAGTGGTAAAGACAGCAGAGAAAATCATCAGGACCTCTCTACCGTCTATACAGGAATTACATCTGACACGCTGCCTTAGTAGAGCCTCCAAAATAATCAGTGACTCCACCCATCCTGCTAATGGACTGTCCACCCTTCTGCCTTCTGGCAAATGCTATCGAAAGTACGCGATGCAACACATTCAGACTCAGAAACAGCTTCTTTCCACAAGCTATTAGACTGCTCAATTCACATTGACATATACAGATATACTGGTTGCTGGACTACTTAATACATAGACTGATTGATTCATTTATGTTATTCTTCCCTATGCTGCTACCTGATCACGCTATTATACAGGTGCTGGTCATATAATTAGAATATCATCAAAAAGTTGATTTAATTCACTAATTCCATTCAAAAAGTGAAACTTATATATTATTCATTCATTACACACAGACTGATATATTTCAAATGTTTATTTCTTTTCATTTTGATGATCAGAGCTTACAGCTCATGAAAGTCAAAAATCAGTATCTTAAAATATTAGAATATTTACATTTGAGTTTCAATAAATGACCATCCTACAGTATAAATTCCAAGTATCTCTTGTTCTTTGAAACCATAATAATGGAGAAGACTGTTGACTTGACAATGATCCAGAAGATGAACATTGACACCCTCCACAAAGAGGGTAAGTCACAGAGGGTCATTACTGAAAGGTGTGGCTGTTTACAGAGTGCTGTATCAAAGCATATTAAATGCAAAGTTGACTGGAAGGAAGAATTTGGGTAGGAAAAGGTGCACAAGCAACAGGGATGACTGCAAGCTTGAGAATACTGTCAAGTAAAGCTGATTCAAACACTTTTAATTTTGTTATTCTAATTATATGACCAGTACCTGTATATGTACAGACTGGTTGAATCATAAACAGTATGTGGTTTCTTCTGTTCTGACATTTATAAGCAGTATTGATTATACACTCACAGTGTAACTGCTGTATGTGCAATACACCTATTTGCACTGCCTTAAGATGTACAGTAATTTATATGATGTGTCTGTTGTGATGTATATTATGTCTATTTAATGTTGGTTTTGTTCTGCTGGACACTTGTTGTAAGGCTAGAATGACAATAAAGTATTTGAACTTGAACATGATGGGGGTCGGGGCTTTGGCTCTTCTCAGTTTGTGGAGGAAGTAGAGACGCTGCTGTGCTTTATTGGCCAGTACAAGGTGTTGCCAGGAGAGGTCCTTCTGTGATGTGCACACCCAGGAACTTGGTGCTTCTCATGCTCTCCACAGTCATGCTGTTGATGGTCAGAGGAGCATGCTGAGTGTGTACTCTCTTGAAGTTAACAACAACCTCCTTTGTCTACTCCACATTCAGAGAGAGATGGCTGGCTGTTACGTCCTCTGTCGTGTGTGTGTCATGTGTTCCCGCCTCTTGTGTCCATATTTGGTCTTGTTCCTGTCCTTGTTAAGTGTGATTATTAGTTAAGTCTTGTCCAGCTGTGTTTTAGGTAATTATCAGTTATTGTCATGTGTATTTAGTTCCTGCCTGTTTAGTTAGATTTCGTCTGGTCTACTCGTTATTCCCCGGTGTTCCTGTCTGTGATAACCTTGCCTTGTCTTGCCCTGTCCTGATGTCCTCATTAAAGACTGTTATTTTGAAGTTTATCCTCGTGTCCGTGTTCCTCGTTCCTCCCTGCTGTGTGCACCGTGACACTGGCTCGTTCTCCATTGTTAATGTGACCCACCACAGTCGTATCATCTGCAAACTTAATGAAGAGGTTGGAGTTGTGAGACGGTGTACAGTCGTGGTCAGCAGAGTGAAGAGGAGCGGGCTCAGCACAGATCCTTGGGGACACCTGTGTTCAGTGTGATGGTGCTGGATATGTTACTGCTGACTCGTACTGCCTGAGGTCTCCCAGTCAGAAAGTCCAACAGCCAGTTGTATAGCGAAGTATTGAGCCCCAGCTGGACCAATTTGTGAATGAGCTGTTGAGGGATGATTGTGTTGAATGCTGAGCTTAAGTCTACTAACAGCATTCTGACTTTAACAGACCACAAGAGCTCAAGACTCAATCCTGCACTTTACACTATACATCTACTGTTTAAACACAACAGAGTCTATTATAGCAGATGATGAAAGACTGTTTGCTAGAAATTCTGACATTTATAATTCACACAAAATGCAAAATCAGCATTATTGTTGGTAACTGAATGACATTCACTGAATTAACCTGAAATAATGTTATATGTATATTAAATAGAATAGAATGCATTATAAATACATTATTACTGAAATATTAATTAATAATAATTAAAATGGTTTATATTAACCATAATACACATAATATTAAAAGTGGTTATCATCTTTGTCCTCTAGATGGTGCAAAGCAATACATTTCAAATGACAATGAATGAAAATCAAATCAAAATACTCATAAATTCACTCGAGTAGTGTGAACAAATTAAAATGCCTTTATTCACATGACTTTAGAATTTAAAAACTACACATTTGTGCACCGACGCGTCTCCTTCATCAGGGTGTCAATTTACAAACACACTTAGAGTTCATTTAAACAATAAGTTCATCACATAACATTGTCACCGGAACAGATATCGAAGCAACAACGAGAGAATTACTTATCGTAATTATAATATACCCAATAAATTCAAATACATTCAAGACACTGTAACAAGTATTAACAAAGTAGAAAAAAAACTCAAATAATAACAATATATCAAAGTAATCTAAAAAAATACATCACAAACCAAGTACAAACAAAGAAATCAAGGAGAAAAATCCAATTCTCCATTTAAACCTGGAAATTGTGTTGCTTTCAAAGTGTAAATCCAGAAAGACTCTCTGTTGTAACCTTTTTATCCTATCTCCTCTTCTTATTGACCTCGGAATATGCTCTATATACCTACTACTTTCAATGTACTGGGGTTACCATGATTTTTATCTCTATAATGTTATAATCTATATTTAAAACTTTATATTAAAACATATCTATCTACCTATCTATCTATCTATATATCTATAGTCCTAAGACAAGAATGGGTATTGTTTTGATTTTAGGACAACTTTGATAAAAGGTTTTGATCCACAAATGTTGACTACTGTATACACACACACACACACACACACACACACACACACACACACACGTTTGCTTTATACATGAATTATCCTGAATTATTGATCTTGCCTTTCATTTACATCTGGAAGAGAATTTCATTGCATTTTATCTACACTACAGATTCATATCAACAATCATACTACAACAACAGAACATTTTCGTTCACCGTTCCTGGCTGGTGGAATGATCTTCCTACCCCATCCCAGAATGCTGATTTCCTGACAATTATGACTATCTGTCTCTCTGAGATGAATCGCTTGATGTATTCCCAAATTGTAAGTTGCTTTGGATAAAAGCGTCTGCAAAATGAATTAATTTAAATGTAATTGCTTACTGTGATTTCAGACTGTGATTGCTGTGAGTGAATAAAGAAGGTAACGGAGTGAAACTCTGCCCGCATGGATCAGGGTGGTTTCTAGTGACTTTTAGAAGTGAAACTCCTTGAGCACTGATCACACAGGTTTCTCTCCAGTGTGGATCTGCTCATGTCTTTTCAGATTTGATGAGTGACTGAATCTCTTGCCGCAGTGTGAACACTTGCAAGGTTTCTCTCCAGTGGATCTGCTCATGTCTTTTCAGATTTGATGAGTGACTGAATCTCTTGCCGCAGTGTGAACACTTGCAAGGTTTCTCCAGTGTGGATCTGCTCATGTCTTTTCAGATTTGATGAGTGACTGAATCTCTTGCCGCAGTGTGAACACTTGCAAGGTTTCTCTCCAGTGTGGATCTGCTCATGTCTTTTCAGATTTGATAACAGACTGAATCTCTTGCCGCAGTGTGAACACTTGCAAGGTTTCTCTCCAGTGTGGATCCGCTCATGTAATTTCAAACTGTATGACAGACTGAATCTCTTGCCGCAGTGTGAACACTTGCAAGGTTTCTCTCCAGTGTGGATCTGCTCATGTGATTTCAGATTTGATGACCGACTGAATCTCTTGTCACAGTGTGAACACTCGTAAGGTTCTCTCCAGTGTGGATCCACTCATGTGATTTCAGATTTGCTGAATTACTGAATCTCTTGTCACAGTGTGAACACTTGTAAGGTTTCTCTCCAGTGTGGATCTGCTCATGTCTTTTCAGATTTGATGACTGACTGAATCTCTCGTCACAGTGTAAACACATGTATGGTTTTTCTCCAGTGTGTATCATCTGGTGCTGTTTTAAATGGCTCGCCAAAGTAAAAGTCTTCCCACACTCAAAGCACATATAATCTCTCACAGTGCTGTGTAACTTCTGATGTGATTTTAACCTTTGCAGCAGTGAAAAACCCTTTCCACATAAAGAACATGTATGTGGCTTCTCCTTCATATGAACGGACAGGTGTGTCTTCAGGGATGATGACACAGAAAATGTTTTGTCACATTGATCACATGCGTACCGCTTTTCTCCGGTGTGGATTCTCATGTGAATATCAAGATTTCTTTTAAATGAGAAACTCTTTCCACATTGATCACATGCATGTGGCTTTTCTCCCGTGTGGATCCTCATGTGGACTCCAAGATGATGTTTGTATGTGAAGCTCTTCCCGCACTGATCACACGTGTGTGGTTTCTCTCCAGTGTGGATCCTCATATGTGTTTTCAGATTTGATGACTGACTGAATCTCTTGTCACAGTGTGAACACTTGTAAGGTTTCTCTCCAGTGTGGATCCTCTGATGCAGTTTTAATTCATTTGCTGAAATAAAAGTCTTCTCACACTCAAAGCACATATGAGCTTTTACACCAGTATGTGTTTTCTGATGCAATTTTAAACTTTGCAGCACTGAAAAACTCCTTCCACATGAAGAACATGAATGTGGCTTCTCCTTTGTATGAACTGTCAGGTGTGTCTTCAGGGATGATGACACACGAAATGTTTTGCCACAGTGATCACATGCATACGGCTTCTCTCCAGTGTGGACACTCATGTGAACATCAAGATTGTTTTTTACTGAGAAACTCTTTCCACATTGATCACATGTGAACGGTCTCTCTCTAGTGTGGACTCTCATGTGAATCTCAAGATGACTTTTGCATGGGAAACTCTTTCCACACTGAGTGCAGGTGAAAGAATTCTCAGCTCTTCTTTCCTTTAAACATTTCTTTTTACTTTTCGAGCGACTCAGAGGTTTTTCTCCAGGTTTGACGTGTTTCTCGTCCACTTCACGCAGCTCTTCGTTCTCCTCATTCTCTTCCATCGGGTCTGAAATGAAGGAAAAAGTTGTTACATTTTTTAGTAAACCAAAATAATTCAAAGCCAGGAATATGAATTGAAAGACAAAAAAGTGAGCCCTGATGAAAAATAGACAACAGTTATAAAATATTGCAATTATGTTGATGCATTTTTATAAATGAATTATATATCCCTGAAACTTTGCATGAATGAGGTACATTGATCTTACAGTTATTATTTTTCAAACATTATGGCCTGGTTTCACAGACAGGGTTTAAACTAATCCAGGATAAGGCCATAGTTCAATTAGGACATTGAAGTAATTTTTTAAACATGCCTTAGAAAAAAAACATTACTGGTGTGCATCTTAAGACAAAACAAAGGCACTGATATAATTTAAGATCAGTCAATACAAGTCACGTTCAGTTGAAACAGCTCAGAGTTACATTTTAGTCTGGGACTAGGCTTAAACCTTGTCTGTGAAACCAGGGGTAAATGCTCATGTAGTGCAATGTTTCTGTAGTGAGAACTATTAAATATATTGATTAACGACAACATTATCTAATGCAATGTTAACATAAAAAACAAACAAAGATGCTACAATTTGACAACAACTTTTAGATTGATATTAAGGGCCAGTCACGCTACATATTTCATTCCACTGACTACCATTCGTCTGCATGTGAATGTGGGAGACTGAAAACACAAGCTGAAGTGAATTACACTGCATCCCAAATACAAGTCTGGAAAACTCTGTGAATTCATATCATACCAATAGAAGATCGATAGGTCACGGTGCGACCTCTTAGCTGAATTAAAAGAAGGCAAACTTTTGCAGTCAAGTGGAGTAGGTTTTATATTGGATTTATTATTATTTATTATATGTTGAATTTATGTTTTTAAAGACGCCACAGAGTGTGACACCATATCATGAGTGTTTCAGTGTCTGTTGAAATTTCACATGGTCAAAGTCTAGATTGACTGCAGCTTAAACTGTTTTTTTATTCAAGAATTTTTAGCATTAGCTGTGTCCTACAGATTTTGATCAACGATTTTCCTCATTTTAATAAATAGGGCATTTCTTAAAATTGTGAAATCATGATGGGAGGACAAGAAAATAATCTCAATCCATTTTTACACAAACTGAAAAAGTGTTGACTGCATTCATCAAGCCTGTTACCAAAGTTACTGTAAGAAAAAAATGCTCTATAACTATGGAATAAGTCCTATTATTATTAGAAATACAACTTTATCAGTAACTATAAATACGCTTTTCCTTAATTTATGCTTAAAACCCTGTCAGCTATTCTGGAAAGTTCATTTACTTTTTGGTGTTTACTCTTTATTGCTAAAAATAATGAATAACAAAACACAAAATGTTGTAAACTATATTGAGAAGTGTCAAAAATGTTGGTAACATTGTTGCAAAACATAACTACAGCATAAATATCAAATAAAAGAGCTAATAACATTTAGATTGATTTGAAGTTGGCAACCAAATGAAAGCTTATTGACCAAACTGTTTATCTAAATCTGATGAACTGCTTGAAGCTTTATAACATTAATGTCTTTCAGCATCATGAATGAATGAAGAATCAAGAATAAACACCAACCTCTCTGTTCTTCAGTTTGTTTCATCCTGCAGGGTTCTGGATCACTCTGTTCTCACGGGTTCTCTTTAATAAACTCAGTCTTTGCAGATTTCACTTCTTCCTGATGGTTTGACTCTGGTCTGCACTTGTAAACTGATGGGAAAACTCCAGCATTTATTGGTGCATTACTGTGGGCGGAGCTTCACTGATGATGTGTTTGCTGTGGGCGGAGCTTCACTGACTGTGAATTACAGGGGGCGGAGCTTCACTGAATGAATTGCAGTTTGGTTGGAGGAGCTGATCTGCCTAAATCAATACCAATTACTGTTTGTTACTGTTGCAGTTTGTTTTTATAGGATCAAAGACAAGACTTTTTAGTGTTTGCATCAAATTAAATTTACAAAATAATTTTACATACATAGAAAGCATACTATACACGTAAAGTGCCTATTTAAATGCTTCAAATAACTTATAAAATGTCCTAATATGGGTGATATAAATGTTCCATTATCATTCAGGCCGTTTCTCAAATGGCAGGCTGCATCCTCCGGAGGTCGCATTTGCAGGCTTCATACGTCATCAAGCCTGGTTTATTTCAGTTAACTGAGCATTACATTCGTGAGTCAAAAGCATATTACAACAATTTACACTTAACTAAGAATAATGGTCAAATTTTAAATGTTAATATTCTAAAATAAAATCTTCTTTATGACTTATGCAGCCTACAAATGCGACCTCCGGAGGATGCAGCCTTCCGTTTGAGAAACGACCTCAGTGTAACATGTATTTATGTCAAATGAAACAACGTGCTTATTGGAATATATCAAATAATAAGTGATCAGACTAAATTTGATTCTATTTGAAATGATTACAATCTTCTTGCTGCCAAATGGGTCAAACCTATAGTGGCAAAGTAAACAAATTTCAAATGACAATGAATGAGTTTTGGGGCTGCACTGTGATCCTAAAATAGAGTCTTTTAATATTTAAAATTAAAAGCTGTGTTACACTTATTTTTTGATGCTTGAAAACTTTCATTTAAGCATTCATGTTTATCATAAAGCAACTGATGTTAATTCACAAATTCTTTTTTTATTGCCAATTCAAATATTAGTCTGTATCTTTATTTAAATATCGACAGATGTCTAGAAAAGTAGGAACGTACTGTAAGAAAACAGTTGATAGCCTAAACACAGACATGTACAGATTTGAGTGAGAAATAAACAGATCCTCCAATGAAATGAGCTTTAAGTGTCTATTTACAGGAGATCTGAAGACATCAGCATAATAAATGAGGTGAAAACAGCAACTATTGACTTGAAATAAAGAGTCTTTTCATAAGCTCTGTTAATATTGATGAGCCTCAGACTATCAAAACTCATTAAACATGCCAGGACCATTAGCGTCTCATTTGCATCTCAAAGATAATACTGCTATTCTCACACGACCAGGGATGGGCAGCATTTCAGATACATGTATTTAAAATACAAATGCCATTTTGTATTTTAAAGCCTTTGGGGAAAATTAAATTTAATTTGTATTTAAATTTGTGCTGTCAATATTAGCGCGTTAACGCAGGCGATTATGTTTTTTTATTTTTTCAGTTTAACGCGTGAAAATTTTTAAACGCCGTTGCAGGGTCGGAGCTTATGGTTGGCCACCCCACTCATAACTGTTATTTCTGTCTGTTTTTTTCTTGACAAGAAGGGCATTTATTCAGTCGCAGAACGTCTTTACGAACACATCAATCCAGAGACGTTTCAGACGCGCGCTCCAGCTTCACTTCAGCGGCAGGCGCGAGTCAAACAGCGCGGAAACCGGCGCGCTCTTTAGTCTGTATCAATTCATATCAAAGCGCGAAATAAACTACGTGCATGCAATGTCGTGGTCAGTTAAGGCATGAAGTTACCAAAAAGGCGATTAAAGATGCCTTAAAACTGTGTTGCCTATGAGTTACATTAAGAACATATCTCTGAAATGGTTTTCAAAACTGTCCTGGAGCATCCCAGCACTGTCTCCCTCATCTAACACGCTCGATTCAACTCGGGTCAGAAAAGATGGAGAGAGAAAATACGATGCGTGTCAGACCCGCGTCACGTTCAGCGGGGACATCTCTTAAAAAAATAGCAGCCAAACAACCTAATAACCAGCTGTTATGATGTCTGTTCATCAAAATTAAAATAAAAAAAACAGCAAATCAATAACTTTTATATAAGTATTTTGGAGAAAAATAAAAGCAAAATCACCCAAACAACAAAATGCGTCCTAGCTCTTGCACTGTGTCCCATTTTCCAACACTCATAAAAAGTGTTTCTTTATAGGTTAGCTCATTCTTTCAATTGATATGTATTCAGAGTGACCCTGACTATCACCCTGACTATCACTATATTCATTTTAAAGGCATTTTACTGTGTAGTAAACTAAAAGCAAACTCACACTGTAAAAAAAAATTCCGTAGTTTTTACAAAATAATTCTGGCAGCTGTGTTGCCAGAATAATTTTGTACAAAAAAACAGAAAAACTGTAAACACGTTTACAGAACAAAACTGTAACATTTACAGTATAAAACTGTAATTTACAAACAGGGAAATTTGAATGTAAACTACTAAATTCAACAACACATACTGCTATTAAAATCTGTTTTGTACCTTTAACATACTGACAACCACCATAACAATGCAGGTGATAAAAGAGAAAGCCACGTGAAGAATCAAAGCTTATCACAGGTAGCTTCACCACAAGTAGAAGTATATACTAATATATAGAAGGTGCACAGAGTCATTCATGCAAACACAGAACACCATCACGGTAACACACACGATACTTAAATAATGCAATAAACTTTCATTAAACAACAGAAGATGTAACATAAAGCCCAAATGTACATAACTGATAACAAAAACTATTAAAAAACATGATTATTTAAACAAAATACTTTCAAATGTGGAGTGTCACGCAGGGAATTCTGGGAATATCAGTTTACAGTTTTTGACTGTAAATTATACACTGATTTGTTATTTTTACTTCTAAAAACTGTACAATTAACAGCATTTTACTGTAAAATTACATGGAATGTCTGGTTAGATCTTTTACAGTTTATCCCTGTGTATAGTACAGGAACTCACTGTTAACATATTAACAGTTTTTTTCAGTAGCGTTTTTACAAAATTTTGCAGTTAAAATTACACTTATTTTTTACAGTGCACCCCAAACATCAAACTCCATTGTTGCACTTAGATTATGTCCTTACATTCAAACATTGTCCCATTTTCCAAAACTCATAAAAAGTGTTCCTTTATAGGTTAGCTCATACTTTCAAATGATATGTATTCAGAGTGACCATGTATCACTGTATTCATTTTCAAGTCATTTTACTGTATAGTTTTGGAGAAAAATAAAAGCAAAATCACCCCAAACAAAAAATGCGTCCTAGCAATTGCACTGTGTCCCATTTTCCAACACTCATAAAAAGTGTTTCTTTATAGGTTAGCATCTTTTCAGTTTATATGTATTCAGAGTGACCCTGACTATCACTGTATTTATTTTAAAGGCATTTTACTGTGTAGTTTTGGAGACAACTAAAAGCAAATTCACCCGAAACAACAAAATGCGTCCTAGCACTTGCACTGTGTCCCTCTATTGTTGCACTTCAATTATTTCTGTACATTCAAACACTCATAAAAAGTGTCACTTCATTGGTTAGCTCATTCTTTCAGTTGATATGTATTCAGAGTGACCCTGACTATCACTGTATTCATTTAAGTCATTTTACTGTAAAAGTGCATTCTAACTCTTACATCATGTCCCAATTACAAACAATCATAAAAACCTTTCCTTTACAGGTTTGCTCATTCTTTCAATTGATTCCTTTTCAGAGTGAACCAAACTATTACTGTATCAATTTTCAACTGATTTTACTGTATAGTTTTGAAGAAAAGTAAAGAAAATCACTCCAAAAATCAGAGTGCATTCATAATTTCCTATTTCAAACACTCATAAAATCCTTTCTTTATAGGTTTACTTGTTCTTTCAATTGAATCCTGTTCACAGTCACCATGTGTATTGCTGTATTCATTTTCAAGTTATTTTAATGTATAGTTTTGAAGAAAATTAAAGGTAAATTCACCCCAATCATCTGTGTATACTTACATTTCTACATCATGTTCAAACATGCGTAAAAATGTTTCCTTAATAGGTTTGCTCATTTTGTCATTTGATTCCTGTTCACAGTGATCCTGACTATTACTGTATTCATTTTCAAGTCATTTTACTGTACAGCCTCTGGCCTACTTTAGGCTTCACCTTATTTTTATATTTTAGACATCCATCAATTAGTGATGAAAAAAATTGCTGCGCTGGTGGAAAAAAAAACCTAGACCATGCCGCGACTGTGAAGAGTGGTTCGACGGTGTTTAAAGTCCCGCAGCAGCAGAGAGCGCACCATCAGCGCAGCTTAAGAGTTCTGCGTTCAAATACACACAATAGGCTGAAACTTGCTGCAAAGACCCAGAAAAAGTAATTACCATGGATGTGTTCGGGGGAAATAGTAAGGAGATATTTGAATTATTTACACTGAACAAAATTATAAACGCAACACTTTTGTTTTTGCCCCCATTTTTCATTAGCTGAACTCAAACATCTAAGACTTTTTCTATGTACACAAAAGGCCTATTTCTCTCAAATATTGTTCACAAATCTGTGTTAGTGAGCACTTCTCCTTTGCCGAGATAATCCATCCACCTCACAGGTGTGGCATATCAAGATGCTGATTAGACAGCATGATTATTGCACAGGTGTGCCTTAGGCTGGCCACAATAAAAGGCCACTCAAAAATGTTTTTCACACAGCACAATGCCACAGATGTCGCAAGTTTTGAGGGAGCGTGCATTAGCATGCTGACTGCAGGAATGTCCATCAGAGCTGTTGTCCGTGAATTGAATGTTCATTTCTCTACCATAAGCCAACTCCAAAGGTGTTTCAGAGAATTTGGCAGTACATCCAACCGGCCTCACAACTGCAGACCACATGTAACCACACCAGCCCAGGACCTCCACATCCAGCATCTTCACCTCCAAGATCATCTGAGACCAGCCACCCGATTCGATTCACATTCGATGGTGTCTGGCACTTCGGAGAGATGTTCTCTTCACGGATGAATCCCGGTTTTCACTGTACAGGGCAGATGGCAGACAGCGTGTATGGCGTTGTGTGGGTGAGCGGTTTGCTAATGTCAATGTTGTGGATCGAGTGGCCCATGGTGGCGGTGGGGTTATGGTATGGGCAGGCGTATGTTATGGACAACGAACACAGGTGCATTTTATTAATGGCATTTTAAATGCACAAAGATCTTGACGAGATCCTGAGGCCCATTGTTGTGCCATTCATCCATGACCATCACCTCATGTGGCAGCATGATAATGCACGGCCCCATGTTGCAAGGATCTGTACACGATTCCTGGAAGCTGAAAACATCCTAGTTCTTGCATTGCCAGCATAATCACCGGACATGTCACCCATTGAGCATGTTTGGGATGCTCTGGATCGGCGTATACGACAGCGTGTTCCAGTTCCTGCCAATATCCAGCAACTTCGCACAGCCATTGAAGAGGTGGACCAACATTCCACAGGCCACAATCAACAACCTGATCAACTCAATGCGAAGGAGATGTGTTGCACTGCATGAGGCAAATGGTGGTCACACCAGATATTGACTGGTATCCCCCCCCCCGGACCCCCCCAATACACATTTTAGAGTGGCCTTTTATTGTGGTCAGCCTAAGGCACACCTGTGCAATAATCATGCTGTCTAATCAGCATCTTGATATGCCACACCTGTGAGGTGGATGGAGTATCTCAGCAAAGGAGAAGTGCTCACTAACACAGATTTGTGAACAATATTTGAGAGAAATAGGCCTTTTGTGTACATAGAAAAAGTCTTAGATCTTTGAGTTCAGCTCATGAAAATGGGGGGAAACAAAAGTGTTGCATTTATATAATTTTGTTAAGTGTATATCTATCTATCTATCTATATATATATACATATATATACACACTGTATATCATTTTTGGCTTATATGTTGTGAGCAGATACACTGATCGGTATATTTTGTATTATGTTTTGTTTTATATTTGCTACCAGTTATTTTTTGATGTTGTGGTGCTTTTTTTTCAATTAATGTTTGAGTTTTGTTGTTTATGGATGTAATGTTAATTTGTGTTTTGTTTTTTGTTGCTATGTTGTGATTGTGATTCATTGTGGGACCCCCTCGAAAACGAGATTGTACATCTCAAGGTGTTAATCCTAATAAATTCAAATTTGCCACTGACGATTCAAACAGAGTTTTGAGCAGTGTAGAGTAGCGCTTGTTGGTTGTTGTTTCTCTCGATCACAAACGCAGACAATGGTAGTGTTTACAAGGCGCGATGCAACACGACACGTAAAAAGACCATATGAGTTATTATAATCAGTAATTTATCCCCAGTGGATGCAACAAATGCCTAGTTTATAATGGGTTTTATTGTTTTTGGCATCACAACACGGTGAGGGGCGTATCATTTCCATCACATGCTTGAGGTATTCGGCCAATCACAACGCACTGGATAGCTGTGCATTGTGAATCAGAGCACACCTCGCTTCTCAGAACGATGAGCTTTGTAAAAATCGATGTGTTTCAGAAAGGCGGAGCATAGAGGAGAAACGATAATGTATAGTATGTGGAAAATAATGTTTTTTGAAACTTAAACCACATAAACACATTGCATTACACCAAATACACAAACTAATGTTCTTTTTAGCAATGTCATATGACCCCTTTAAGTACAAAATTCAAATTTAGTTTTTCAGCTATTTTGACAGCCCTAATAACTACATAATCTACACAAGCCATTGTGCTTGGACCACGATGATCGCAGATCAACTTAACTGCATTGTTTCAGTTATCTTCTGTCGTTGGCCACCACGCTTCGGTGACAGGACTTTGAAATAACAAACAGGGAAAACAATAAAAGGCATGTCTTACATCACATCCTGCTAGCCAACTCCGTCCAAGCTCCATGATCCATATTTTTTTCTTCTTCATTTGAACACCTTGTGAAAGGATTTTTTGTAATGTTAAAATCGAATTTACTTTCATCTCGGAAGAGATATTGCGCCTATTTGAAGGTCCAATCACATGAGGCCAAAATACTTAAAAACAATATTGATTCGCTAATATCAAAAGTGGGAGGGTCTGAGGACAATCTGGAACAAGCCAATTAGAGCTCAGCCTCAAGTCACATGTGTTTCAAAAGTTTACAGACCTAATAGACACCCATTTGTTCAGCGCACCACACACACAAAACAAACGAAATGGTGGAATAGTACTAAATAATGCAATTTCGTAATTATTTTGCAA
Source organism: Acrossocheilus wenchowensis (assembly GCA_029620275.1). Taxonomy (NCBI): domain Eukaryota; kingdom Metazoa; phylum Chordata; class Actinopteri; order Cypriniformes; family Cyprinidae; genus Acrossocheilus; species Acrossocheilus wenchowensis. The sequence goes on from CM056155.1 coordinate 28,627,712, forward strand.
TTTATTGTTTTATGGTGCTAAATTCTTACACCTTCAACCTTATTTTATTTATTCTCAGGTTAGGTAAAGTAAGTGAAATCTGTCCTATCTCATAAGCACCTATGTTCATACGTTCAAAACAGGTCACAGAAGACTTCTCCGTGGTCTGTTCTGGCTTAGCTATAAATCAATGCCAGGGGAGGCAGACTTGTGTTATATAAATACAAATCAGTTTATTATTGCAATTAGTAAGCAGTACAAATATCTAGAACTACTGTATATAAGTATTAAATAAAGTATAAATATGAATGATCTTTGCTCAAGGCAATATCAGCGATGGTTCTGGTGCCGGAGAGGCTCTTCAGGTGGTCTCGAAGCAGCATCTGATTTCATCAACGCACTTCAGTCCTTTATAGACACCAGGTGGATCCCAATGTCTTTTGACATCATACTGCAAATCCCCTAAGAAGTTGCTTATAAAGGCTTCGCATCTTCTCATTTTTCTTCTTCGGGATTCTTTGCACTGCTGTCTTTTACACTTAGTCTAAAACAGACCAGCTGAGATAATGTTCACCTTCTTTTTTCTTCAACACACTTGCTAATACATGTGCCATCTCTAACTGTGCTCTTACTTATAATAAATATTTTCTTAATAAATGCTTAAAATAACAAGTGTGGTGTTTTACTTAATAAACCATGTTCTCAATAAAACAATACTAATAACATTTGTATTTGGTTACAATACAAAGGTATTACATAAAAAAGTAAAGGCACACTTGCAATAGGACAATTGCTTAATTTCCTCTACAACATGCAGCAGTTACACATTTACCTGTAGGAGGCCTTTCCAGGAAATAAACAAAATAACACAACATTAGACATATTATATTAACTAAATGCATCAAACAATGAGGCAGGGTAATTGTATTCTTATACATATTACACAACAATATATTTAACTTATTTTTAACATGTTGAAGTAGGCTTCTTCCCTGGCTAATGTAAACCAGCTGCCACTGCTTTTAAGTGATTTTGGTCACTTAGACAACTTTGGGCAATGCTTTGTCTTATGAGTCCGTAGAGTGGATGATGTGGCAAAACTCTTCCCGCATGAAGAGCACTGGTACGGCTTCTCTCCAGTATGAACTCTCTCGTGAATTTTCAAGCTTTCTGAGCGAGAGAAACTCTTGTCACAGTGTGAGCACTTGTAAGGTTTCTCTCCAGTGTGAATCCTCTGGTGTTTTTTTAAACTGCTAGATGTAAGAAAGGTCTTTCCACAGTCAAAGCACATATGAGGTCTCACTCCAGTATGAATACTCCGGTGCCCTTGTAAAGTTGTTAGTAGTGTAAAACTCTTTCCACAAAAAGAGCAAACGTGAGGTTTCACACCAGCATGACTGTTACGATGTTCTTTTAAGCTCCATGCAGAAGCAAATGTTTTATCACACTGATCACAGCTGAATGATTTCACTCCAGTGTGAGAGAGCTGATGATTGGTCAGAAACTTTTTGGATATGAAACTCTTTCCACACTGAGTGCATGTGAACGGTTTTTCTCCAGTGTGAATTCTCATGTGCACATTTAAGTATCCTTTATCAACGAAACTCTTTCCGCACTGAGTGCATGTGAATGGGTTTTCTCCTGTGTGAATTCTCATGTGCTCATTTAGGTATCCTTTATAATCGAAACTCTTTCCGCAGTGAGTGCATGTATAAGGCCTCTCTCCAGTGTGAACGCTCATGTGTCTTTTGAGTTTTGATTTATGCTTGTAACTCTTTCCACACTGAGTGCATGTGAACGGTTTTTCTCCATTGTGAACTCTCATGTGCACATTTAGGTATGTTTTATCAATGAAACTCTTTCCACACTGAGTGCATGTATAAGGCTTCTCTCCAGTATGAACTCTCATGTGTATTTTGAGTTTTGATTTATGTATATAACTCTTTCCACACTGAGCACATGTGAACGGTTTTTCTTCATTGTGAATTTTCAAGTGCGTAGTCAAGTAGCTTTTGTGCATGAAACTCTTTCCACACTGAGTGCATGTAAAAGGCTTCTCTCCAGTGTGAACTCTCATGTGTATTTTGAGTTTTGATTTATGTATGTAACTCTTTCCACACTGAGCACATGTGAACGGTTTTTCTTCAGCGTGATTTTTCAAGTGTGTAGTCAAGTAGCTTTTGTGCATGAAACTCTTTCCACACTCAGAGCAGGTGAAAGATCCTTTGACTCCAGGTATTCGAGTTTGTTTTTGTCTGAAATTCTTTTCAGTCTGTAAAACGGTGGTGTTTTCATCTTCGCTTCTGCAATTATGAGGTTTTTGAAACTGATGTCGTTTGTCTTTATTCACGTCCACTGAGTCTGAAATCAACATATTAAATACCAAAAATTAAATCGAAGTAGCACAAATGAGAAACAAAAATAAATATACTTCAGCCTCAATTTGGCACAAATCTAGTTTACTACTGAGTCTACTAATATTTAGTTTTAAATATATTGTTATATATCAGTTTTCATGAATGTCCCTCATCAGTCATTAAAGAGAATGAAGGAAAACACCAACCTGTTTGTTCCTCTGTATCTTCATCTCTCGTTCCGCAGGGTTCTTCCTCAAACGCCATCTTTCCAATAGTATATTCCCCAGCATGAAGCTCTCATGAACGGATTCACTGAAGATGTCAACGAATCTCTTTTAACAGATGAAGCTGAAAGAATATTGGTGAGGGTTGATTGCTTGTGTGTGTCAGACAGTTGCATGATATTTTACAAGTAAACAGATGAGTTAGAAAACAATGTTTTTAAAACAAAACAGAATCTTGAACATCGCTATGGTATGTCAGACGAACAAAAATGCGGTAATAATTTATATAAAATACCATTCAGCGATAAAACCCATAATATCTTTACAAGTTGTGATGGAAGAAACCAGCCAGTAACAGTCTTAAGCTTAATGAGCATCAACTACATTGATTTGAATGTTATTTTTAAAATGAACATGGAACAATTAATAATTTGGGATTCATTTAAGACCACTAAAACAAACCAGTTCATAAAGTCGTTTTTTTTGTAGTCAGTAGTCAGATTTAGATTTATCGTCTAAATAATAAAAAAGTTATACTCACAGTTTGATAAACAGCAGAGTCGTTTCATGAACCATGATTGACTCATAAATTCACGTGGATGAAAAGAAAACAAATGGCGACATCTAGAGGAATATAGATATGAATAGATTCCTATTATTATTATTAGCGGTTTTTATCTATGTCCGTCCGCCATATTGGAACGGTCAAAGCAGACTTTAGGGACTTTGGTTATTATGCATGTATGAATATCTATATCTGCAATAGACTAGCAGATAATTTTGCTAAACACAGTACAAGACGCTGCAGCCATTACACGACTTTAACAGGCACTATAGTTTAACCTATAATGTGGAGTTAATGCATATTAAAAACACAAATCAACACATTCTTATCTGTGAAAGTTTCTCTAATTTCTTCAAGAAGTTAAATTTCGGCAGTTTTTACAAGCAGAGGCTGCATAATGTTGTTGCTTCTGCTTCTGCTTCTGCTTCTTCTTCTTCTTCTTCTTCTGCTTCTTCTTCTTTGCGGCAGACTAGACGCATGAAAGGCGTATTGCTGCCCTCTTCAGTCCATCTGAAGAACTCCGCCTTCTTCTTCTTCTTCTTTAGGGTTTAAGGGCAGCTTGCATCCTTTAGCGTTGCACTACTGCCATCTTCTGGATTCACTTTCCTGTAATGTCCATTACATCATATTCGTCTCATAAGTCCTGTTCTTGTTAAAAAATTGAAAAAACTTCCTCTGCTTTGTTCATTCTCCCCACTCTCCAGAATTTCCTTCATTCCTGTCCCTGTTATTCCAGCTTTTCCTAATTCTTCCATCATTTTCCCCCTCTGTTCTTCATATTGTCTGCAACTCATCAGCACATGCTCTATAGTTTCTGCAACCTGACAGTATCCACATAAACCAGTTGGATGTTTCCTTATAATGTGTAATGTGCCATTCAAATTACTGTGCCCTATCCTTAATCTGGTCATAACTATTTCTTCTTTTCTATTTCCTCCCCTATTTTTCACAACCCCAACTTTATTTTGAATAGAATACAAATGTCTCCCTTTAACTTCCCTGTCCCACTGATGTTGCCATTCCCTAATGGTTTTGCTCCATATTATACTCTTTCCTTCAGATTTTGATAACTTAATATTTACTTCAATGTTCTCTTTTTTAACAGCTTGTTTGGCTAATTTGTCCACTCTCTCATTACCCACAATGCCGATATGAGCAGGAACCCAAATCAGTTGAATCTCATAACCTTTTTCCCTTATTCTTGTGTATATTGTCAATATTGTATACAGTAACTCCTGATGACTATTTGACATGCCTGTCATGAGACTGTATAATGCTGACACTGAATCACTTCCAATTAGACCTTTATTTATTTTGTTTTCCTCAATCCATTCTAGTGCCATCCTAACAGCATATAATTCAACTGTATACACACTCAGATTATTTGCAGTTCGTCTGCTTACCTCACCTCTTTGATTAAAAATATAAACTGCAGATCCAGTCTTCCCTGTTTCCGGATCCTTTGATCCATCTGTATAAATCTGTACACTATCTTTATATTTATAATCTATATATCTATAAAATTCAGCTGCCAAATCTGTACCATTGCCTGCTGTTTTAACTTGCAGTAACTTAAAATCAACTTCCATAGTTTCTAGCTTCCATATCGGGACATCAGGCCATATCTCCTTTTCATACACTCCCAAATCTCTAGCTGCCGCATCTCCTACCCACCCAAAACTTAACTTCCGTGCTCTCTCCCTTTCCCAGTTAGCTTGTAATATTCTTTTGATTGGATGGCTATCTCCATGTCCTTTTATATTTATCCAATAATTTACAAGCAATTGCTTACGTCGAATGTTCAGTGGCATTTCTCCCGCTTCAACTTGGAGAGCACACACTGGCGATGTTTTTACTGCTCCCAAACATAATCTCAGCGCTTTAGCCTGTATTACATCAAGCCTCACTAGTACAGATTTGGCAGCTGATCCATATGCCACACTTCCATAATCCATCCTTGATTTTATTAAGCTTACATATATATACTTCAGTGACTTATAATCTGCTCCCCATTCTAGTCCTGTTAAACATCTCATTATATTTATAACTTTTTTACACTTATCCTCCACATTCCTGACATGCTCTACCCATGTTAACCTTGTGTCAAATTGTACTCCTAAAAAGCGGTATGTTTTAACTTCCTCCAAATGACTTCCATATAGTTTTAGACAAATATTTTCCTTAATTTTCTTTCTTGTAAAAAACATCACTTTAGTTTTCTCTATAGAAAATTTAAAACCCCACTTTATTCCCCACTTCTCAACCTGCTGTATCCCTTCTTGTACTTTTTTAACAACATGTTCTATATTTCTTCCTTTTTTCCATATTGCCCCATCATCCGCAAACAGTGATCTTCCTATACCTACTGGCATATTTCCATATATGTCATTTATCATTATCGAAAATAATGTGGGACTTATGACACTCCCCTGAGGTGTTCCGTTCTCTACAACATGTTCACTTGATAAGTCTAGAACTCCGCCTAGAGGTTAAATTCTCTCATAAAGTCCAGTGAGGTGTAAATATTTTACAACAGCCTTTCTTGTTTTATAGTCGTTGTTATTAAGAATTGATTTAAGAGATAAAGATGAAACTCCAGCTTCCAACAGCTCAGAAAACATGATGATTCTTGCAGTTCGATGAATAACACACTCCATTATTACATGTTTCAGTTTCCACATAAGCATCTGCCGTCTCTGAATGCTTGCCAACCATTGCCAGCCCATAATTCAGAGCACATGCCCCAATCTTAACCTAGTTATCACTATCCCTCCTCTCTAAATTTGTGATTGATGTGTGCTTTAGTGTCGGCTGTATTGCAAAATAATGTCTGCCTTTATTCCTACGGAAGTAAAAAATGACAAATCTAACTGTAATCGACAGACATCACAGCTTCGAATGAGAGACAGACGAATGATGGTTTATTCAGGTGTTTTCCGTAAAGCTCCAACATTATTTCATTAAATGCCTTGACGTGCCTAAAACCTGCCTTCATACAGTATTCAGGATTTTCAGTTTATTTGGTCATCGCTCATCAGTGTATTTAAATGAATTTTTAATCTAATTTTGTTGCTCATTATTTCATTCTCATTCCGTAAGGTTGCTCCAGCACAAAAGGCACACAGTCGCTCACAGGCTGCACATCTTCATAAAGCTTAGAGAGCCTGAGTGTACTCGCAGATTTTGTTTGACTATTTGTGATTGAAGATGTGGTTGTGCTTTTTGTCTTCCTCCACCAGATAAGAGAGCTCATCTGCTTTTTGCATTAAGACTGGCCATATAGTACAACAGAGGGTCCAGAAAAGCACTTTCGCTTCCCACAATACACAGCAATCAGGTAGTATTTCCCCTCTTCACTGCTGCCGAACGTGTAAGAACCCAAGGGATTTTGCCTGTAATGAGCAGATCTGGAAACTTGCAAAAACAACTACAGCTGACCTTACAAATCAAGCCATGAATAGCAGTTACTCTCATAATATGAATCAATTAAAATGTATTCTATTACCCATCTGTATTATACACAGTGCTGTTATTGATAACTAACACTAAAATGAAAACAATTAAAAATCATTTCCAATACTGAAATAAGACTGATTTAAAGGAAAATATAAATATTAGATGAAAAAGTTGAACTTAAAAAAACTGCCAATTGACTGATATTTAATTTGTAAAGTCAAGTCCTAATTCATCTGATATGCGATTTCCCGACCAACCCTCTAACAAAACCGTGAAGAACAGATCAGATGAAATAGAAATTGATTTTGATGATTTTTTAGTTCAAGGGATACAAAGAGACTGGAGTAGGGAGGTCAAGAAACAGGAGAAGAAGGAACGTCGCAGACGGGCTCAAGAGAGAGCGAGAAGACCAGAAGATCATCTTCAAGATGAAGGCAATTTTGAGGTTGATGAGAAAACAAGAATCAACGAATAAGAGAATAATGAAATTGATAAGAGAGATGATTGAATTATGTGATTTTTCAGCTGAATTACAAAAGTTAACAAACGATTTAGAGACCGTGAAACTCCAGGCTCCTGTTATAAAAATATGAGTGTTGAAAGCTGTGTAAAAGTGTATCCTATGTTGAAACTGCAGATGATGATAACTTTGTAGGTCTAACTGCTCTATAGTTGCTGTGCTTATTTTGTAACATAACGGTTAGAAGCAAGGTGATGCATTTTGCATTTCGATGCAAGGTGGAACTTCTGGCTAACCGTGGCATAAGATGCTCTTATATTGTGGTTTAGACATATGGGCTTATGTATTGCTTATGTTATAAGAAGGTGTCACAATTTTTTCCTATAGTTTAAAATAGAACCAGACACGTTCGCTATCTAGAGATGTTGTAATTTTTCCTTTTGAACTTTTGACATTTCTTTGTGCAGACTCTGACACAAAAGGTCATGCTTCCTGCCTGAGAGGGGGGGGGGGGGCAGTCACAAGCAGTGACAGAGAGAATAGTTATGGGAGGTTTTAATGAGATTAATGCAAATGATATGCAAGAACTATATAAATGCTTGTTAGACTATTTGTCAGTGCCGACATTTCGTGGTGAAGACTACTCGCTGTTATTTTTGTTATTTAATAAAGTTATTTGTTTTTTAATAAAACGCAACCAATGCTTTGGTGATTCGTTAACTTTTTAAACAAGTCTCTGAGTGATTAATTAATAATAACTTGTTATCTGAACCTGAATACAAACTAATCGAGCCGCAAGTGGTACGGACTTGGCTGAGCCAGGACGGTCACCGGCTGGAAAGCATCCAGAACTTCTAACAACATCCATCCAGATAAGAGGTAATTATGCATTCGCTATTTACAAGGTACTTATGGATGATGAAGATGTGAATTATGAATTTTTGGACCTTTTAACCGGTATAGAAGCACGACAAATTTAAAGTATTACAATGGCTAAACTGAAATGACAAATAAATTATAGCAATATAAAAACTACAACCATTAAAAAATCACAAAAAAAAAAAAACACATAACAATGACTAAAAATTTAAGTTGATGCTGAAAATACAAAATATTAATAAATACTATAATTGCACATAAATAATTCTAAAATAACACTTCACATCTCATCAGCATAACATAACTGACAAAATCGTGGCATTCAGAAATTGTAGATGATTTTTAAATGGTTCATGGTTGAACTGTGTCGTGGCAAGTTTAAATAGCTCTCACCAGCATAAGAGACAAACTCACTCTCAGTTGTCTTTTAAAGGTTTTATTCTTTGCAAAGAAGGTCAGATAGTCATAGAGAATCAAACAGGTTGCTGGAGAGTGTGACAAACGGGGAGGGCGCTCCTACACCTTTATATCTGCACTCAAGGTTACAAGCTCCTAACAGCTGTGCTTTTCCACTCATGGTAAGAAACTAGAAAGAAACACTCCACTATGTTTCATAAGCATACAGAAAATCATGTAAAATCAACCAAAATGATTTTTTCTTCGACAGCTGCACTTACCATTGCCTGCAGTGCATATGTGCACAACTATAATTAAGAGCATGACAGTTTTCACTTCCATGATTAACAATCAGCTGGCAGTTTCTAATGGACATTAGAACAACTAATTTGAGAACCCAAGACGGAGGCACAGCCGCACAGTGTTGTTCTTGATTTCTGAGTGTGAAAATGATGACATCACTGAGCCTTCAGCCTCAATCGATTGAAATTATTAAGAGATACATTATGAATGATGGTGGTTGTGTGGATGTCAGGATGTGTGCTACCATTTGAGAGCATCACTGGACCATTCAGCCTCCATTTAGAGTCCATTAGGTGCCATTATTAAACCCACGAGGCCCATGGGATGAGATGCTCGAGCCCCTGCCCTTTTGAGGTCCGCTGGTAAAGTGCCCTTGCGGTCCGGTGCCCCTGGTCTGCGATTTCTGCCGAGAGTAGGGGTGTTCAATATGACGACTTTTGATCGTGGATGATAAAAATGTCTCCACGATCTGCTTTTTTGAGGAAATTTCCTAGTATCGTGCTACAGCGCTCATTCTATCAGCTGCAGTTCTGGCGCCGCCGTCTCTATGTACTGTACAGCGCCACATACATTCAGTGTTAACCTGAAAATAAAACACAGTTTATTTTATTTGTATATTATGTGTATTTGTAATGTGTATCTTTGCTCTCATTTTTTAATAACAAAGATAAAATAATGACAACGATTTTTATCTTCACCCACTTTGGCCTAAATATCCTATCTGCCATACTTTTTTATATTTTGTTACCTTGAAGGGCCTTGTCTTTATAATAGGGAAATTAGTTTGGCTGTACTGCTCAAACAACTTGCAAAATAGAAAAAACAAACTATATCAATATATATTCACTTATATCAACAACTCTTGGAAATGCAAAACAAAAATACAGACTAAGACAAGAAGCAGCAAACAATGACACATTTTCATGTCTTTATTTTATGTCATATATGTAAACATTCACAATGCAAGATGGAACAATTATGTAAATCCCTAAATTAATGATTTCTAAACTGCAGTCAAATCACTGAGATGAGATTAGAGGTGTTTGTGCTGCACTAGAACAAAAACACTAATACATTTTTTGAGTTTGTTATTCAGAAGAACTACTTCCTGAAACATGCAAGAACACCTAAGGTTTTGTCTGGATGTCTTAAAGCTTCACTGCTCTTTTTGTCTGTCTGTACCGTAATACAGACCAGAATTTCTTCCTGTAGTGGGACGATCCGTAGTAGTACAGCAGAGGGTCCAGGAAAACACTTGAGCTTCCTACACACACAGCCAACAGGTAAGCAGTATATGAAGAATTTTTCTCCCCGCTAGAATTTTTAGTACCTAAATGAACACAGTGGTACAACAGAATGGCATTGGTTGGTGCAAAGCAAGTGATAAACTCTGTCAGCACAGCGATCGTCATAATCACAGCTCTCCTTCGACTGTCTGAAGATGAGGATGATGTAGCTAAGTGATCAGATTTTACACTGAGCACATATATGATGGTTGAGTAGCTCACTGAGGTTACGACCAGCGGCAAGAAGAAGTAGAGGCAGGAGAGGATGGAGAACAGGTACTCATACACCTTTGTGTGATACAGCACATCATGGCAGGTGACGCCCACATTCTTAGTGTTGAGCGTTTGTCTCTCTAAGAGAAGCGGCACCACACCCGCGAGCGCCAGCAGCCAGACCAGCACACATACACACGTGGCTTTCCTTGCGCTCCTCCAGGTCAGAGAGGCGATGGGAAACACCACGGCCAGCAGCCTGTCCACGCTCATGCACATCATCAGCAGTATGGAGCAGTACATGTAGCAGTAGTAAGCTGCACTGAGCACGCGACACGCCGCTTCACCGAAAACCCAGTCTGAAGCGTTCAGCTGGTAGTGGATCTTCAGAGACAGCAGCAGGGTGAAGAGCAGATCCACACACGCCAGGTGAGACATGTAGATCACAGCTGGTTTCTTCTCTCGAATCCTACAGGTGAACGTCACCAAGGCCAAAGCGTTCAGGGGCAAACTAATGAGGATGATGATGATGTAGAACGAGGGCATGACGCGTGTGAAAAGCAGGCCTTTGAGGAAGTCAACAGACTCATCTGAGATAGCAAATGTGTTCGAGACATATGTAGTTTCGTTGTGTTTTTCTACATTCTCATGAGGGATGCTGACATACTGGATAGAATCTTGTGGTAGTGTACGCTCAACCACGTAAACATGGGACTCCTGTTGATCAAGAACTGTAACAATAACAGAAAACCATCAGTGAAAGTTCTCACATTATATAAAAAGTTTTGATGAATGCTTTAAGTGAAATAACAAAGACAATCAAAGGCTAGACTTATGAATAAATACTACCACGTAAAGGATTTATGTATCACATTTTCTTTGTCGAAGTGTAAAATGGAAAACTTTCTTGTGGTAAAAAAGAAAAAAACATGATTATTTTATTCATCTTAATCTTTTAATAAAACCTGAGTTTTCTGTCCCTCCATTAAAAGTCCATGCAACTAAAACTTGGACGATCCAAAAAGCTCACAAAGGCGTCGTAAAACTAATCCATATGAATTTAATCTTATCTTTCAGCACAACCTTTGTCTTTCTGTCAATATGCTTTATATAGAGAGCTAATAATAGCCATAATTGCGCTTTCTCGTTCCGTTTTCTCTGTTTTGTCACACACTGTACTTTAAACTCATCGATGCAACTTTGTTCATTTCTGAAGTGAGCTTTTATATGAACTGTTGTGGACTGCTGTCTTGAACTGGGTGTGATACCTGTGAGTTGTTTTATATGCGGCTGCGTATTAAATATGCGTCCTTGAAAGTGCACAGTTTTCTGACGTATTTACTTTAACTTCTTAGGTAATATCAATGGTATGACATTTCGGATGAGTCCGAAATTACAAAAACATACATATATTTAATTGTTTGATCAAAATTATTGCTAGGGACAGTTTGGTAGTCGCTGGATATTGGTAGGGACACGTCCCTAGCGCCCCCCCCCCCCCCCCCTAATTCTACACCCCTGGTTCCCTGTATATGATGAAAAAACGTAATTTTTGTGTTCGTAATTTAGGTGTGGACTTTCATTGGAGGGACAGAATCTCCTCAGCTTACAGTATAAACATTTTTACTTTGTGTTTCAAGATTAACCAACTAACCCCGATCTGGTGGATGGATCACCCACGTTAAAGACTTGTTGTTATCAATTGGCTCCCGAGTCCATTCAAAGCTGCGTACAGAGCTCTCTGCAACCAAACAGGCCAAAACACCATCAGAAAAACACACAAGCTACTAAAGGGAATTGGGTCCCATTTGCACCACCTTTACCTGGTGACCCTGAACCGAGTTCATCGAACATCTGCGTTGAAGACTCGTCATTAATTGGCTCATCAGTCCGTTCAAAGCTGCGTGCAGAGCTCTCTGTAACCAAACAGCCCAAAACACCATCAGTAAAACACACAAAGGGAATTGGGTCCCATTTGCAACACCTTTACCTGGTGACCCTGAACCGAGTTCATCAGACATCTGCGTTGAAGACTCGTCATCAACTGGCTCATGATTCTGTTCAAAGCTGCGTGCAGAGCTCTCTGTAACCAAACAGCCCAAAACACCATCAGTAAAACACACAAGCTACTAAAGGGAATTGGGTCCTGTTTGTAATGTTAGGCTAAATCACTTCCTGTGTGCACTATTAGCAGCCCATCTTATAGCGGTTGGATCTCTGTTCATTTCATGTAGATTATTTATTGATTCTGAGAAAAAACAGAAAACAAACTCCTAAGACATGCAGGTTCATACTGTAGAAAGCATTGCTGAGAGTCCAGTGCTCACAGGAAATTATTATGTGACCTAAATGCAATGAAAGCTCTTCATGTAAAATACAGTATGATATCAGAAAGTGGCATAACAGCAACATTTTACATTAATTTGTGGACGTCAGTGCATTGTAAATAATTCATATGAACTTCCAGCATACATAAAAAGTTAAAATGGCATGCAGTACTTGTCAAAGGTGGGGCGTTCAAAGGAATAGTTTACCCAAAAATGAAAAAATCGGAAGATATTTTTAAGAATGTTGGTAATCAAACAGATTTGGCTACATATTTGGCTAATTATGACATTCCTCAGAATATCTTCTTTTATTTTTCACAGAAGAAAGAATCATACATGTTTGGAACGACATGAGGTTCAGTAAATTATGCAAGAAATTGTATTTTTTTGGTAAACTATCCTTTAATTGCAGATCAACCTTGTTTTTCCAAGACATACAACACCTCAGTGAATTAAAATTTCTGTTTAAATTTGTTGTTTACACTTGTTTTTGTAAGACCACGCCTATATTTACCTGTGTACATAGAAAAATTATTACGTTATTTATTATTTATTTATTTTATTTTTTGTACTGTGGTAACATGATATTTGGAATTAATATGGTAACTGGAGTGCCATAAAAATAAAAAATAAGGATATAAAAATTAAGCCATTTAGAATAAAGTAAAAAAAAATGCCATAGTGAAACGATGCCATATTAAATGAAAAAGAGGTAACACTTTAGAATACTGTTTCTTACTTACTGGATAACTAATAAGGAATTATTGAAGAACTAACACTTAACCAAAGACTATAGAATACCCAAGACATGCCACTCTTATAGTTTTGAATGGGGAAAATTGCAACGCTCAATATGGCCGCTCAACCGCAGGAAGCCCCGCCTTATGAAAGATAGAGCCAATCGCTAACAAAGAGTATAGAAGACCAAGAGGCGAAACTCTGAGGGAGTTCCATTGCAACAGCGGCACCCAGCAGCAGCCCTGCGCTTCCGCCATTTCGGGGTGAAAGCGACTAGATTCTAGCTGTCGCTATGGCAAATATCAGCTGATTTGTTTAAAAAACAAAAAAACGTGCATTAGCGCTGAAATACAGCCTGAACGATGACTATAATAACGTATTTTACAGACTTTATTTTAAAGTCTTCCCTTTTTTTCTCAAAACCTTTTGCTCTCTAGAAACCATGTCAGTTTCGGCTGAAAATATTTCAAGTTTTGAAATATTCAAGTTACTGTCACACTGATAGTTTTTGCAGTGGATTGCCCTACATTGTGTTCTTTTATTCCACTTTGACTTCTCTTTCCTTGTTATTTGGTCTATTTCTGTGTATCTGTAATGTTGTCCAGTTGGAATTTTCACCCCAAAATGGCGGCTGCGCTACTGAAGCGCCACTAGTGACTGTTACCCAAAACGCATCAGAGTTTCGCCTCTTGGGCTGTGTTCGAAATGGCATACTTTCTTACTGCTTACTGCCCAGTACACAGTGCATACTGCCTACTAATTTTTAAAGAATAGTGTGTGAAACAGTATACAATAAGCAACAAATGTTTCAGCGTAGTATGCTTAATTGTCACATGACAGACACAAACATTAATTCAGCACAGCTGTCAAGGTTGTTACCTTACAAACAAATGTGCTAACTATTCTGTTTACAAAGGCTTGTTAAAAAGGCTTCATATTAGTAAACAATGCTATATTGCTCAGTTGAACTCATTTCATAATTGAAGAACTTTACATAGGCTATTGGACAGAACTGAATCAGCACTGAGCTGTCTTTATCTGAACAATGATATTTTTGGCAGTTACACTAATTGGAAAAAGTGATATTCTAGTTACACTAAGTGCAAGTAATGATAAATTCTGTTTGCACTAAAATAGCAGCATTTTCTTTAGCAACAGGTGTGCAAATAGTAGTTAGGTGGCAGATATGTATACTTTAGTACTGTAGTAAATTATAAAACAGTATGCAATAACATATTGAGTGTAAATTATTATACATTTTATTTGATGAACACCACTTTATTGGGACAAAAACCTACCTACAGTTAAGCACACTGTATTATTAATGAGGTGTTCAATTTCCACTTTTCAAATATTTTACTTAATTTTTTATTGAAAAAAATGCCTTTCTGATCTGGTATGTGATGGGAAAAGGAGTTGCACGAGTTTGACAAAATGTAATAGTAGGAGTAGGAGTTGTATGATAGTACGCCATTCAGCTTCTGTACTGCTTTCAGTGTACTTGAGTTATATTTAGCAGATTCTGGTAAACATAGCCTACTGTAGTAGGTCATCCGGGTATTCCATGCATACAGAAAATTTGCATACTATGAGCAGCATACATACTGGATGCTGCAGAAATAGTAAGAGTAGTATGATATTATGGCATTTCGAACACAGCCTTGGTCTTATATACTCTTTGTCGCTAATTGGTAAAGTCAGCGCATCACTGCAGCTGCCGTTAAAAGCCGTTCTGTCAAAGTGGAGGGTGAGCAAAGATGGTGGCCATGTTTTGGATCAGCACCTGGGTTTTGCAGAGGGCTATGTATTTTTTGGCTGCTTGTCTTTTTTCCCCCATTATGTTTCTGTTGCCTAAAGATTCTTTGTGAGGATGAATCCAGAGGATACAACATAATGCACTGCAAAACGTCCTAAGACAGGAGAAATGGTGAAGATGCACTGTTCCAGCATTGGAAGTCTGTATTTTTAAGTGTTATACATGCAATGTTTTAAATAAAGAATTTGATCATTTGTAATTTTTGTGACTGTTTTAATTGAATGCCAGTAGTACCTATGTAGGGTAAAAATAAAATTAATTCTATATAAAAATTATAAAATCTAATTAAATCTATATTAAAATGAATGAATTACAGTGGTATACTGATAAATCAAATACAGTTTGTACTGTAAATCTTAATTACAGTAACTTACTGGCAAGTTACTGTAAAAACCCTTTGAAATGTTTAACAGTGTAGTAGATAATGAATAGTTTTCAGGAGGTATGACAGAATACATTAGTTATTGATTAGCTAACTGTTACTTAACAAAATCATAAAATTGTATTACATACTGATTAGTTAACACATCTTCCTTAGTAGTTAACAGCAGTGAGTTAAGTGTTAATGAACAATTACCTGTTAGTTCTCAATAATTCCTATTAGTTATGCAGTAAGTAAGAAACAGTATTCTAAAGTGTTACCGAAAAAGAAGCCAATTTAAAGTAAAAAAAAATAAAATCTTTATTTAACCTATCACACTATTTGAACCAGCAATCTACATAAAACAAGCTTCCTTACACACAAAATATGATACAGTCAAGGTTTCATCTGCATAGGTAAAAACCATCAAAATACAGCAATTAAAAGTCAAACTTCTGTCATGCACAACTGCACTGATGCACTTACCGTTAAAGGTGGCAGTGAATACATGCAGAAATATAACAGAAAACAGGATAGTTTTGACCCCCATGAGTACTGATCAGTGGTCACTTCCAAACAGTATATAAATCTCTATACAGACAGTGGTTCTTCACTTCTGAGTGCTCAGTGTCTTCTGTGAGGAAAGGCTCAGATTTATATATGGTGACATCACTGGACCCTCCACCCTCCACTAAGCCCAAATTCATTCTTATTCATCGATACAACCTACAGAGCCAATGAGAAATCGAGCTGTAATCGACAGACATCACAGCTCCGAATGAGAGACAGACAATGATGGTTTATTCAGGTGTTGTCTGTAAAGCTCCAACATTATTTCATTATATAATGCCTTGATGCGCCCAAAGACCTGCCTTCATACAGTATCCAGGATTTTCAGTTTATTTGGCTGCCAGGACAACTTTGCCATTTTTGTAGTTTATATCATCAGTATATTTAAATTCATTTTTAATCCAGTTTTGTTGGTTATTAGTCCATTATCATTGTTTAATGTTGCTCCAGCACCCAGTCGTTCACAGGCTGCACGCGCACATCTTGATAAACCTTCTTCTTTGATATGATGCATTGTCTGTAAGTAAATGGAGGAGGAATCTAGGAGTGATGTTTGATTCTTCTTTGACATTTGACCCTTATAAACAAAATGTTGTAAAGGCTTATTTATTTATTAAATTGCATACCCTGCCATCTCTCTTCTTTTTTTTCTCATATTGATCTCTAAGCATGTTCAACATTTTGATGCTTGAATTCTAACTAGGACCAAAACAAAAGATCATATTACTCCCATTCTGCAATCATTGCACTTGTTATTGGTTCAATTTAGAGTTGATTTTAAAGTTCTTATGCTCACATACAAAGCTCTTCACAGTCTTCCTCCGGAGTACATATCTAAGCTTTCAATGCCATACACCCCAAATCATAATCTTGTTGTTTTTTAGACTGGCCAGATACAGTACCTGCCTGCACTTGAATCTGGATGACAGATGAGTCCTGCAAACTATGAGTCTTCAAACTGTACCACAACACAAATGCTGGGCTGTGAGGTTAGTCGCAAAGGATTACAAATACAAACTGAGAGATGTCAGCATCAGCAATTGGACTGATATTCTACATCATCATATGGTGAAGGTGCGCTCCATCACTGAGTACTGCTGTCGGGGCACTTTTTTCTTCAGGGGATGGTAAAATGAGCATCAAACACCTTGAAAATGGCAGCTATGGTTCACCTGTGACTACAGTTGTACAGGAACTGTTTCCAGGAATGGCACAAAGGATTGTAGCATCTCAAGTCTCTGTGGTAAATAAACTACAAACAAAAACCCATGCTCTTAATCTCCTCACTTACCTGACTCACAGTCACATTCGACAGGCACATTAGGAGAGGGTCACTGTTCTTTCATCAATATTCATGCCACTGACACTTTCGCATATGGCCTTTTTAACACAAAAGCAAACAGAAAAGTCTCACAAAAGTATATTGTTTTAGGTGAATGAGTGGTCAGAGTGATTTTCACATCATTTTGTGGAAAAAACTAGTCTATCACATCCAGTACTCAAACATCTAGTGAACAAATGTTTAGTATGTATTTTTGGCCTTTTTGACCACACACACACCTTATTATATATATATATTATATATATTATATATATATATATATATATATATATATATATACATACAGGGGTTAAAGAAAAAAAAATCTTTTGACTGAAATTTTTCCTCGGCCAAACCCCGATCCACAGTCGTACCTGTCACACATCCAGTTTAAGAGCCGTGTTTTTCTTCTTATACTAAGGAGCACTTGTCCTCCTAATTTAAAAAATTTAGGAGCACCTTCTAATCAATAATAAAAATTCTGATCAAAAATTAGCCTTCTTAATATGAGGTGACATTTGACAAAGTGATTTACAGGGGACTTTTCTTTTTACTTTTGTAAATGCTTTTTTCTAATTGTATTAAATGTATGCAGTGCTTCCTCTAGGATTTTTTCCAGCTGTGGTGGCAGAACTATTTCCCATGGACCACGCCCCCTCCCCACCCAACAATCACCTGCACTCAGAATCTAATTTATTTTAACTAAAAAAAGAAGTATGTCTTTGAATAATTTAGTAAATAATAATATATGACAAATAAATTAATGACAATCATAGCACAAACAAAAATAATAACAAGATACAAATTAAATTATCAGTGCTTATTTTTTTTTCAGTTAGGTCTAACTATAATCTATTCAACTGTAAAATAACACTGGATAGTCTTCACTGTATAATGAAAGTCAGCAGCAGGTTTATTTAGGCTGCTGTCTCTTTAAGACCTCATGCATGGATCTAATATGTTACACATGGCTCTATGCTTACTTTTATTTTAGGACCCTTGTCCTCCTAATTTAATTAGGAGCAGCTTCTGATCAATAATCAAAAATTCTGATAAAAATTTTTCCTTCCTAATTCGAGGTGACATTTGACTCAAAGTGATTTACAGGACATTTTCTTTTTTGCAATGGCATCATTTTCATCTGTCTAATTAAAAAAAAAAAAAAATAAATAAAATAAAATATATATATATATATTATATATATATATATATATATATATATATATATATATTATATATTATGTTTATAAGCTTATTAATAAGAAGTAGAATAAGACATAAGTTACCAATTATATGAAATTAGTATTAATAAGAAATTAATTTGTACTACAGAGGTGGCACAGAAGAACACAAAAGTGGCTTGTAGGTACATTTTCAGACGTTTAATGAGGCTCAGAGGTGGCATGAGTGCAATTAAATTCATAAATTCATGTGTAGATTAATGTTCTAAATATACAATTTGAATACAGAACTATTAAATGATTTAAATAACTGAAATTATACAGTAACCCCTGTGTTTGCTTTTAGAGATGGGCAGCGGCTCAGCTGTTACTTTATTTGGAACTATTTTCGTTGATGATAGAGCAAAAATGCAGTACTTGTTTATTGATCTGTTGTATTAAATCAATATCAATTTGCAAACTCCCTTAATAATTATTAAAAGCTGTCACTCTAATTATCGCGATCTGTGCACAGATGAGAGCACGCGAGTGAGTTCAAGACTTAAAAGCAGGTGCGATGTGATGCATTCCGTCGGAACCTGCGGGAATGAGTAGAATGATTATTACCGGTAATAGCCGCAATCCCGCGCCGAATTCTGCTCTGTTCTCTGATAATAACCCGACTGTGAATGATGCGAGCGGCGTTACTATGTTTCTGTGAGAAGCTGCAGCCGCAGCGGGGATGATTTTTGGTGTGCCGGCAGAACAACAACAACAATGCGCTACATGTATCTTTTCCCTTCATTTATCCCTAATAACTAATGGAGTGAACAACGCGGAGCAGTTTTTCCGTGAGCGGGAGCAGAAACCCGGAGTGGATCCGGAGCGGAGTGATTACAGAACGCTTCGAGCGGAGAGAGGAACGTGCTTTCACTCCATTCCAGGCTTTGATCACACCCTCCTCAGCAGGCTGAATAGCCTACACCTCGTCTTTCCCTAATTTAAGACCTATTCAAACTAAAATTAAGAAATTTATTACACTATTTGAGAAATGTAAACCTATTTACGGCCTTAAAATTATGAAAGTGCATTTAACACATTAAAGACAGGCGGGAACCCTGCAAATGACGGAAATCCGTCGTAGACCGCTGCAATGAACGGAAATCCGTCGTAGCGACGGAGAACTTTAATCCCTGTATATATATATATATATATATATATATATATATATATATATATATATTATAAAATAAAATACTGGAATACAGTGTCATCAGACTTGAGCCATTAATATATTTATAAGAAACTGAAAAAAAACAAAAAAATCAGATGATGTCAGGGAATGTCAAAACATCTCCAGGGACCCAAAACCCTGTCAGACCCCAGAGGGTTTATTTTGTTATTTGACCCTCATCACAGAATGGCACAGCTGGATTTATTCTTCAGTTCTTCCAGTTCTTGCAGTAGCTCTTTTATTTCTCCTTCTTTCTGATCTTTCAGGTGTTGATGGAGTTTCTCCAGCACTTCATGTTGTTTCTGATGATCTTCCAGCATCTGTTGAAGCTCCTGAACGTGCTGCTCTTTTCTCTTTCTGAAATCATTCAGTTCTTCTGCTTGTTTTCTGGCTTGATCTTCATGTTTCTTCTTCATCTCTCTCATTTCCTCTTCATGTTTCTTTTTCATTTCATCTCGCTCTGTCTCTTCCTTTTCTTTTCTCCCTTCTCCTCTCTTTCTCTTTTCTTGATCTCTTCTTTGGTCTTGTTTCAGATCTTCAACAATTTTCTTCCATCTCTTTCTCTCTTCTTCTTGTCTATCATCATCTTCTCGTTTTCTTCTCTCCCACTCCTCTTTTCTCTCTCGCTCCAGTTGTTCATAATGTCTTTTTGTTTCCTGTTTCTTTTCTTCATAGTCTCTCTCTTTTTCTTCTCTTTCTCTTCTCTGTTTCTGTCTCTCCTCCTCTATCTTCTGTCTTTCTTCTCTCTCTCTTTCAAATCTCTTTCTCATTTTCTCCAGTTCTTCTTGTTTTTCTCTCAGTTGTTCCTCGTGTTTCTCTTTTCTCTTTCTTTCTTCTTCCTCTCGTTCTCTCATCTTTCGGTTCTTTTCATCCTCCCATTCTCTCTGCTGTCGTTTAATTTCCTCTTGAGTCTCCTTTCTGTCATTTTCAGCCTCTTTTATTTTCTCCCATCTCTGTCTTTTTCCTCTTCTTCTTTATTCCTCTTTTGGTCATCATAATCTCTCTTTTTGTTTCTTCTTGTTGTTTCCTCTGAACCTCTGCTATAATACGGTTTGTTCATGTTTAATCTTTTCTTGATCCCGTCTGTATTTCTCTTCTCTTTCTCTTCTTTTCTTCTCTTTCTCTGTGTTTTTTTATAATCTGATCTCTGATTTTCAATTTCTCTCTTCATCTCTTCTATTTTACGATGATATTCAGCTCTTTGCTGTTTTTCCTCTTCTGATCGTTTCTGGTTTTCAATCTCTCTTTTCTTCTGTTCTGTTTTCTCTTTCTCTTCAGACTCTTTCCTGAGTTTTTCCTCTTTTTCTCTGAATTGATTCTCCATTTTCATTTTCTCCTCATCTGCTTTTTGTTTTTCTTCATCAAGTCTCTTCATCACGTTTTTCATTTCAATTTCATATTTGGCCTTTAATGCCTCATTTTCAGCCTGAATTTCTCTCTCTCTCTCTTTCAGTATTTCCTCCATTCTCTTTTTAATGGACATCTCTGCCTCCTCAAACATGCTGTTAGTGAAATATCGACCCTCATTAGTATTTTTCAGCTCTTCTATCATGTTTAACAGTTCAATCACTTGAGTTTTGTCTTGTTTTTCTTTCTTGTTATTGAAAACCAGGAATCTGTTTCCACAATCTCTGATCAGTTTCTTGAGTTCAGCAGAGTTATATTTGTTCACATAATCTTGTATGGACACATCAAGATCGTCTCCTCTAGTGAACAGGACGATGCTGAACTGAGCAGCTTTATGACCAAAGATCTTCTTAATCAGCTGCATAGTATCATTCTCTTCCTTGGTGAATCTTCCCAAACTCAACACAATGACAAACGCATGAGGTCCAGGTGACGAAAGTGAAACACATTTCACTATTTCTTCCACCACTTGTTCATTATTCAGTGTCGTGTCAAAGAGTCCTGGAGTATCAACAACAGCTACTGATCGACCATCAACTTCACCAACTCCCTTCATGCAAACTGTTGTCACTGAATCTGGCCTTAATTGGCTGCGGAACTTTTTTTTTCCCAGAATAGTGTTTCCTGTTGCACTCTTTCCATTTCCTGTCTTTCCAATCAGCACAATCCTCAAACACTCGATATCATCTTCTTCACCATTAGCATCTGAAAATAAAGTTGGTAGAATTCATGTATTATTATTATGCAAATTTAGGACTGATGTTTCAAGTTGTTCTTCAGCTGTTTCTAAAACCAAAGCCTAGAACAATGTTACAGACTGTCTTATTGGGTGAGAATCTTGACAAATAGGATTTTGAAAAGCCAGAACATTTTCAATGACTGAGACTGTATCTAAAAAACATTTTAATGACAAAAACCATGATGACAATCTATTGACATTTTCGTCCACAAATAAAAATGGGAGAACGTTTTTAAGAAGGGATGATTTGGGAAGAGATCTGTGGTATATTAATGTGATATGTTATTATGTATTATGGTATATTATTTATTATTAGCTCTGGGTGGGGATGACAGATCATGCCTCTCGCGTGAGAGAGGAGGTCCTTCCTCATCGGAATTGGCCAGGAGGCTGCTGCAAGAAGCTGGATCAGCTCAAGAGCGGGGTCACCAGAAAGACTGAGCACTTGACTTCCCTGACCCGTCTGATGACCTGTGGAAGCAGGTAAATCAGGGGGAAAGCATAAAGATGGGCGCTGGGGCAGTCGTGGCATTAAGAAATATGTTGGGCAGTGCTACATTGTCCCTGGACAGCTTATCTGACTGCATGTTCGATTTGCCTGACACTTGTTGCTCTGATCGAGAGCAGGTTGCTGTGTGCCCACCAGCCTGTAAAGAGAGTGCGACCTGACACATCCCCAATCCCAATACCACCTTCCTTCTGGAGACTAGCTCCAGAAGAATGCCTCTTTGAAACATGCGAGGAAATTTCCAAGGGGCCACATATGAAACCGACCCTGGCGACAAGTGTGAGGTGGAAGGCAGGCATTCAGCCAAAATTGAAGGGGTGATGGCCGCCATAAAGCAAAGCACCTGCTGGAATATCCTGAGAGGACGAAAGGTCCAGGAGAAGAATGACGCCGCTAGCTACTGAATAGTCAGATCCACAGATAGAAACCAGTCCCTGGGGAATATTTGCATGAGGATCTGTTTCAAAGTCAGCATTCGGTCGGGTGCTTCATTAATGCGCGGTTCAGAAGCCTGAGGTTGAGGATGGCCTGAGACCGCCTTCTTTCTTGGTAACTAGAAAGTAGCAGCTGTACAGGCCTAACTCGCTGTTTTTGGGAGGGACTGTCCCGATGGGCAACTTTTGCAAGCAGACTCTGAACATCGGTTCGAAGAACGTGATACTCGTTGTTCTTGACTGTAGTTTGAATAAGTTATGTTTTATTAACAAATTTCGGGAGGAGCACGCGCAGATAATTAACACAGCCAATTCATCATCAGTAATCACACCATCTATCCAATCAGCTCGAGAGAGAACCCCTATAAATAATCAAAGCAGTCTTGCTTCCATCAGCTCTAGTCTTTCAGCATTCGGTTCGCTCCTTTGCCATTATATCATTATATTTGCTCCCATCCAAACAACGAGACCTATACTCTGGATTTTCGGATCCTCTGCAGCAAATCCGCCGGCCCCAGGATCACTCTTTCTCCACCAGTAATCGCCGCCGAGCCCCAGGCTCCATCACGGCCGCCGCTCTGCTCGACCAGCCACAAGATTTCCCCGACTCCGAGGCTTAACCTCGCCTCCACTGCCGAAACTTCCAACTTCCCCAGCATCCTCGTATCATTCGGCTGTGCCAACAATTCCTCCGATCGGAAAGTGGTAAGTATTTAAGCCAGAGGCAAACGCTGATTAATTCTGACGCTCCGTTCTCGCAAAGGATAAACAAACGGATTTGTACGATCTTTCGTCACCCTGCAAATCAGCCAAGCTCACTCCTAAATCCACTCCAGCCGCCAAGGCGGCCAATAGATCGAGCAAAGCCCCGAACTCATCTCGCTTGCCACCAGTCTTGCCAAACAATTTTCAGGTAAAAATCGCTAAAGGCAGATCATTTGTTGTTAAAGTTGTTAAATGACATCGTGACATCACCGGATGTTAGTGCTCTTCAGGATGTCACAAACCCCACTCCCTTCCCATGATCTACTGCAGCCGAAGCAAGCATGTGGCCGCCTTCGCTGGCAACACAGGCCCACATATCTCAGTCTTTTCCTGCCACCACTAATAACCCCTTTTCCTTTTCAGTGACCTACAGCTTTCATAGCAGATGTTAGCGTGAGGCCGCCTCCGCTAGTGGTGAAAACCCATCCATATCAAAGAAGCTCACCGAACCCTCATCAGCAGACCCCTTCAATGCCAGTCCATCCCTGTTCACTCGAACCTCAGACCCGCCACAGCCATCCTCTTTAACACCACCAAATCCACCCATAGCGGCTCATCTCCACTTCAACCATCCCAGCAACACCCCACTCCTGCAGGAGACATCTGATTTTTCTCCACTGCCGCAGCAGTACTCGATTCCACAGAAGCCTCCTTCTCTTTTCAGATGTCGTAGCAGTGAAGGCTCCCGCAGGAGGTCTTTTTCAGGACCTCTGCAATTCGACTGGGCATGCTCTCAATCAACTTCTGGGCCAAATCCTGACTGATAGCAACCCATTCTTTCATAATCACTTCTTGGAGTTTGTCAGAATTAGTGGGTTTTTGTTTGTCCACCCGCCTCTTGAGGATTGACCACAATTTCTCAATGGGATTAAGATCTGGGGAGTTTCCATGCCATGGACCCAAAATTTCAACGTTCTGGTCCCCGAGCCACTTAGAACAAGGTGCTCCATCATGCTGGAAAAGGCATTGTTCGTCACCAAACTGTTGTTGGATTGTTGGAAGAAGTTGCTGTTGGAGGGTGTTTTGGTACCATTCTTTATTCATGGCTGTGTTTTGGGGCAGAATTGTGAGTGAGCCCACTCCCTTGGATGAGAAGCAACCCCACACATGAATGGTCTCAGGATGCTTTACTGTTGGCATGACACAGGACTGATGGTAGAGCTCACCTTTTCTTCTCCTGACAAGCCTTTTTCCAGATGCCCCAAACAATCGGAAAGGGGATTCATCAGAGAAAATGACTTCACCCCAGTCCTCAGCAGTGCAATCTCTGCCCCTTTTGCAGAATATCAGTCTTTCCCTGATGTTTTTCCTGGAGAGAAGTGGCTTCTTTGCAAGCCTTCTTGACACCAGGCCATCCTCCAAAATTCTTGGCCTCACTGTGCGTGCAGATGCACTCACACCTGCCCGCTGCCATTCCTGAGCAAGCTCTGCACTGGAGGTGCCCTGATCCCACAGCTGAATCAACTTTAGGAGACCAAAGTTTTGAGAATGACACAAAAACATCCTCCGAGAGCAACTTCTCCCAACCATCCAAGAACAGTTTGGTGACGAACAATGCCTTTCCAGCATGATGGAGCACCTTGGCCTGGGGAACAAAACATTGAAATTTTGGGTCCATGACCAGGAAACTCCCCAGAACTTAATCCCATTGAGAACTTGCAGTCAATCCTCAAGAGGCAGGTGGACAAACAAAAACCCACAAATTCTGACAAACTCCCAGCATTGATTATGTAAGAATGGGCTGCCATCAGTCAGGATGTAGCCCAGTAGTTGACTGACAGCATGCCAGGACGAATTGCAGAGGTCTTGAAAAAGAAGGGTCAACACTGCAAATATTGAGTCTTTGCTTAAACTTAATGTAATTGTCAATGAAAGCCATTGGCACTTATGAAATGCTTGTAATTTTACTTCAGTATACCATAGTAACATCTGACAAAAAGATCTAAAAACACTGAAGCAGCAGACTTTGTGAAAATTAATATTTATGACATTCTCAAAACTTTTGGCCACGACTGTAGACGTGACAGTTACGTCACTCGCAGCTGCGCACGCATTGTGGTGGCAGAAACACATGGTAACAAGCGGAGTGAAACTGAGAAAATCCACAGAATAAGAGATACAATGTACTGTTGTGCCTTTGGATGTCAGAATCGGAATGCAAATAATTTTTTATAGAATACTGTCGTCAAAAACGCCATTTGAAGCTAAATGCAGACGTTTAAACGAACAGACTAATGAATGAAACCTGCTATGATTACTGTACTTTTAAAGCATAAATTTGATTTAAACAATTGGTCAACATAATATTCACATATACAGTTCATAGGGAATATATTATATTTGTCCTACATTTACAGCATGAAATAGTATTTAAACCAATACCAATTTACACCACAATTCTATTTTGAGACTTTTTTTTTCAACTTTATATTTCGTATTTCGGACTTTATAACTCGATTTAACGCAACAATAGCGAGTTTGTCCATTCTGAGGGGAAAAAAGCCAGATGTGTGGGATATAACTCAAAAGAGAGAATGACGAGTTGATTTTTCTTATCAGACTTGTGAGATATAATCTCGGAATTGCAAGAATAAAGTCAGAATTTTGAAATATTGAAATTTAAATTTGAACGCTGCTGCCACTGACAGAAAAAATAAATAAATTAAAAATAAATAAATAAATAAATAAAGGACGACAGCTGTGGTTAAACGAGATAAAGAGCGGACTGGACAGAAACAATCATCAGAAAAGCTCACGTTTGCAGGCGCACACTTATCAGAAAAGTTTCAATAAAGTATTGTCTTTTGTTGTTATGGGCGCGTCTAAAGATTCCTTATGGATCTCAGTACTATGTCGTGTATGAAATAATGTCTCCGTGCATGTGTGTAAAACAACAAACTGATGATTTATACGCTTAATCATGTGTAATTGTATATACATTGTTATGAGTAATTGTGGCTGGAATAATAATGAAGCTGTAAAAATAGTTGCCTGCTGAAATTGAAATACGTTAGTTGTGATCACTCAAGCGGAGGTAATCCTATCAGATCGTCCATCCTTTGAGTGAGTACAGGTCGGCCAATTTCGTCCGTTAAAGTTAACCTTTTCAAATAACGCAGTATGCAGCCCTTACATATGCAGGTAAAATCGGAATTTCTCAAGTTATTGTTAAAATCAAGCTAACAGACTTCATAGCTAGCGTTAGTGAAGCGAACCACCGAAGCTCCACCCACAGAAAAACGTCACAATGTTTACTAACAGGAAATTGGTCTATATTCTATAGAGAGAGAGAGGCTGTGTATGTATGAATGATCACTGTTTTGCTGCATTTCTCTATCAACAGTGAAGCTGTGGCTTTAATTGCTTTCGAAACAATGATGTTACCAGCTCCTTGTTGAGAAAGATAATGTAGCTCTTCAGCGATTAAGCTATTTTATTAATAAATAAGCACGGGGCAGCGCTAAAAAGTTTGTGTTCCTGAATGTCTGTGTGCGCGCAGCGTGATCTGTGTGACTAAACACGTGTGCGTGAGATTTAGTGAAGACATTAATTTATTTAGACATTATGCATTATTTAGAACTCTTCTAATTTTTATTTTTATTTTTCAAATGTAGAAAGTGTGTTAATTTGTGCAATGATATCCTACCAGCAATGTTAAGATGATTTTTAAAAATATATTAGTAAGAGTAAGTTACAATATAAATTTATTAGAACGAGTAGGCAACATTATTATTTATGGGCTTAAAAACAAGATGCAAACAATCAGAATATTGTACCTGGTGGGTAGTGCACAATGTAAACATGAAACATATGCCATTAGCTTTATTGTACTGTGGTACAGTTATGGAGGCCCTTTATAATGCAGAGGTCAATTGCCTGCTCTGCCTATAGTATGCAGTGTTTAATAAAACAGCTGTTTTACTAAATTCTGCTGAGATGCAGTCCAGTATCGTATCGTGACTTTGCCAATAGTAAACATTACATGATCTAATCTGCTGCATGACATGGTGCATTTTTGATTTGTAATATACTGATCTACCTGGCGGGACATAGTTAGCAAACATTTGATAAATGTATAAATACTGTGATGACATAAAAATGATTGCATGTTTGTATTGCATGTTCAAACATCATTTATAATAATAGGTTAATGTTCAGAAGTATATGATGAGTTTGGGAATTTTAGTGTAACGTTTAATTAATGCATTACAATTTAACTAAACCTGTTAGATTTTAGTCGACTAAATCTACTGTAGGTTTAGTAGACTAAAATCTTATGAAATTCAGTCAACTAAAACTAAATTGGCATTTAATTTTCAGAATTTAGTATTCATCTGAATTGTTTTAGTTTTAGTCAAAAGCCTATGACTGCAACTAAATCTAAATTTGCTTTCAAAATTCACACTGATTCATAGGTTTGCCTATAATAATGATGAAAGCAAATTGTGTGAGAAAAGTTTGCATATTTGACATCTTAAATATGCAATCATGTTCAATTTCAGACTCCATAAATGCAAGCCCTAAAAATACAATACATTAAAATGAAAGCACAGTTAATGCAATGCATTTTTAATTTCAATTACTGCAATTCAACATGCTTTTTTCTACTATTTCTTTTGTTATATAAAAAATGATCATGCAAAATACAAAAAAAAAAATCCTCTCACCTTCAGTCGGAATCTTCTGCTTCAAGTCTTTGATCGTAGTTTCCAATTCCCTCATTTGTTCCTCCAGTTCACGTCTGGCTTTATTCTCTTGAGCTTTCACATACATCTGAAGTGAATATGGTTCAGTCTTCTTGTTCTGTATATAATCCAGTAGATCTGGGATCTGTCTTGAGTTTTCAGGTTCCTTCAACCCCATCACTCTGTACTGACCTCCACAGAGACTGATTAACCTCTGGCATTCTGAGCTGGATTTGACAAAATCTGTCACTGATGCTTCAACAGTGAGATCTGTTGTGAAGAGCAGTATGAATTGCTCACAAGAGTCAAATATTCTTTTAATTTTCTCTATTTCTGTTTTGTCTTCATCAGTAAGAGGACCAACAGGAATAATGATGATGAAAGCATGGACTCCAGCATCACAGAGAGACACACAGCGGAGAGTCTGACCCATCTCTTCCTCATCTGAGAGCTGATTGAGAGCTGGAAACTCCAGCAGACTGATCAGACGTCCATGTATCTTCTCCTCTTTCTTCTCACGCACTTCACTGCTTGCTAGCCGACATGAAGGTTTGATCTTTTTCCCCCGTAAAAGTTTTGACACCGAGACCTTAAGTGCTCCATCACTTCCACACAGCACCAGATTCAGCTTCTGTTTTTTTCCAGAGAAGATTGCTGACACTGAGAAAAAAAGAAAAAAAACATTCAGAGTCACACTTTCACAGAACACTTCTGTAACTCCAGTCACTTTTATATAATATAATATATTTATATTATATAATTCACCATTTATATATAATTTAATTAACTACTCACTATTGGGTATTACTTTTACAATAGTATTACTTACTGTTGGGACGAATCGATTTTGGACTTTGTGGTCTTGTATCATCTGTAAAAAAATAAATAAATAAAAAATATAAACAATGTACAAACAGAATGTTTACACTTCATGCTCCCTTTTTCTTATTTCACAAACGTAACAGTTGGGATCTTTCAGTGACTACTGGGGATCATGTGTCTTTTTTCAGTTTTCTTCTACTTTTATTTTCTGTTCTTCTTTCTGCCAAAACAACAGTTCCCTGTTCCTCTCTTAATACTCGTATCCATCACTTTTCACATGGTTCCTTTGATTACTATGAGTTTGAATTTAATAAATATTAAAAATGGCACTTTGGTTAAGTTGGACAAGAATAATAAGTACTCCTCAGGCTGTCCAAAGACGGTTTAATAATATACAAATTAGACATCTTATTCTATTTTATTGTTGTAAAATAGCACTGGGTTAGACACAGTTTAAACATTTTACACTGTAAAAAAAAAAGGCCGTAAAATTTACGGTAAAAAAACGGCAGCTGTGGTTGCCAGAATTATACCGTAAAATATACGGTAGCAACATTTTAGGTTTTATGGTTTTAACTTAAATTTACAGTTAAATACCGTAAACTGATATAATGTTAATATATTAACCAATAAAAGTACTGAAATCTGTTTTGTACCTTTGAAATACACTGATAACCACCAAATGCAGAAGGTGATGAGAGTCACATGATGATCCAAAGCCCATCACAATCAGCTTTTAAATAATAGCATATACAGAAGGTGCACAGTGTCATTCACACAAACACTAAACACCATCATGGTGAGACTCATTAAACTGAAATATGCAATAAACATTAATTTAACAACATTAGATGTAACATACAACCCTAATAAACATAACTGATAAGAAAAAACTAAGAAGAAACCTAGTTATTCCAAAGAAAAAACATGAAATGCAACGCAGGGAATTCTGGGAACGTCATTATTTTTCACTTCCAAAAGCGGTATTTCACCGTAAAATTGTCTGAAATGTCTATTACAGTTTTTCTCCGTATATATTAGGGGAACTTACCGTTAACCATTTAACAGGTTTTTACCGTAGCTTTTTCACAGTTTTTTACCGTTAAAATCACGGTCATTTTTTACAGTGTACTGTATATACGGTTTAGTATCACTTGTCCCTGAGAGTCAAACCAAATGTGAAAACCTCCTTGTTTAAACACTTTCTGAAGTGTATTTAGTTGAACTCATGAATGTTAAAAGAATAATTCTGAAAACTTACAAAATAGATTTCCTTCATCACTTCTCCCTTCCGGTCTCTCTTTGTGTTTTCCTTCATCACGGAGGTGAGAGCTCTTCTTGTTGTTTTCCTCTGAACTGATTGGCTCTTCATCCACAGATGTTTCAATAGGATTATGAAATATGTCACATGTGAGATATGCTTTCTGGTTTCCTTTGAGTATCTTATCTATCCTTTTAAATATATCTGAGTGCAATTCTGTCTTTCTTTCATCTAGCGGCAGATGTCCTCCTCCACACTCTTTTATTAACTGATGAATAGTCTGCACCACAGCAGAGCCTCCAAACAGTTGTCCAGTATGGCTCATCAAAGAACTAAACATTGATCTGGGTATCTCTTTATCAGTTGTGGTCACTATAGTGTGCTTAATTGCTTTGTTACTGAATTTGTTGAGCACATATTTGACTCTTCTCATGTCCTCCTCAGTGAAGTCATTATACTGCAGTACAAGGATGAATGCATGAGGTCCTGGATCAGACATGTCCACACAGTCGCTCACTCTCTGTGTGATCTGATGATCTGAGATGTTTAGATTCAGCAGATGAAGGGTGTTGATGACTGTGACGTGTCTGTCCTTCACCATTCCACTGACCATCAGATTGAGCCTCTGTAAAGCTGCCGGTTCTTCATTCTCACACATATCTATTTCCATGATTAAGTTTCTGACTCTGCTGTTTTCGGCTAAATTTTTCCCCAGAAGAACAATCCTCAGATCACACACTGGAAAACACAAAACAAAATACTGTAAAGAAAAACCCTTGATCAATTGGGAGCAATGCCACAATAACCATACTGACAATTAATTTGACAGATTGTGAGAATTCGGGCTTCATATTTACATTACTGTATATTATGAGAACATTTTTGGTTGTGACTCACATGTAAAATAATTCAGAACCAGATTTCACATCACATACTGTAATCTAAATCAACAAATAAACAATTTATTGCATATAAGAACAAAATATGCCGTTAGTGCCTGTGTGTTAAATAATGTTATATGTCAATAATTTAACTGGCTTACTGTTAGGATGTTCATCACTCATACTGTGCCTCCTTTTGCTCTCTGAAAATAAAACCACACATATAGTATCGGAAGTGATATGTATATATATATATATATATATATATATATATATATATATATATATATATATATATATATATATATAAAACATAATAGAACCTTCAATAATCATGGATTAGAGAATGTGTATACAACATAGTTAAACTCGGTTTAAATGTGCTTCAAAATTACTTTAGGGACTTTGAAGTTAAAGACATTTAAAAATACTAATAATAAATACAATGACAGTGTCAGTAAAGTTTTATTCAGTGTTTGAAACTTACGTCGCTCGAACTCTCTGGCTTCGAAAGAAACCACTGAATCTAGACAAATAAGCATGACACTAAATAAACACCCCAAAGTACAGAACACAAAACAAAATTAAAACTTAGTGACAGCACTCTTCTATATTTGATCAATTTTCGATGACTTCCACTTCCAGAAAATATTACTTAATCACGGGTTATTGTTGTTTATAGACTACAAAGCTAAAAAGGCAGTATTTGTTACACTTTTAAAAATGGCAGTAGCATTTCAAACTAGAACTTCTATATTTTATTGTAATTCGATCTGTTGCCTACCCATTGTGGACGTTATTTCACCGCCACCTGCTTTGTGCTGAATTCTGATTTCTATTCTGATTCTTCTTCCCGTCGCGTGCACGCGCACGACGCGCTCTCCAGTCTCGCGCTGGAGCTCTTCGGTTCACGGCTATTTATGATCAACCTTTTCCACAACTCTAACCACAAAGACAGCATTACTTGATGAAGGAAGTGTTGTCAAAGTATTAATTAACATGCATGAATTAATTCGGATGAAATGAAGTAGAAAAGTCGTCGCAGATCTGTTTTAAAGTGAAACAGAAACTGTGCAGAGAGGCTTCGACAGTGTAATTAATACAGGACAAACTGATGCTTGTTTGATTTTAGTTTTTGCCAAATTCAATGTGATCTGAGCTGGCCTTATACTCAGCTGGCTCTGACAGATGTTAACAATTCCTGTTCATTCACATCGGTGTTATTCTGACTTTGATCAAATGTAGGCTATATGAAATCATCTGCACCCTCACAGAAAATCCACATCAATTTCACACTTTCCACATTGATCCAGTACATGTTGCAACACAACAGAGCACATATTAGGTAATATTTTCGTTTACACAATTTTGCAAAATCAGAAAATATTGTGTCTAATATATACCACAATATTAACTTTTTATTATTGAATTGTTGCAAATACATATCACATTTGCAACTGTTCAGTGTTAAAAAATGCTGGGAAAATCCCTTAATTTAACCCGACAAGAGTGATTACTGATATGCTGTCAAAAAATCTAATTTTCAAAGAGAGAGAGAAAAAAAATTAAAATAAATCACCCACTCAAAGCTGGTACAGTAACGACTTTCTATTTCGAGGACCTTGATCAGGCCCGGAGTGGCCATCGGGAGAACCGGGAGAATTCCCGGTGGGCCGCTCTGTCCCGGGCCGGCAGACTCGCCTGCTTTTTAAAAAAAAAAAATATTATTTATTTATTTATTTTTTTTTACATACACAGAATAACGTATATGTGTTTAAGTTACTGTGTGACTGATAACTAAGCTAATAACACTAGATTTGAATTTAACATTAAAATGTGACGTTTTCTGAGCGCGCGCGCTCTCTCTCTTCCTCTACACTAGCGCGTGTCCCAGGTCGTTGCTATGGAGACAAACCGAAGCCATTAGTGTTGTGGTGTGAGTTATTAGCGAGAGTGCGATAATCGCGGTAAGAATGAAATGGATAATTAAAAAAAGATGCCTGGAGGAGCTGAAAAAGCCAGGTTAAAAAAAAAGAAAGGCATTGGAGGATGAGGCGGCCAAATGTGCCAAACGGACAAATATTTTTTCAACACAAACGAGCACACGTGAACTGACGACTCAAGGTACAGTGACTAGCAACATTTACAGTTAGCCTATGCATTTGGCAAACGCTTTTATCCAAAGTGACTTACATTGAAGGAATTTGTTTTATTCAGTTCAGAAACCAGTGCACTGCTTAGGCGGCTGTTGATGCTGTAAGGGCTTTGCCATTTTCAGTTCTGAGTGTAAACCAAAACTTGTGAAGAATGGTAGAAGGCCTTTCTCTCTTTTTCTTTCTTTCTTTCGAGATGCTTACTGATTTTCCATTTAGTTATTGATATGGCAACTTTCAATTTTGAATTGAACTTTTTTTATATAATGTTACAGTTGTATGTTTTGTAGCAGAAATGTTTCATATATTTTATCGATTACATTGACATGGATATATATATATATATATATATATATATATATATATATATATATATATATATATAAACAATAGTGCAAAAAGTATATTTCTTACTGCATTATTTTTGTTTGAATGCAAACCATTTTTTCATAATGTAACAGTTGGACTCTTTGTTGCAGAAAACTCAGTATGTGATTTGTTATTGATATTCATGGCCATATTTACATGATTCATATTTTTTATTGAAACATGCCAAAAATAAATATAACAGGATAGTAAGAACAGATCTGTCACTTCATTTATCCAGATTCCACCACGGTGGGAGGGGGTTGGATGGGGATCGGTGGTGGGCTGGTCTTGAGCATTACAATCCTGGGCTGAAAATGGATCCCACTCCGGCCCTGACCTTGATAGAAATGTAGCGGAGTGAAAAGTACAATATTTGTCTTTCAGATGTAGTGAAGTTAAAGTCATACATTCCCAGCAAAAATAATACTCAGGTAAAGTAAAGATACTCAAAAAGTGCACTTAATACAATACTACAGTAAATGTAGCCCTACTTCACTACTGTCCACCTCTGCTCGTTGATGAGTAATATAATGTAATAATTTATTAAACAGAAGCAGCTGCTCAGTGAATATCTGATTTCAGACGCAGAAATCTTATTGTTTGTAGAGATTCAGATCTCAGTCTGAAGGTTAAATTTGCGACACAGAGCTGAAGATGTAAATGTGTGATGAAACACACCTGATTCACATCAAGGTCTACTGTTTAAAAACAGAAGAGTGTCTATTATAGCATAAGCTGCTAAAAGTTTGTTTGCTGACATTTAATGCAAAATCACCATTAGGCCTATTATTTGTGAGCTGATAACTGAATGGCATTCACTGAATTAACTATTAAAAATTACTGAGGCATTGCAAATAAAAATGTGCAATTAATAATATTTATATTTATTGTAATGCATTGAGGGTTGTTTCCATCTTTGTCCACTAGATGGCGCAAGCAGATTTTTTACTGTAATCTCAAAGGCCTTTAGTTTCACTTTACAGTATGAGAGGAGATCTGATCTGAAGATGAATGAGGATCGTAATCTCACACACAGAGCATAATTAGACTGTCATGATCAGCTTCATGAGGATATAACTGGTTTCAGAGAAAACAACAGAACGAATGGCAAATCTGACAACAATAGTTAATAATAATAATAATAATAATAATGTTTTATTTCTATAGCGCCTTTCCAGGGCTCAACTACGCTTTATAACGTACATGCAACAAGGAAAGAATAACACTGGAAGGGTAGACAATGATTGCTAAACAATAGTCTGAAGAAACAGTAAAAGAACATTATATAGACAGCTCCAGTCGCCCGGATCTGTGCCGTCACCCAGCAGCGAAGACCCATGACTGCTTTTGAATCTGGAAAAAGGTTTTATATTTACACACACACACACACACACACACACACACACACACACACACACACACACACACACACACACACACACACACACACTCTCTTCCTTCCCTGCTAATAGGACATACTATCATGACAAAATTAACAATTCGTTTAACAACTCTCGCTTGCTCTTTAAAACATTTCCTTTGCTCCTTTGTCCTCCTCCTTCATCAACTCTATCAGCTGACATGTTCTTATAAGTGCGATAAGATTTGCGCGAGTCATTCCTATCACAAAGCTGATGGTCTAATATGTGATCTATTTGAATTATTTAGAGAAACTGACACTTTAAAATGCTATGGAGGAAGTAAAACAGTAGCTAAAATAAGACAAATAAATTAAAAAGACTGATGAAAAGAGGAGAAAACAGGCTTTAACCAGCACTAACATATATTAAACTACTCATGACCACCTTTACTAGAATGTATCATGCTTTATTATTATAAACTTATCAAATTTATTCTAACTTGTAGAATTTATATTAGATAATCTGTGAAGGGAATAGATTTATTACAACTGCGGCATGTTGTAGATATTGGCTCTAAATGTGCAGGCGGTTGTTTCTTCATAACAAATGCTAAATTAATTAATTTTAAAAAAGTCATTATTGGTCTGCATGATTAATAGGCTAGTCTTATTATAACAAATGCTACAGTTAAGAACTATGGTACATGGCCTTCAGATATTCCAAAAGATGGCTAAATGAACTAATTATTAAATGAAGTATATCAATCATTAGCCTGGCTGCAAGTACACTTAAGTATGCCAACATTTAAAATACTTCTCATATATATTAAAAGGCTTCTCGAAGATTAATGCAAAGCATTGTTAAACATGGAATGCAAACCCTAAACCAACTGAAATAAAATCAAATTTCTATTCCTCCTCAATGCATGTTTGAGCAATAGTTCCTAGACTGTACATTAGGATACTTTAATATCTATTCAGTTCAGCACAATTCTATTCAGTTTATAAGCTGTCAGAAGATGCTGATTGATGCTGCAAACTGGTACTTCTTACCATATTAATGTATTGTTGTATAATTATAAACACACTGGTCTGTATAGCGCAAATAGTTTGACTGTTTACTGCACTTTATTCTTCTCCTCGAGGCTAATGAATCTGAAGTCTTGCACTTTGTAAAACTAGTTTACTTCCTTGTTGCCTCATCGTCTGATGTTTCTATCACACCATACAACAACACTGGTTTAACAGGTCTGGTTGGTCTGTTGAATATAGCGCCGGTATAAAAACACAAGCTCAATCCTGGTATAAAACAGCGCACACATGAATCTCTCGAGCTGCTGACTGTGACGCGAGGATCTGTGCATCTTTATTTCTGCATGACTTTAGTGTATATTCAGTGTGATTTTATAAACACTTACAGGTTCTTACAGGTGAGAAATGTTTCTAACACATGATTTCATTAATCATTATATCCTACTTTACTGAGCAGCTTCATTTTCATACGAATGACTGGATTATTTGCCATTTTATAAAAAATGCCACTTGTACATTTCTGAATGTTTGTATTATTACAGTGTAAGCATTGCTTGTCTCTGTAATCCTTGTTTCATATCACTTTAACACCGCTGACTTTAATTAAACTGTATTTGTGTGATTACAGACATGAATGGAGTTTAAAAAGAAAACAACACAAACAGAAAGCTGCCGGAGCATCAGAAACCACAGATGAGCAAAATAACAAGAGAAAGAGGGAGAAATGGAGGTCAGAAATAAGACACGAATCTGTGAATCACAAGAGAAGAGCAGACAGATGTGTGCCAGATGGGACAGTATGGAGAGACTGAAGCCATGGTGTAAGTGTTCGTTAATCATTCATCAGATTTTACTCTCGCTCGATTGGCTGTTGTTTTCTCAAGACTCCTGAAGTGACACATTCAGACAGATTCATCAGACTGACTGAAACGAATAAAACATTTACAGAATACAGATAGTGTTTGATTGACAGAACAGTTATTGAGCAAGAACATAAATGCATGAATGTAAAAGAATGTAAATGAGGATAATCTGATATATGTTTGTGATTTCTAGTGTAATGTGATGCAGACAGACCTGTGAAGCTTGATTCTGATGTTAAAAGTGAGGTGAGATTCTCAGATCAAACCTTTCATCACTGACGTCCATCAGCAGCTGCTGAAGACCTAAACATCATCATCATCATCATCTTCATCATCATCATCTAGAGTACAGTCTGTTCATCTCCTGACATCTGGAGGCTTTTACAGACTCGTCTGATCACAAACACACTCAGCAGGAGCTTCTCTCCCAGAACATCTTCTGATATCACGCTGATGCTGGACTTTACTGTCATCATCATGAACATCTGACCTGCATCTGTGTCACAGAGACTCGTTTTGTTTGACAAAATATTAGTTTCATTTTGCACCGTCTCATATTTCATACATTTTCATTTACTAGGCACGCTTTTGTATTCCTGTATATTATGATTTATTTAATAGATTCTATCCACCTTATTTCTAACAGAAATACTCAGAAATACTAAAACATACATTGAATGTATCTGGCTTCTGCTGTCATACACTTCCAGTTATTTTTATCTGCACAAAACAGCTCATTATGCTGCAAAATCTGGTACTACTTTTAATGAAGTGTCATAATTATAAAAACACTGGTCTGTAGAGCAAATTGTTTTCCCGTTTACTGCACTTTATTCTTCTAGTTATTTCCATATCACAGCTGATGAATCTGAAGTCTTGCACTTTCACAGAAAATCACTTACTTCTGTGTTGAAAAATAAGGTGGATATTTCTCTGTATATTTTGTATCCTTCCACACCGTTTATTGCATATGTGTTTATTAACTTTTCACCCTATTCTTAATTAATGTAACAGCCGTTGGAGAACAATAAAGATTCAGTATTTTGTTTGTACAACTGATTTTTTTAGTTATGGAGTCAATAGCATCTCAAAGCTGGGAATCTCTCTGGACAGACGGCTGGTCAATCACACAACACACAATCATAGGAACAAACATCAGTGTCTTCAGTTCACTGCACAACAGCTGCGGCTCGTCTGTATGAACAACATATTCATCCACTAGAAAACACAGACCTCTAAACTCAATAATAATTTGTAAGTGTCTTCAGCATTCCTCAACAAATATTTTTAGGTGTTTCTAGTCAAGAAATGACCAGGATATATTCAAATTAAGCGAATAGCGCCCCTTCAGGCTGAATAACTCAATGATACTGAACTGCCTTTTTTTATTCAAATGCTTTGAACAACACAGAAAGGCATTCATAACTGAAAGATTTACATGACTGAGATTACATTTAATTTTCATATCATACTCTGTACATCGTACCATTTTCATCTCTTCTGAAGCTTTGAATGGTTCGATCAGAATCCAGATCTCTTTCATTTCCACTCAATTCTGTTCATGATTCACTCCAAACCTTTGCTCAGTATTTCATCTGTGCTTCTGCTTTTGTGTATCGATGCTGTTTCTGACAGAAGAACCACTTTTATTCTCAGCTTTCTCATGTGCTTCATCTCTCATTTCACACACAACATCTCATTTATAATAAGTTTTCCTCATTTCAAAGCGACAAAAAATTAATTAAAATAATGCAATTCTTTCTATACAGAAGAATTGTATTAATCTAAGATGAAAATAAATTGATACATTCATACTACAGAATGTATGTAGAACATGGCTGTGAGGTAATTATACAGAGAAGCAGGTTATGCAGAGATATGGGGAGCCAAGCCCTGCAATGATTTAAAAGTGAGCAGGATAATTTTAATTTAATTCACAGCAGTACATGCGCACGTCATTGAGAGCGGTGTCGTCTATCCATATTCCCTCGTGCTCTTGTACCCGTGTCATGATGCCACAAATCCCTGACCCTTGACATGTTGAGCTCCAGTCGCCCCAATAACCCCAATCTGTGCCATCACCCTCCAGATAAGAATCATGACTGCATTTGAACCTGGAAAAAGTTAAAAGTATATATATATTTATTTATTTATTTATTATTATTTTTATTTTTTTTGTATGTTTTTTTTTTTTTAATGCAGACAGAATCTCAGAATCCAGTTGTTATTGTTATTATTATTATTATTATTATTATTATTATAATAACATGGAGTATCACGGATTGTGACTGCGTTTATTAAACATCAAAGACAGCTTTTTTTTTTTTCTTTTTTTTTTAAATGTAGTTGTGCACATTCTGCATTTCTGCATTTGTGAATGACGGCCACATACTCACATGATGTTGTTTGCGGCCGAGTTGTCTGCAATTACTTGATAGGAATCGACTCTCAGCTGAAATGCTGTCAAGATTCCAAAAGGACACCATTTGATTTCTGTCCATTTACCAAAGCTGAAGAAAAAACCACAGGTTTAATACAGAAAGTTCAAGAAAATGAATTTGTCTAGTGTAGTTTATTAAAGAAGCTGCTTCTAACCCTTAATGTAAGAATTCATAATAACACAAACCTGCTATAACTAGTATCACTACTCTTTAGACTGAGCCCATTACCTTCCTACTTCTGACTGAACTGTGGCGTAGTCCTGATATGAGACTTCAAAGGCTCTGGACGGATCGATGCAGTGAAGGCGAATCCCGTTGAGTGCAGTATTATCATCCCAAGGGGCATAGGAAATCTCTTCCACCTTGAAAAAACAACACAACACTCCTAAAATTGAAAGAGCTACAAGCAATCCTTGAAAGTTAACTCGGTTACACTTTAAGTTGTCCTTGTTACAGTGTGATTAGTGAGTAATATTAATTAAGTACAGTTACTATATGGTTAGGGTTAGGTTTTGTCTTAGGGTTACTTGCATGTAATTATGCATAATTAATTATTATAATAGTAAGTACATGTAACGTGTTAACTCTAACCATCCCATAGTAACATTCATCTTCGTGTCCTTTAGTATTAAACAGATGCATTTCCCTGAAGATAGCAGGAACTAAATGATGAGTAATGATCAGTCAGCGGCTTACATGTTTATAGGATTCAATGCCAGACCTACCTTTAGACTGAACCCTGCAGCATACATTCCAGTTGGACAGAGATCCATAGACCCCCACGACCCCCAGGACATGCCATTAGACACAGTCAGCACTGATTTGTAATTTCTTGGCTTAGAAACTAATACTGTAACTGACTGAATGCTCACATGCAGCCCAGTAATGACTAAGAGTAAAGAAATAAAGTAATGCATTGCTGCAGCACTGGCCTGATGGATTAAAATACAGGTGAAATTAATTCTACTCGATTTCTACACCAAAAACTGATCCAGGGTCAGTAAAACTGCTCAAAGGAACAATAATTTCTTCAAATCCAGAACAGAAAACCTGAGGCGACAGCAGTCTGTGTGTAGAATATGCCTATTTTTTCAGAATACATTTATATGGTTTATCAGTATTTGATTTCCTGGTTCTAGCCAATCAGAAGCCAGGAGCAAAGAGCACACGTCAACAACCTGTACATGACTTAAAACACAAAAATACAAACACCGATCCAGCAAAATATCTGTATGCTTAACCGTAAATGTCCCTGAAAACTGTTTTTCTTGGTAAAATGCCTATAAAAGGTTGAGTTGCTTGTTTGAATTTGTATTTGCATTTGCTAACATGTTGATTGCATTTACAGTTTAATAAGAGTGATTGCAAAGAAGCGAGTAATCTGCTAAAAATGATCATTCTGTCACCATTTTATCTCATGTGGTTCCAAACCTGTATGACTGTCTTTCTTCTGAGAAGCACGTGGATAATTTAATTAATATAAAAAGTATTTTCATGCATACTGTAAATCTAATTAATTAACCTTACTTTAAAATGCATGGAAACCAATCGCCTTAAAAAAAAAAAAAAAGTTTTTAAAACTAATTTTAACTAGGCGTGTAATCCAAACACTAACTAATGTAACATAATGCAACTTGGAATTTCTCAGCTGTATTTACTTGAACAGCAAACTGATCTGACTTACTTGTTAAAACCATGAAAACCGATTGCCTTATAAAGACCAAGTAAGTTTCACTCCAATAAATTAAGTGCTTCAGTTGTCTAGTTAGCAGCAGCACACGTGCACATGCTAAATTCACCAACAGAAGGACTACCACTGCATCAACAACTGCAGTTATTGCTGATTAAATAAAGCAGTATATAGTCTTAACATTTGTAATAGACCCATCCTCGACCTAACCGCATATAGGCTCTACTCTTCA
This sequence comes from Acrossocheilus wenchowensis, assembly GCA_029620275.1. Classification (NCBI taxonomy): domain Eukaryota; kingdom Metazoa; phylum Chordata; class Actinopteri; order Cypriniformes; family Cyprinidae; genus Acrossocheilus; species Acrossocheilus wenchowensis. The sequence continues at coordinate 28,668,999 of CM056155.1, forward strand.
GCACAAGAAGAGGGGTAACCTCCCCAAAAATGCAGACATAACAGAAACCCTTTTAAAAACAAACAGAAGTTTTATGATAATGTGCGTGAATAAAGAAATAGGCCTATCCACAGAACAAACTCGGATCAGTTAGTTAAAGAACCAGGGTTTATTTGCATTGTTGTTCCAGTCAGTTATCAAGAAACAGTGCAAAACTAAATGACTAAATAAATTTGGATATTAAAGTCAATGGCCTGCATGTAAACATGCTTTAGACAAACACTAACTGATCGGGTCAAATGCTGCTCATTGCCGGTAAAAGCATGTGCCCTTTGAAACAGCTTTACCTTTTTCTAAACTTTCACATGTTTTTAAAGAAAAATAGATTGTGTAAAGCAGGAACTAGATATAAAAGGGTTATGAACTGCATTTTAATTATTTTATAATGTTCTCTGAGTGTTACAGGCGTGTGGTTGTGCTGTAAGTAAAATGAAGGTAAATGAAAGACGGGAGAACGAAACTGCATCAACTCACTTTTTCCCATTTATTTAACGTAAGAACGGACAAAATAATGAGGGAAGACAGGGGGCTTATAAACAGACAGGAACAAAAGAGCAAACAAAGTAATGAAACTCAGGTGGGGACAATCAATTAACGAGAAACGGAACCAAACCAAATAAGGAAAACAGAAACTCAGACAGGCAGACACGTAACAGTACCTCCCCCTCCCGGAAGGCGCGTCCCGCGCCATAACAATAACACTAGAGTGGGCGCCCTGGAAGCCGGTGCAGGACAGGAATATAGGGGAGGCATCCAGGGCGGAACAGGAAACTCAAGACTTGCAAGTAAACACCCACTGCTATGATTGGCTGACAGTTTTGCTTATTAAAATATCAGATGGATGCTGCTGAGATGTACTCTAAAAAACAACAACGACATGTCTCATTTGGGTTGAAAATGTATAAATATTTAGTATATATCAAAAGGTCTGGAACAATACAATACACGTTTACTCACACTTATGTGTTGCGACATTATGGTTGGATCCACTCTATCCAGACTCAGCACTGCATCTCCTTTTACTTTCAGTATCTCTGAAAAGTCTGCATCATACTGTCTTGTTTAAAAATGAATCTTTAGTACAGTAAAGCAAACAAATAAACAGTGTTTCACTGACACAATCTGGTGCTCTTTCCTAATTTTACCCCGTGTTTACACGAGTGGCGCAACGCAACTATAGACAACAGAACCCATTATAATCTGCAATTCTGTCTACACTGCATGTAACACGGATCGACACAACAAATCCTCGACAGTAAACTGATGTCCCGTTCTGTTTCTGACATACTCCAAGCATTTGTGCTGCTTCTGACCGGAAAGAGAAATGGATTCGCGATATGACGCAACAGCACTCGCATACGATCTAGATACAGTGTTAGGATCACAAGGAAGGCAATCCAAAGAATATTTTATATATAACTTACACTACAAAGTGTCTTGTAATCTTGTAACGTCATGTGTATGATTCTGCTGATAGAGTAATCCTGTGTTTGCGTCTCTCTAGTATTTCCTACAAGCACGTATCAGTGGGCGGGGCTAAAGAGGCAGTGATGTAGAAGCAGGCGTTGATCATCTCCTGCAAAGACAGGCTTTCGCCTCACTATTACGTCATAAAGTGGCACATTCTAAAAAGAGTCCTTAGACTCTTGTCTATGTCCTTAGAAAGGTAAAAAAGTTTAGATTTAACAGGGTTGACAGTATTACTCTTACATTTAATGTATAGTGTTCCTGTAGAGTTCACTGTTCATTTTCAGGAGGTGCATGAGCAGACAAGACCATTAATCTGAATACAGTGTAATGTTGTTTAGATCAAACAATCTGGCACAAGCATTAATGGAATGAAACACCTGATGTAAAGTTTTATGCAAAAAAAAAAAAAAGGCACTTTGCTGGCACAAAAATAAAATAACAAGCAGGATGATCCAGTCAACCTCTGCTTTTTTCAAGGTCCTGATTGTCCTGTTAAGCTTTATTTTGTGATAATGACCAGCTGACTGTGCATTATCACTTACAGCATTGTAGTATGACGGTTCATTTTAGCTCAAAGTATTTGATTAATTATTACAATCCATCTGATCTTCTTGCTGTCGCTAATCCATTTCCTCAGCTGGGATCATGGAGAGCTCTTTGAAGCTGCATTGAAACTGCATTTTGGATCTTCAATCCATTGAGCGCCATCGAAGTCCACTATATGGAGAAAAATCCTGGAATGTTTTCAAGAGTTGGAAAACTGGAAAGAGTTTCTTTGCACCTGAAGAAAGAAAGATCTAAACATTTTGAATGACATGGGGGTGAGTAAATTATCAGTACATTTTTATTCTGGAAGTGAACTAGTCCTTTAACCCTCAATCGTCATTCAGGACAAATTTGGACAAAATCGTTTTTTTTTGTTGTTGTTGTTGTTGTTGTTTTTTTTTTTTTTTTTTTTTTTTTTTTAATAGATTCCTCCTCCGGTCCAAGACTTGGCTACTTTTCGTAAGTTTGCCACCTGAACACACACAAAAAAGAGGACTCAATTCAACAAAGTTAATTGGTTAAAAAAATAAATAAATAAAAATAAACTCCTTAATTTGTAATTTGTGACCAAAATTGGGCACCCATAGGAAAATAATGGGAAATACTAAAATCCAAAGCATTTTTTTATTTGTCCAATAAAAATCAATAAATCCAACACAATGCAGATCACATACATTGTAGGGGTGAGTATTTACAACATTCTCAGTGTGGCAAACACTCACTCACTCACTCACACACACACACACACACACACACACACACACACACACACACACACACACACACACACACACACACACACACACACACACACACAGCATTGAATGAGCCTAAAGCACAGCAAGTTTTTTATTTTTAATTGTGTCAAATAAAAAGAGTCACTCACACATACAAAACCAAAAAATTGAATGAGCCAATGATAGCTTTTTTTCTTTTGTGGCACTTAGCCACTGTGCACGCGAGCACACACACATGCGCACGCACACACACACACATTTATATACTTTATTTGATTCCACATTACAAGTCACAATTCATTAGGAATCAAATTTTTTAAATAATCCAACAGATTAAAACATATCAGCACATTGTTATGGGTTATACAGTTCTAAGGGTACAAGAAACATCGCCTTTTCCAAATAAACATGCTTCCTGTAATTGCTGAGATTGAACAGTACTTTGCCAACTGTTTAGCCCTTGTTTTAGATAGGCCCCCAATGCAAAGTCCACGGATCGCCAGCCTGTGTACATGACCTAGGCTACCAAACACTAGCACAATAAGCTGGCATTTGTACCCAAGGCTCTCAATGGTAGATATCAATAACTGATATTTTAAAGTCTTAGAGCAGTAAGAGTCCTCCATAAACAAGTCAAATGCACATGACACCTCAAATAATGTAACTGTTTTACCATTCAGAGAAATTTTAACGATGTCTGGTGTATTAGCCATTCCTAGAAAAGTGTTTGCAGGTGAGTTAAACCATTCAGACTGTACAGTAGTGTGTTTAAAAATCTGCTCATCAGCCACACAGAGAATCTGAGCAGCAATGAGGTCTACAAGTCTGTCATGTCTGGCAATATATAATCCTTTAAATGATGAGCAACTGTTCATGATGTGAGCTACTGACTCCAGGTGTTGAGGGGGGTCCTGCAGCAGGCAGAGTGGGGAATGGGTCGAGGGAAACCACAGTGACAAGTTGTATTTTGTAGGAAGAACCTGCAGACGTGCTTTTACACAGAAAGTAAGGATCTCCTCACTGACGGTGGCATTGCTGTAGATGGTGTGTGATACAGAGTGGTCTGCACAGGGCAATTTTGCCAACTTTCCCTGGAGTTTTAGACTGGACCAGTACTCCATATTTTGAGCTCTTTGAATGGACGAGAGAGTCTGCCTTGATGTTCTAGGCTGGAGCAGGTGAACAATGTTGTTATGGTGCAGCCTGGCTTCCACGATGACAGATGGGTCCTCTACGACTGCATCAGAGACCTCTACAGGTTGGTTGTGGGAGGTCCACTTCAGTTCAGTACCTGTCCTCCAGCATAGGTCATTTAAGTCTGGCCAGTCTGATGACACACCAAATCCCTGTGCCCGTCCATCCAGCTTTCCATTGGTCTTTCTTCTAAAACCCAGGAAGCTGTCTTCCCCACCGCATGCATGTAGCACCTTCCGTCTTTTAAAATCCAGCAATAAGGACGCTCTGGCCATTAGCCCCACACTGACATCATCACAGTTTAGCATGTTGATAAGGTGAGACTGTCTCGTGGCTGTGTACTCCCACATGCAGTTTGGAACTCCAAGCCCCCCGTCCTGTGTCTTCTGGAAGATAAAACATCTTGTGGAATGTGTGTTGAGACAAAGCCATTTCCTAACCACGTTTACGGTTTTGTTGTCCATTTCACGCAATACTTTTTGTGGAATATGGACATTTGCAAAAAGATGTTGAATTTTAGAAAAAGCTATGTCTCTTATTGCTTGCACTTTTAAAATAACGGGAAGAGTTGATGCGTCAATGAGATCCAGTCTGGTCATAAACTGATGTGCCATGTCAGTCACTTGAACACTCCATTCTCCAGCAATGTTAAACTTGTGACCCAGGTAGTTGTAGGTCTCATGTCTAGTGTACACTCTGAGCGGCTGGTCTAAGATGGTGAAAGAGGGGGGATGGTCGGCCCTTGATCTATACCAACGGTTGCCACCACTCCTCCTCTCATAGAAAACTGCACATTTACTGTGCTTTACTTGTAGGCCAGACCATATCAGGAATCTGTCTGTGCATGACAACATGTTTTTAATCACGCCTTCATCTCGGGATGCGACGGCCACATCATCAGCATAGCCCTGGACTGGGTTCGGTGACAGGACGTGGGGTGGGGCATGTGCACAGAGCCATTTTAACCATTGATTTATAGCAATGATAAAGTTCACAGCACTCCATGGACAGCCAGTTTTGATTCCTACCTCAAGTGGTATTGGTCTGGTGAGATCTTTTCCACAGATCACTTGTAGGTAGGAGTCACAATATACATCTTTTATTATGTCCACATAGATCTTGGGGAGCTGCATCTCTTCCAATGCATCAATCATGACTCTATGAGACAATGTGCCAAAGGCATCTCTGAAGTCAAGGAAGACAATATATAGCTTAGCAGATTCATGCTTAAAATCGTCAATGGCAGTTTTTAAGCAAAAAAACATGCTCATTCATGCCTTGTTGCTCAATATAAGCTTTTTGTTTGTTAGACAAAATTCCAGCATCAACCAGCCAAGGTAGTATTCTTGAAAGCAGGCACTTCATAAAGACTTTGTACAGAGATGGCAATAGTGAGATGTCCCTCCATGTTGAGGGGTCTTCTGGTACATTGTCTTTCTTCGGTATTCTGTAAATGAGTGCTCCCTTCCATGAACTAGGGACTTTACCATTAATCAAACAGGTGTTAAACATGCTTTTCAATATGTAGCAAGATGTTTGCCTAGTGGCTTTCAGATTCTCGTAAGTAACACCATCTGAGCCACTGGCTTTGTTATTGGGCAGATTTGCAATTACTTTCTCAATCTCTTCTATTGTAAACGCCGATGTAGACGGCAACGACTCAGTCAATATGTTGTCCAAGTCAACATGTAAAAAAAAACGTCTCGAACATGCTTTTTGTTAGGTTTATTGTTTATTCTTACCTGTTTGGCACATTTGGTTCCATTTTATTTTTTGAGTTATTTTTATTTTTATTTTTTAGAAATAAATGATTACTCTGTCTCCTACTTTGTATTTTCCTTATAGCATGGTCAGATTTGTCTGTAAGCATGTTTTGGCATCTTTGTATAGTCTCAGCCAACAACACATGTTTTTTAATTCTAGACTTTTAACTTGTGATAAAATCTAAAACTTAAGAGGTTAAGTTCATTAAAACAATGGTTTATTGATTTACAGCCATTGAATACTACAGCCATATGGCTTTTGATAATTTTTTGATATTTTTATACCATCATATGTCACCAGATGTCACCAAACATTTTAGATTTTGGCTGTCTGAACTTACTAGAATGTTTTTTTTGTTTTGTTTTTTTTACTGAAGTATACAAAATATTAAATATATCATAAAAATAAGCATATTTTACATTAAAAAATATGGTACTTTTAGAGGTAATTAAAAAAAAAAAAAAACACTAAAATATCACAAAAAAATGCATATATTGTGGCAATCAGCAGGAGCTGCAGCGGCCTGATTTGTGACAGATGAAAACCAAACTAGCCCTTAAATTAAAACCAGTGGCTTCAACTAAACTCTTCATGTCGTCTGTGATTTCACAGATACAGACGGTCAGTAGAAATGAAATAACACATGCAGAAAACTGCTGCAGTATCAGAAATCACAGACCAGCAAAAAGCAACAGGTCAGAGAGAAAAATGGGGGCCAGAAATGAAACACAAACCTGTCAATCACAAGAGAAAAACAGAAAGAGATGGAAGAGCATGGGGAAAATAAAGCCTGACTGTAAGTGTTTCTTCGTGATCGAACTTCTAGTCTTCACAGTGCTGTCATAAAGTGACACATTCAGAGAGATTCAAGACTTTCTGCAGTCACAGATGAAAGTTTACAGATGTGTGATTGTGTGTCAATGGCAGAATGTATTATGAGAACATAAAAATCAAATCCAAACAATGATGATAATCTGTCATATATGTGTGATTTCTAGTCTCAGATGATCCAGACGGGCCTGTGATGTCTCATTCTAATGAAGCTTCAGCATGTTCTGAAGAACACACAACTTGTAGATACAGTCTGATCAGCTCCTGGAGTTTTTCAGCTCATAAATCATCAGATCTGCGTTTCAGTGCTGCACTGATGCTGCACTTTACTGACAACATTCTGCACATCACAGTTACCCTGCCTTTCATAGTGAACACTGTAACATGCTTTCAGTAGATAATACAGAGAAACACCCTGGACATACGGCTTTCCATCGTCTATATGGGCAGATGTGTCAGCCACCAAAATATTCACATTACTTTTAAAGTGACCTCATATAACAGATCAGTATTAAGTAATTAACTGTCATGTAGAAACTTTCATTTTATGTGAAACTGCTATGAAACAAGATTGTATTGTGCAAAGCACTATACAATAAATGTAAATGTAAAAAAAAAAAAAAAAAAATATTCTCAAATATACCAAATATTTAGATGAAGGAACTCAAACATTTCTCAAATGAACACAATAAACTGACTCAATTTTCCTCTTTATGCAGTCAGATAAAGTGCTGGATTGACCTTTGACCCCTGTAACACAGTCACGTGTCTCCCTCTACAGACGATCATCAGAATCACAGCAGAGTTAAAGATCTACAAATATATCTGAAAGTATTTTACAGCAACAGCAATGAAAACACACTTCATCAGCTGATATGATGTTATCTACTGGCCAAATAATAGCCTAGATATAGTATGTAGCCTAATTTGCGCGCATCAGGGAGTCGCTCTCAAAACGTTGGTGTTAAAATCGAATGCGCATGCGCGTTTTACTTTCGGTTTCGGTTTAACGATCGCGCGAGCTCTCGGCGGTGTTGAGCGTACAATCTACAATATGTTTCTTATGGGCCAATGAGGGTCTTTTCTTGTTCGCGCTTAAGTAAATTTAAATTAATAATAATAAAAATAAAAATAGTCTGGCTAATGTAGGTACCTGTGCGTTAATCCGCGCCTGGGTATATGTAATAAACTGTTCCATGTATAACCCAGTGTTGTTGTTTAACATAGGGTGCTAATTAACAAGGGAGTTAATTAGGAGATAGTGATTTGGACATAACCATTTGAAACACAATTATTGAATGCTGGCCATTTCTTAAGTTTTGTTTAATTCAAGACTATACATATATATATATATATATATATATTAGCTGCTGCTGTATTAGAACTAGTTTTTCAAACTCAAAGGTCTTTCCAGATTCAAGAAATTTCTCAATGGCTTCCAGTGGAGATGCAATTACATAATTATGTGTAGTTCTTGACCTGACTTAACATATTTTACTCGTGACATTTATAGCTCAGATGACTGGCCGCAATTAATTACAATAATACGTAAAATACACATACTATTTTACATAACATTTTCACAACATACTAATATGGTATGTGTTTGAACATATATATGATTCTCATGTAATACATTTAATCTATTAAAAACTACTGAAAGATGCAACATAATACTATTATTTTCTGTACAGAAGATATGTTAGAAAAAATGAAAACCACTTCAATTAAAGATTAAAGTATTGTTTCAAATTCAGCTTCAGTGTAAATAAGGTGTCACGCATTAATCACCTTGTCATGATTTAAGATGAGGGAATTAATGGATTGTTTAGGACAGAGTTTCAAAAAGCATTTCTCTGTGAGAGATCAATTGTTTTCTAAAGTGTTTCTGATCTCGATCTACAGGTTTGTTTCTCACCGGAGTGTCTCATCATGACAGACTCCAGCAGCTGCACATTTAAAAGTCTCTTATTAAACACACCTGATTTACATCAGCAGCTCATTAGTGACATTTAGAAGAGCTCAATGCTTACTGAATCCTGCTGTATACTGTCTAATACAACTGTATGTAAAACAGTATCTAGGGATGCCACAGATCTCAATATAATATTGAACCGTTCAGTACAACATCAAGAGTGTGTGAAGATTCACTCAAACATCATCAAACACCTGCAGCAAACTACAGACTCTTCATCTCAACTGTGAATTTGTGATTGAATGAATGGACGCATCGCGTTACACAAACCCCGCCCACATCAAGAGGCTCCGCCCACTCGCCAGCACTAGTGCATTAACACCACCTACTACTGAACGCAGACACTACACCCATCATTACCTTCATATAATTTCCTTTTAATTATTACGATTAAAAATAACCCTAATATTATAAATTTCATAATCATTGCAGATTTCTCTTTTTGTTCTTCATAAGCTCATGCACATTCACACATAAAAACATGAAAAACTATTTTATATAATCATCTTCATTAGCTTCCTGCAACTATGACACTGAATTAAAAGTGATGTTCTGTGTCTGCTGTAACCCAATGCCATTCAAATACACACACACAAAAGATTTGTATTAAAAGTAATTAGTGTTAAATACTGTAGCTAAAGAGTACAGTAAATTATCTCTACGTGAGTTCTATGCAAGACTATACAGAATATCAGTGGCATGAAACATAATTTGAGCATTATAAATATATTAAAAACATGAAATATTATATATTATTTTAATACACTGAAGATTAGCAGTTGTTTCCATCTTTGTCCACTAGATGACCCAACTATATTTTTAAACTCAAAGGCCTTTAGTTTCAGGTTACAGTTGTTCCTCAGTCGCTTTGTGACATTTCTTTAATCATCATTAACATTCACAAACCAGAAAGTGCTCTTCTATAAACAATTTAATCAATAGCAGCACACAATGGATTACCTGCAAACATGTTAAATGCTTGACAAATAACTAGTTCAACCATTGTGCATTTATTGAGTTATGCAATGAACTAATGGCTATAGACTTTACATCACGATGTTAGAAGATTTACAAATTTTTAGTTTCACAAATAATTGCAATTATGAAAATTCTAATATTTTTCTATTAATCTGTTAGTCTGCATTTACTGTACATTGCTTAATGCACATTTATTTTGACAAATTATTTTTTTCTGTCCATTGCTAGGGTCATCATCACTAGGTATTGTCAATTATTAGTTCATGTTAGTTTGGAAAGTGAATCCCGCATATGTTGGATTTATACACCCGAAAATCTGCTGTATGTTCTGAGTATAAGGCTCTTGGTCCTTAGCAAGACGAAAAACAAAACTTTAATTCAAATTATGTGTTTCCTTCACAATCGTTAAAAAGCAGCAAATTTCTATTTAAAAAGTGTATAAAATTTATTTTTTTTAAGAAAATGACTGATCGTTTCGCTAGATAAGACCCTTATTCCTTGGCTGGGATTGTTTAGAGCCCTTTGAAGCTGCATTGAAACTGTGTTTTTAAACTTCAATCCATTGAGCACAGGATTTTTCTCCATATAGTGTACTTCAACTGAAGTCCATTACATGGAGAAAAATCCTGGAATGTTTTCCTCAAAAAATAAGTAATCCTTCAAAAATTGTTGCTTTCATGTACTCTGTAGCATGCAAAATACATATTTAGTTGTGTGTAACGCATATACCATGGCCGTTTGGGTGTGTAATGTAATGGTGAGGGGTGTTCCGTTTCCAACATACACTGCACGCAGTAGACCAATCACAACAGACTTGGTCATCAGACCAATCACCGCAGGTTAGCGTCACACAAAGGATGGGTTTGGAAAAATGAATCGTTGAGCAAATAAGGTAAAAATAAATGCATATAATAAGACAATGAAAGTATTTTTGACCTTGCATGCATGTCAACCTGTTGTTGGGGACTGCCAAAACCAAAATATGAACCTTTCATAATCCATAATAGGGATACTTTAAATAGACCAGAAAATTATGTTAGTATTAGTGAAATTGCACTGGCATGGTTCAAATCATACTTATCTGAACGTCATCAGTTCGTAGCAGTGAATCAAGAGGTATCATATTGTTCATAAGTGCAGTGTGGAGTACCACAAGGCTCAGTACTAGGACAGTTGCTTTTCATGCTTTACACGTTAAGTCTTGGGAGATATCATCAGGAAACATGGTGTTAGCTTTTGCTGTTATGCTGATGATACTCAGTTCTATATTTCTTCAGTTCTATATAACATACCGATTTGCAAAACTAACAGAATGCCTAGTTGATATAAAACAAATTGGAAAACTAGTAATTTCCTACTGCTAAATTCTAAAACAAACAAACAAAAAAAAAACAGAGTTGTTAATTATTGGACCTAAAACCTCTGCATGTAATAACCTACACTGTCTAACACTTGATGGCTGCTCTGTTAATTCTTCATCATCGGTTAGGAACCTAGGTGTGCTGTTTGATAGCAATCTTTCCTTTGAAAACCATGTTTCTAACATATGTAAAACCGCATTTTTCCATCTTAAAAATATATCCAAATTACAACCTATGATATCAATGTCAAATGCAGAAACGTTAATTCATGCGTTCATGACTTCAAGGTTGGATTGAATTGTTAGATTATTGCAATGTTTTATTGGGTGGTTGCTCTGCGGGCTTAATAAACAAACTCCAGATGGTCCAAAATGCAGCAGCTAGAGTTACTTACTAGAACCAGGAAGTATAACCACATTAGCCCGGTTCTGTCAACACTGCACTGGCTCCCTATTAAACATCGTATAGATTTTAAAATCTTGTTAATTACTTACAGGTGCTGGTCATATAATTAGAATATCATCAACAAGTTGATTTATTTCACTAATTCCATTCAAAAAGTGAAACTTGTATATTATATTAATTCATTACACACAGACTGATATATTTCAAATGTTTATTTCTTTTAATTTTGATGATTAGAGCTTACAGCTCATGAAAGTCAAAATATTAGAATATTACTTAAGACCAATACAAAGAAAGGATTTTTAGAAATCTTGGCCAACTGAAAAGTATGAAAATGAAAAGTATGAGCATGTACAGCACTCAATACTTAGTTGCGGCTGCTTTTGCCTGAATTACTGCAGCAATGCAGCGTGGCATGGAGTCGATCAGTCTGTGGCACTGCTCAGGTGTTATGAGAGCCCAGGTTGCTCTGATAGTGGCCTTCAGCTCTTCTGCATTGTTGGGTCTGGTGTCTCTCATCTTCCTATTGACAATACCCCATAGATTCTCTATGGGGTTCAGGTCAGGCGAGTTTGCTGGCCAATCAAGCACAGTAACACTATGGTCATTGAAACTTTTGGTACCTTTGGCAGTGTGGGCAGGTGCCAAGTCCTGCTGGAAAATGAAATCAGCATATCCATAAAGCTTGTCAGCAGAAGGAAGCATGAAGTGCTCTAAAATTTCCTGGTAGATGGCTGTGTTGACTGTGGACTTCAGAAAACACAGTGGACCAACACCAGCAGATGACATGGCACCCCAAATCATCACAGACTGTGGAAACTTCACACTGGACTTCAAGCAACATGGATTCTGTGCCTCTCCACTCTTCCTTGATTTCCAAATGAAATGTAAAATTTACTTTCATCTGAAAAGAGGACTTTGGACCACTGAGCAACAGTCCAGTTCTTTTTCTCCACAGCCCAGGTAAGATGCTTCTGACGTTGTCTCTGGTTCAGAAGTGACTTGGTAGCCCTTTTCCTGAAGACGTCTGAGCGTGGTGACTCTTGATGCACTGACTCCAGCTTCAGTTCTCTCCTTGTGAAGCTCTCACAAGTGTTTGAATTGGCTTTGCTTGACTGTATTCTCAAGCTTGCGGTCATCCCTGTTGCTTGTGCACCTTTTCCTACCCAAATTCTTCCTTCCAGTCAACTTTGCATTTAATATGCTTTGATACAGCACTCTGTAAACAGCCACACCTTTCAGTAATGACCCTCTGTGACTCACCCTCTTTGTGGAGGGTGTCAATGTTCATCTTCTGGATCATTGCCAAGTCAGCAGTCTTCCCCATTATTGTGGTTTCAAAGAACAAGAGATACCCAGAATTTATACTGTAGGGATGATCATTTATTCAAACTCAAATGTAAATATTCTAATATTTTGAGATACTGATTTTTCACTTTCATGAGCTGTAAGCTCTAATCATCAAAATTAAAAGAAATAAACATTTGAAATATATCAGTCTGTGTGTAATGAATGAATATAATATACAAGTTTCACTTTTTGAATGGAATTAGTGAAATAAATCAACTTTTTGATGACATTCTAATTATATGACCAGCACCTGTATAAAGCCCTGAATGGTTTAGCTCCTCAATACTTGAGTGAGTTCTTATCACATTATTGTCGTTTGCGTCCGCTGCGTTCTCAAAACTCTGGCCATTTGAAAATACCTAGAATATCAAAATCGACTGCGGGCAGCAGATCTTTTTCCTATTTAACACCCAAACTCTGAAACAATCTACCTAGCATTGTTCGGGAGGCAGACACACTCTGTCAGTTTAAATCTAGATTAAAGACACATCTCTTCAACCTGGCTTACACATAACACACTAATACGCTTCTATTATTCAAATCCGTTAAAGGATTATTAGGCTGCATTAATTAGGTCAACCGAAACCAGGAACACTTCCCATAACACACAATGTACTCGTTACATTGTAAGAAGAATGTCATCTACACTAATAGTAGTCTGTTTTATTCTTATTCCGAGGTTACTGTAGCCACCCGATCCGAACTGACTTTAGCTGGAAAATGACTGTTATTGTCCTCTTGCATTATTGAAACTATTTTCCTGTTGACACTGTAAAGCTGCTTTGATGCAATCAATATTGTGTAAAGCGCTATATAAATAAAGGTGAGTTGACTTGTGCAAATACACACACACACACACACATATATATATATATATATATATATATAGACCTATTCTGAATGCAATACATATACATGTATATATATATATATACACAGTGGGTACGGAAAGTATTCAGATCCCCTTACATTTTTTACTCTTTGTTATATTGCAGTCATTTGCTAAAATCATTTAAGTTCATTTTTTTCCCCTCATTAATGTACACACAGCACCCCATATTGATAGAAAAACACAGAATTGTTGACATTTTTGCAGATTTATTAAAAAAGAAAAGCTGAAATATGACATGGTCCTAAGTATTCAGACCCTTTGCTCAGTATTTAGTAGAAGCACCCTTTTGATCTAATACAGCCATGAGTCTTTTTGGGAAAGATGCAGCAAGTTTTTCACACCTGGATTTGGGAATCCTCTGCCATTCCTCCTTGCAGATCTTCTCCAGTTCTGTCAGGTTGGATGGTAAACGTTGGTGGACAGCCATTTTTAGGTCTCTCCAGAGATGCTCAATTGGGTTTAAGTCAGGGCTCTGGCTGGGACATTCAAGAACAGTCACAGAGTTGTTGTGAAGCCACACCTTCGTTATTTTAGCTGTGTGCTTAGGGTCATTGTCTTGTTGGAAGGTAAACCTTCGGCCCAGTCTGAGGTCCTGAGCACTCTGGAGAAGGTTTTCGTCCAGGATATCCCTGTACTTGGCCGCATTCATCTTTTTCTCGATTGCAACCAGTCGTCCTGTCCCTGCAGCTGAAAAACACCCCCACAGCATGATGCTGCCACCACCATGCTTCACTGTTGGGACTGTATTGGACAGGTGATGAGCAGTGCCTGGTTTTCTCCACACATACCGCTTAGAATTAAGGCCAAAAAGTTCGATCTTGGTCTCATCAGACCAGAGAGTCTTATTTCTCACCATCTTGGAGTCCTCCATGCGGGCTTTCATGTGTCTTGCACTGAGGAGAGGCTTCCGTCGGGCCACTCTGCCATAAAGCCCCGACTGGTGGAGGGCTGCAGTGATGGTTGACTCTCTACAACTTTCTCCCATCTCCTGACTGCATCTCTGGAGCTCAGCCACAGTCATCTTTGGGTTCTTCTTTACCTCTCTCGCCAAGGCTCTTCTCCCCCGATAGCTCGATCCAATCTTGGGTTGGATTTAATTCGCTATTTCGCTTTTTTTTTTTCTTTACAATAATTACAATTATAATAAACGACAACCACACTCCACACGGAATCGATGGCAGTAAATAAGAACGTGCTCTATTACTGCACTCAGCATCAGTCGTATTGGTTCCTTCCTTGATTGTTAATTTGCCGAGAGACTCACAGCTGTTAGAGAGAGATACAGTACTCAAGTTGAACTACAAATATATCTCGTGAGAAAAAAATCTTCTGAAGCAAATTATAAAACAATAAATTTAATTTAAGGTGTCAGTGTTTTAAAATATTAATACTTACTTTGTATGCAATCTGCAGAATGTACCATCTGAATGTGAACCAGCAGGACAGTCATCACACACTGTATCTCTGAATTCTGTTCCTATACAAACACAATTAAAAAAACATCTCAGTACATGAGCAATAAAAGCAGTGACAGGTCTCACAGATAATTCATCATTATTCAGTATAGCATCTGAAACACTAAATTAATCTTCACATAACTAACTAATAATCAGCCTAATCATAATTTAGTAGATTTTTTTCAGGTGGTTTTGTAAGCAGAGTTATTGTTCTTAGTTTTTATGGATGTATATTAAAGCTGTTTGACTGATAAAAGACTGACCGTTTTGTTTGATGTATTGTCCAGGTGAGCAGGATGAATGTTTCATGGCCTTTTTACAGTTGGAGAGCAAGTCTATACAGTAATAACCTGGCAGAGGTTCACACACTGTATCTGATATTAATGTACACACCTGCTTTACTCTCAGACCATTACCTTTGACAAGAAAGCAAACAAATGAGTCAATTATAGAAAACCTGGCAATGACAAGTAAGAAAAAAAAGTGTCTCTTAATTAGTTGCATATTACTAGAATATTAGTCATTTATTAGTACAAATTAAGCACATATTAATGCATTATACTACATCCCTAATCCTACCCAATACCTAAACTTAACAACTACCTTACTAACTATTAATAAGCAGCAAATTAGGAATTTATTGAAGGAAAAAATCATAGTTAATAGTGAATAAGTGTTCCCTATTCTAAAGTGATGCCAAAAAACATTACAATATCTGAAAGCATGAAACCATGACGACTCACTTGGATCACAGACAGAACAGTGCAGACATTCAGTAAATCCATTAGGAGCGCTAGTGAAGGTCATCACGGGGCATGAAGCACATGTTGTGCTTGTGTTCTCATCACAATGTCTATAAACTCGCTTTCCTACACAATATAAAACAATTGCCAGCACAATTATTATTCATTATTTATACATGCCATATGTACATAACTTTTACATGCATTTGTAACTGTATAAATTGTATTTATTGTATGTGTGTATATTTCTATAAACTGTGTTGACTTAAAAATGAAGAAAAAAAATATATATATATAATATATATATATATATATATATATATATATATATAGGTATGTTTCTTATGTTCCGTATCTTGATTTTATGTTAAGTACATTTCTAACGCCACAACAAATTCCTTGTGTGTGTGCTTTTGCACACTTGGCCAATAAATATTTTTCTGATTTAGAAAATAGTCTAGAATAAATAATCAAAATAATACAAATAATCAGACTGTAATAACGCTGGGTACACAGATTTTAGAATTAATCGGGATCTTGTTATGAACAATCCCAATATTGGTTTCTGACCTTTTTTTTTTTTTTATGCCTATTTTCAGGGATATCTGCATCTGCTGAACAACTTGACAAGAGTTGTGAATGTTTGCAGATCAGAGTCAAAGTGAAATAAATCAGGAAATCTGCATCAATACCCAACTCTAGACTGGAGTCATGTTGTTTATAATGCAATGATGGATCAGTGATTCCAAACCATCTTCCATCCTTGAATCCACTAACCTAGACCTTGAGATCTATTTGTGGATTGTGTAACTATAATAATATCTGTCAAATAAGTGACTTATAATGAAAATTCAAATGTCCATTGATGTTCAGAAATAAAACTGTGTACAGTACTACAGTGGGTACGGAAAGTATTCAGACCCCCTTAAATTTTTCACTCTTTGTTATATTGCAGCCATTTGCTAAAATCATTTAAGTTATTTTTTTTTCCTCATTAATGTACACACAGCACCCCCATATTGACAGAAAAACGCAGAATTGTTGACATTTTTGCAGATTTATTAAAAAAGAAAAGCTGAAATATGACATGGTCCTAAGTATTCAGACCCTTTGCTCAGTATTTAGTAGAAGCACCCTTTTGAGCTTATACAGCCATGAGTCTTTTTGGGAAAGATGCAGCAAGTTTTTCACACCTGGATTTGGGAATCCTCTGCCATTCCTCCTTGCAGATCCTCTCCAGTTCTGTCAGGTTGGATGGTAAACGTTGGTGGACAGTCATTTTTAGGTCTCTCCAGAGATGCTCAATTGGGTTTAAGTCAGGGCTCTGGCTGGGACATTCAAGAACAGTCACGGAGTTGTTGTGAAGCCACTCCTTCGTTATTTTAGCTGTGTGCTTAGGGTCATTGTCTTGCTGGAAGGTAAACCTTCGGCCCAGTCTGAGGTCCTGAGCACTCTGGAGAAGGTTTTCGTCCAGGATATCCCTGTACTTGGCCGCATTCATCTTTCCCTCGATTGCAACCAGTCGTCCTGTCCCTGCAGCTGAAAAACACCCCCACAGCATGATGCTGCCACCACCATGCTTCACTGTTGGGACTGTATTGGACAGGTGATGAGCAGTGCCTGGTTTTCTCCACACATACCGCTTAGAATTAAGGCCAAAAAGTTCGATCTTGGTCTCATCAGACCAGAGAATCTTATTTCTCACCATCTTGGAGTCCTCCATGCAGGCTTTCATGTGTCTTGCACTGAGGAGAGGCTTCCGTCGGGCCACTCTGCCATAAAGCCCCGACTGGTGGAGGGCTGCAGTGATGGTTGACTTTCTACAACTTTCTCCCATCTCCCGATTGCATCTCTGGAGCTCAGCCACAGTGATCTTTGGGTTCTTCTTTACCTCTCTGACCAAGGCTCTTCTCCCCCGATAGCTCAGTTTGGCCGGACGGCCAGCTCTAGGAAGGGTTCTGGTCGTCCCAAACGTCTTCCATTTAAGGATTATGGAGGCCACTGTGCTCTTAGGAACCTTAAGTGCAGCAGAAATGTTTTTGTAACCTTGGCCAGATCTGTGCCTTGCCACAATTCTGTCTCTGAGCTCTTCAGGCAGTTCCTTTGACCTCATGATTCTCATTTGCTCTGACATGCACTGTGAGCTGTAAGGTCTTATATAGACAGGTGTGTGGCTTTCCTAATCAAGTCCAATCAGTATAATCAAACACAGCTGGACTCAAATGAAGGTGTAAAACCATCTCAAGGATGATCAGAAGAAATGGACAACACCTGAGTTAAATATATGAGTGTCACAGCAAAGGGTCTGAATACTTAGGACCATGTGATATTTCAGTTTTTCTTTTTTAATAAATCTGCAAAAATGTCAACAATTCTGTGTTTTTCTGTCGATATGGGGTGCTGTGTGTACATTAATGAGGGAAAAAAAAAAAAGAACAAATGATTTTAGCAAATGGCTGCAATATAACAAAGAGTGAAAAAGTTAAGGGGGTCTGAGTACTTTCCGTACCCACTAATAAATAGATTTCACACTGTAATTCAACACCTGGCCTGCTCTAGTTGTTTCTATATACAGTATTATTTTAATGTGTCATTTCTGCCAATGGGAGAGCACCCGCTGCTCGGCATCGCCCACAGAGAAATACCAGATTGGTGGAGGTTTACTTTTAACAAGGCCCTGACCACATCAGTCCAAACATAGAAGATTAATTTATGAGCGTTTTACAGTTGTTCATCAGTAATAATGAATGATACAGTTTAAAGCCTATAATGAAAAAGTATCATATGACCCCCTTAAGTATCTGACTTCATCTGCATCTATTGTGGGTTTGAGAAGAGCAGTCTTATACAGGACTTACCTGGATCACACATCGGGCAACACTCGCCATTAACTTCATATTCTGCATTATTACAGGCTGCCACACAAAGCACAATGTTCATGTAGAGGAGAGGAAGCAATTTTGATAGATTGTGGAATATACACATATCTGGGAACTAAATAAATCATCTCTGGTGCGCTTTTTGCTTCATGGAGCTGAAAAAGAGATTTGTGTTAGATGGCTTTCAGAAAAACAGACAGAAATACATTTTACTAAAATTTATGGGCCTCAAAACTAAACATTGACTCAAAATGCCTATATTTCATATACATAACATATTTAGGAAAGAAAGTTAAAAGCATTCATTTTTTTAATTAACATCTGAAGATGCTAAATAACTCCATTCACTACATTTTATCAAAAGACAAAACTACTCTAAATATAGTTCAATTATAATCTAGTTAATTATAAGTGAGAGAAATACAAAGGAAATGTATTATATAAATACCAGATGAATCATACAGCAATCTCACATGGGTTTGCAGGTAAAACTCCCATATCTATACCAAACAGAAAAGTGGGCGAGTGAAGTACTGTAAAGGTTTGAAAAAAAGGATTTATTTAAATGACAAATAACTATAAAACATAAAATGTTCAACATTTACACTTCATGGTGCATAATGTTCGATGCTTTAAGATCACTTTCTGTTTTAAGGGGCCTTGAAACTTACTTTTGCATCAGTCCAGTTTTGTCTTTGAATGGATAGTTCACACAGAATTAAAATTCTGTCATCATTTATTCATCCTCATGTCATTCCAAACCTGCAAGACTTGATTTCTTCTGAAAGGGAAAAAAAAGTTGGTTACCACTGACTTCCATTTTCATTTATATTCCACAGAAATCAGTTAGTCATACAGATGAAAGAGTGGATTCCCCACCTTGCTTTTATATGCTTTTGAATGATTACGATAAGTAACTAATCTATATTTATCTTTCTATGAATTTAATGATTTGAATAATGTGTAATCTTATACTGAAGTAGGGTTAAGAAATATAACATGCTTCTCACACACAGGGTCTTCCCTGCATGACCAACTCACACATTAAGAACTTTTACTTCATATCATACTGTACTTAGAGAATAAATGCAGAATATTGTTTGAACCTCTCACTGTGAGAAAGGATGTCTCTGAATCCTCTAGCCTTGAAGACGGTGTATGCATGTATGCGTTTTTGTTGCAGGAAGAGATGGCTCCCGTAAGGTGAATAAGTAGCATCCAGGGTGTTGGAATGACCATATTATGACAACCGGACTAATCAAAATGCTGTTCTGTGACCTAGGAGGTAGTGTTGGGTGATATGCTCAATTTTTATATCGTCATATGGTCAGCCTGTGAGATCGCGATACACAATATTATCGTGCTAATTTATTTAATTATTTATTTACTAAGTTTAATTGCCGGAAAGTGAACCAACTCCAGTGTAAGGATAAAAGCAGCCTAATGTTTTTAATATGAATGAATTTCTATTTAACATGACAACAAATTAATAGAAACATCGTAAGTTACTAATGCTTACATTTCCTCAGTTAATCAAAAAGCAGCTACAGAAAACAAGCAAAGAACATTTCCAAAGAACATCATCACAAGCTCGGCCAAGCGCGAGTTTATGCACTTTAAAAACACTCCTGTTATAATCAGTGAATCTGATTAATAAATCTCTTTAACTTACATCGCACATACATCTGCACTTTGTTGTTAATGATGAGAGAACTCGCGAGTTAGAATTCAGTCAGCACGCGCTGAACAACAGAACTCCGCTGTTCCAGCAATGGCTCATCTGAATGCCTTTGATAGGCCATTGCATTCATAAACTCAGCATAATCGTGTGATTGGTTATAATAATGTGCAACACTGTAAAAACGAGGGAAAAGAAATATAATGCAACAAATAAGCCCTAATATTAATTAGATAGTATTATTAGCCTGATGATGATAATAATAATAATAATAATAATAATAACCGTCTTGTTATCGTCAAAGGCATTATCCACAGGCGATATCTCTGACTATGCTCGATACACGATACAATCGTCTATCGGCACAACCCTACTAGGAGGGACACGTTGAGCCTAAGACTCAAACCCCCGATGTCATGCTGATAATCAATGAAGATATGCCATTGACTGCTATTGTTCGACGATGTTCCAAATTTGTCTATGCTTTAGCCAATCAGAATACTGAAACTTGAAGTAATGACATAGCTTACTGATTTCTGTTGGAGTATAATTGCTCCTGTACAACCCAAATTCCGGAAATGTTGGGACATTATTTAAATTTGAATAAAATGAAAACCACATTTCAAATCACATGGGCCAATATTTTATTCACAATAGAGCACCGATAACAACAAATGTTTAAAATGAGAAATTTTAAAATTGTTTGCACAAAATGAGCTCATTTCACATTTGATGCAAGCTACAGGTCTCAAAATAGTTGGGACGGGGGCATGTTTACCATGGTGTAGCATCTCCTCTTCTTTTCAAAACAGTTTGAAGATGTCTGGGCATCAAGGTTATGAGTTTCTGAAGTTTTGGTGTTGGAATTTGGTCCCATTCTTGCCTAATATATAGGTTACCAGCTGCTGAAGAGCTTGTGGTCATCTTTGACGTATTTTTAGTTTAATGATGCACCAACTGTTCTCTATAGGTGAAAGATCTGGACTGCAGGCAGGCCAATTCAGCACCCGGACTCTTCTACTACGAAGCCATGCTGTTGTAATAGCTGCAGTATGTGGTTTCATTGTCCTGCTGAAATACACATCATCTGGAGGGGAGCATATGCTGCTCTAAAACCTTTATATACACCTTTCAGCATTCATAGTGCCTTCCAAAATATGCAAGCTTCCCATACCATATGCACTTATGCACCCCCATACCATCAGAGACGCTGGCTTTTGAACTGAATGCTGATAACACGCTGGAAGGTCTCCCTCCTCTTTAGCCCGGAGGACACTGCGTCCTTGATTTCCAACAAGAATGTCAAATTTGGACTCGTCTGACCATAGAACACTTTTCCATTTTGAAACAGTCCATTTTAAATGAGCCTTGGCCCACAGGACACGACGGCGCTTCTGGACCATGTTCACATATGGCTTCCTTTTTGCATGATAGAGCTTTAGTTGGCATCTGCAGATGGCACGGTGGATTGTGTTTACTGACAGTGGTTTCTGGAAGTATTCCTGGGCCCATTTAGTAATGTCAATGACAGAATCATGCCGATGAGTGATGCAGTGTCGTCTGAGGGCCGAAGACCATGGGCATCCAACAAAGGTCTTCAGCCTTGTCCCTTACGCACAGAGATTTCTCCAGTTTCTCTGAATCTTTTGATGATGTTATGCACCATAGATGATGAGATTTGCAAAGCCTTTGCAATTTGACATTGAGGAATGTTGTTTTTAAAGTATTCCACAACCTTTTTATGTACTCTTTCACAGATTGGAGAGCATCTGTCCATCTTTACTTCTGAGAGACTCTGCCTCTCTAATACATCCCTTTTATAGCTAATGTTACAGGCCTGATGCCAATTAAATTAATTAGTTGCCAGATGTTCTCCCAGCTGAATTTTTTACAAAATTTTTGTAAAACTTGTAAAACTTTGTTACCCCCATGCCAACTTTTTTGAGACCTCTAGCTGGCATCAAATTTGAAATGAGCTCACTTAGTGGATAAAAGTGTACAATTTTTCAGTTTAAACATTTGTTATGTTCTCTATGTTCTATTGTGAATAAAATATTGGCTCATGTGATTTGAAAGTCTTTTAGTTTTCATTTAAAAAATGTCCCAACATTTCTGGAATTCGGGTTGTATTTGATGTATGGGGAGAGCAGCCAACAAACTCCTTGCTGAGTATTGAACCCGACTTCTGCTGATGAAACTACAAACAAATTTTTCCTCGACTGATTGCATCTGACTCCTGGTCTTCATTCATCATTACTGGTCTACAGGTCTTAACAGTACTTCCCCCACACAGGTTTGGAATGACATGAGGATTAGGATTGTGGCCACTCTAGTCAATGCTTGTGTTTATACCAGCAGTGCCGGGCACGTTTCAAAAGCGGCTCTCCGCGCTGCATCTGTAAATATACACACATATGCCTCCTTCGATTAAACAATGTCTAGTGTAACTGTCTTAGGCCAGTAAGAGCTGTTGCGTGTAAACCTCACTCCCCTGATCTCAAGAGGCTTGACTTATCGTGAGAGGAAAAAATTAACTTTTAGTCACATAACACTGGTTAATGCAAATGCCATCATATAGCAATACTTTATCGCCATTTACAAAATTAATGCGCAAATCTGTAATGGAAACGTGCCTATTGCAGCTGCAGCAGATGGCATGAACATTACAGAAACTACAGAAAATGAGCCAGATGCGAGGCTGATGCTATAGGCGGTACAGAAAAAGAGCCCGATGCTAAGTAAATGTAGCATATATGTTATTGTACCAGCAGCTAACTGCTGAAGGCTTGGAATAGTAACACACGCTTTACGCACACATCCAATGTCCAGTCTTCATTTCTAATTTCAGTCTAAAATTACTTTATTGAACATAATGGACATACACACTTTCAATGATGAATGGTGGACACCTTAGCTTTCCAAAGTGTGGTAAAAACTGTATGTGTTCCCTGCACCAAGCCTACTAACTCTGTGAATGAAACACCGACTTAAAAACCCTATGTGCATATACTGCCACCAAGTGGTGACAGCCCAAAATACATAGACATTAATACATTGGCTCCTACACACCGGCCCCATAATTGTTGGTGTGCAACTACAATTATCTCTTAAATTATCAAAGGAGCCAAAAAAGGGTGTATGTGAACTTCTTTGAAGATCAGTCCATTTTTTCTTCCAACAGCAGGCAGATCTTGGAAACAGGTCTGTCCAATAATCCTGTTTTTGTCTTCAGTTGTACTGAACGGACAAATCCCTTTTTATCAGGATATGTCCAAGCGACTCTGCCTAATGACCAGGAACCACGTGGAGCAGTTGGATCCATGATGACCACTATATCACCAACAGTGAAGTTTCTACATGGCTTCCTCCATTTTTGTCGTTCCTGAAGCAGTAGAAGATATTCCCTTATCCACCTCTTCCAAAACAGATCAGACAGATACTGGACTTGTCGCCATCTTCGTCTGATATACAAATCACCCTTTTCAAAAAGTCCTGGAGGAAGAAATGGTTTTGATCTCAATTGCAAGATATGATTGGGCGTGAGAGCTTCCAAGTCATTCGGATCATCAGAAAGCTTTGTGATAGGACGGTCATTAAGAATAGCTTCAGCTTCACAAAGAATAGTGTGAAAGCTCTCATCATCCAAGCATTGTTGTTGAAGTGTGGAGTACAACACTTTCTTTACAAGACGAATTAGCCTCTCCCACACGCCTCCATGATGTGATCCTGCAGGGGTATTAAAGGTCCATTTTATTCCTTCTGATAGGAAAGTACGCTGAATTTTATCATGATCCAAACTCTTCGAAGCATTTCTAAGATCTCTCTCTGCTCCAATAAAATTTGTGCCGTTATCGGATCTTAAATGCAGTACTTGGCCACGACGGCACATAAAACGATGAATACAATTTATGCAAGAATTTGTATCCAGAGAGTAGGCTACTTCAAGATGTACTGCTCGACTGGTCATGCAAGTAAACATAACTCCATATCTTTTAACAACACTGCGACCTCTCCTCACATCAATAGGTCCAAAGTAGTCCACACCAGTGTTGGAAAAAGGAGGCAAATCTGGCATTATCCTTTCCTTTGGTAAGTCAGCCATTTTTTGTTCTCCAATTCTGCCTTGAAAACGTCGACATACAACACATTCAGAGATTACTTTTCTACAAGCAGAGTTTGCATTAATAATCCAGTACCTCCTTTGTAAAGTTGACAACATATGGTTTCTCCCCGCATGACCTAGTTGTCTATGAACATGCTGCATTATAAGTTTAGATACATGATGTTCTTTCGGCAGGATAACTGGTCTTTTTGTCTCCTCAGGCATTGCTGCTCTAGTAAGTCTTCCACCCACTCTAAATAAACCATCCATCAATACTGGATCAAGCTTGTAGATGTTACTACACCTTTTGACTCCAGATGTTCCACTTTGCAAAGAAGAAATTTCTTGTTTGAATACATCATGTTGAGAAAATCCAATAATTGCTGATTCTGCTTGAGAAAGATCATCTGGTGTAAGACTTTGACCATGGAATCCAGTTCGAAATCTTCTCATTTCCTCATTAACTCTGTCCTGCTCTACTGTAGAATTGTTTATTCCAGAAGTAAATGAGGATTGAATATGTGTTCTGTGTTGCTTGAACTTCAGAAGAATATCTTTGAACTTTAGAATCCATGCCACTGCAGTTTTCAGTTTTATCCAATCAGAAAAATAGTTCAAGAGTTGATGAGTAGCACTGTCAGAACAGTTTGAAATGGCAGCATTTACCACTGTATCCTTTTTTAATTCAGGATCATCTATCAAGTCTTGGTCAAAAGAGGTCTGTGGCCATTCCTCTAAAGCTTCCAACAGAAATTTTGGAGCCTGTATCCATCTGCTAGATTTCAAGAAGTTTTCAATAGACATGCCTCTAGAGGCATCATCAGCAGGATTTAATTTTGTTCCAATATGTCTCCACTGTACAACATCTGTTGTATCCCTGATGACCGACACTCTGTTAGCTACAAATGTATGAAACCTTTTGGCATCATTGGCAATATACTTTAGTACAGTTTGGCTATCTGTCCAAAAAACCGACTTATCTAGATCCAGTTGAAGTTCCTTCTTAAGCATCTTATCAATTCTAACAGCTAAAACAGCAGCTACAAGTTCAAGTCTTGGTATAGTTATTTGTTTCAAAGGAGCAACCCTAGATTTTCCAAGAATAAAGGAAAGTCTCACCCTTTTGTTTTCATCTTCCAGACGCAAGTAAGAGACAGTTCCATAACCACATTGACTTGCATCTGAAAAGTGATGCAACTGAGCCATCCTGATTGTTCCAAAATCCTTTGGCTTGATACATCTGTCAACTTTTACCATATTTACCTTGTTGAGATCCTGCAGCCACTCAAACCACTGACGTGAAAGGGTTTGTGGCATTTCATTATCCCATCCGATGTTTCTTTTGCACAATTCCTGTAACAGCAACTTAGAAGGAAGTATTAGTGGTGAAAGGAATCCCAATGGATCATAAATAGAACCGACAACTGACAAAACGCCTCGTCTTGTTGGTGGTCTTTCACTTATAGCAATCTTGAACATGAATGCATCAGATTCCACACACCAGTACGACCCAAGCGCTCTTTCAACGGGCAGGTTGTCCTTATCCAGGTTGAGATCTTTCGTCGATTTTGACAGACGTTCTTCTGGAATACTTGCCAACACCTTATGGCTATTTTGGATAAATGGAATCCTCCTTTGGAACAGACTGCAGTTAAGTCTTTAACCATCTGAAGTGCCTCCACTTCTGTAGGAACAGATATTAAACAGTCATCTACATAAAAGTTATGCAGAATAGAATTCAAGACTTTATTTGAAAAGCAATCCTTGTAATCTTCAGCAAGTTTTCTCAAAGCAAAATTGCTGCAGGTTGGTGATGAAATAGCTCCAAAAAGATGGACTTTCATTCTGTATTCTTTTAATTTTTGCGTAGTATCACCGTTGGGCCACCATAGAAAACGAAGAAAATCCACATTCTTCTGTGATACTTTTACTTGATGGAACATGGCCTGAATGTCTGCCATCAAAGTCACATGTTCTTGTCTAAACCTGGTCAAAACACCCAACAATGTGTTGGTGAGATTTGGACCTTGCAGCAATTGTGAATTCAAGGACACTCCTTTGAAAACTGCACTGCAATCAAACACAACTCTAATGGTGTTCTTTTTAGGATGGTATACCCCATGATGTGGGATATACCACACCTTACCATCATCTCGAAGTAACTGATCTTGTGGTACTGCTTCAGCATACCCCTTGTTGATAACATCAGTAAGAAAAGCAGTGTACTCTTCTTGAAACCCCTGATTCCAACTGAACTTCCTTTTCAAGCCTTTTAAACGTTGTTCTGCAAGGCATCTATTATTAGGCATGATGACATCATTCTTTCTGAAGGGTAGGTCAATACAATAATGGCCATTTTCAATACCAATTGACTGATCCATTATCTCCATAAACCTCTGATCTTCTCTAGACATTTTGAAATCATCCTCTGAAGATTTCTCATCGAAATCATGATTGTACTGAGCAACCAAGAATTCTTCCAACTTGATAACAGAAATCCTATTAGTAGTGACTGACTGAAAGCCAATCTTCTGTCTGTTATCTGCTTCCTTCACGATGCCGTTTATGACCCACCCCAATAGGGTCTTGACGGCATAGGGTCCTTGACCTTCACTATTAATGATCTCCCATGGTTCCAAGAGCTTTGGAGCATTTGTGCCAATTAACAATTCAACTTCAGCATCCAGTTTGGGAATTTTGACATCATCCAAATACCTCAATTTCCTTATATCTTCTAGATTAAGCACATTATCTTTACTTACAGGTATTGTCTTCTGAGTAAAGACTTCTGGCAAATCCATGAATTTATCCTCAGATAATCCTGAGATCTCCAGTCCAGTAAGTACAGATGTGTTTACTACATTTTCGTGCCCCATCGTTCGAAGCAATATGCACTTTTTTGTCCCAGTCATCTTCAACTTCCGCATAAGTCCTTTGGTACAAAAAGTGACAGTGCTCCCTGGATCCAAGAAAGCATATGTTGTTACTGTAAAATCTCCAAGCTTAGATTTTACTTGCACTGGCACAATGGACAAAGAGCAATCCTGTTCTCCGGCCCCAATATGAGCATAGGTCTGCAAAGTAACAAGAGCATTACTCACTTGTTTCTCCTCAATGGTTTTATCCTTCGCCGAGATATGCAGTATAGTAGGATGCCTCTGACTACACATACCACAAATTTGACGATTCGTGCAGTCCTTGCTAAGGTGTCCAAACTTCAAACAAGCAAAGCAAATTCCCCGATTCTTCAAGAATTCAATCTTTTGTCTGTGAGTCATTTTATGAATCTCAGGGCACTTTTCCAAAACATGATTTTCTTTGCATACATAGCAACAGGACGGAAAAATGTGCTGTGATGGGTGGCCTTTAGACTGAAAGTCTTCAACAGTGTTGACTACAGCCACTGTAGCTGAATTTCGCCCCCTACCACTATAAGGCACAGATTTAACTTTGTGGGATATAGGTGCTATTTATTGCAGGCCAGTTCAAAGCCTTTTCCATGTAGGCTGCCGTAATTTTCAACTCGTGACCAAAGTGTTCCTTCAACAAATTCTTGGCTTTACGGAATCCTTGTTTTGCTGACATATGACTACAACTTCTGACCAACTCTCTGGGTTGTCCTCTAGTGTACTGTTCTAAATAATACAAGCAATCCTCTGCATTTGTGGTCTTTCTTTCAATTCCATGCTCAAAAGCTTGAATGAAGGCAGCAAACTGTAAGGGATCTCCATCAAAGATTGGAATTACTCGAGGAGGTAATGAAGCCACGTCCCCCCTATGCACAAGCTGAGCTGTTATGTTTGCCTGTTGCTGCATGATGTTATACAAAATATTTTGTCCTACATCGGTTTGCGGATGAACATGAGATTGCAAAGAATGAACTTGTAATTGGGAATGAGAGACTGGATCATTTTGAACAGCAGCTGTGCCATCCTGTATGCTTGCAGCTTGTTGTGTAGTTGTACAATGCATTGCAACTTGAGTAGGATTACCAGGAAGATGTACTTGTGGATCAGGATTCAATGAGTGTGATTTTTTACCTTTTGAATAATCAGATGATGCCCTTTTGCTACTTCCAACATCACTGGTTTTTAAAACTGACAACCTTGCATCATTAGCTGCTATTTTTGCATTCATCATGAGTTGTTCCTTTTGTCTTTTGAGTCTTTCACCTTGAATGCGAAGTCTCTCTTCTTCCTCCTCCAAAGTATGTCTCTTCTCCATAGCAGCAGCATGGTGTAATAATGCAGCCCTTTCTGCCATTGCTTTTATCCAGTTCTGTGAGGGAAATGAAATCTGTGTTCTGTTGAAAGTAGGGGACATAACTATAGAACTGGAAAAACAACTTTCTCTTTCAGTGTTCGGTCTAAGCGAAAAGACAGAATAAATTGTACTGAAAAATGACATTTTTGGTGACACAATCAAATAGCAACCAGCTTAGAGTGAGAGGCGTGCACTCTTTATAATGCAGCAAACATGTGAGCAGCGTACACCGCCCACATCTGCAAAAATCAAACCAAGCACCAACAGCGAGAGACTGTTTAGCACTGCATCACATGTCTTCGATGAGAAGAGGAAAGGTGGCTGTTGCTGGTTACTGTTTGATGATTGAAATCGCGTAATGGCCTTAAACAGTTAGTAAATAAACTGCAGAATGATATGTTTTATAATAGACGCACAGATTGCATGTGTTCAAACAGCGCTGCAAGAGCTCGTTAGCCAGGATTCAAAGACCAAAGTACGAGGAGAATCTGCGCTGAAACAGTGTTACTGGTCAGTTGCTCAGTAACATTTTTATGAATTTTTACAAGGCATGGATGTGACTGTGATAGTTGCAACAAACATCTTACCAAATTCGTAATGAGAATCATTTATAAATCTGCTGTTGTCAACAAAAAGAAGCACTAAGGTCTTCCTGCGGGTTTACGCCAAAATAAATGCTGAGAAAAAGCAAGAACTCCATCAACATTCATAAATGTTATTATTGTAATTTTATTGTTGTTCTGTCAAATAAAATAAAAAAGACAATAATCATGATAATAATAATTACAACAGCTCTATTAATACATAGTGTTCAAATTGGGATCTGTAATATTTTCTAATGTTTTAAAAGAAGTCTCTTCTGCTCAGAAAGGCTGCATTTATTTGTTAATAAAAAAATACAAAAACAGTAATATTGTGAAATATTATTAATTTTATATAACTGTTTTATATGTGAATATATAGTAAAGTGTAATTGATTGATTGCTGTTGCAAAGCTGTATTTTCAGCATCATTACTCCAGTCTTCAGTGTCACATGATCCTTCAGAAATCATTCTAAGATGCTGATTTGCTGCTCAAAGTGTCCAGTTTTCCTTCTTTTTTGTCTTTAGCCAACTACAAGCCTGATTTAAGAAGGGGGTCTCAAAAATGGCCAAATAATATTTTTATTTTACTTACTAATTAATTTGAAGTTAAATTGTGCTTTGTTGGTATAAAGTCTGCTAGAATGTAAAAAAATGTTCAGTGTTAAATAAATATTTTTTAATTGTTTTGTAATTGATTTTTTTTTTTTTTTTTAAAGCAAGACAAAATAGTAAAAAGCACATTTTGTCTATTTAATTAATTCAATGGTGAAAATAATTGGCAAAATACATGGGGAAAAACCGTGAAAAACCGTGTTCGTCATTTGGCCTTCAGCCCAGTGTTTCATTTTGTTCAGTTTCGGCTTCAGCCAAGAATTTTCATATTTTGGTGCATCCCTAAATATGCTAGAAACCTAAGTGCTTTCAAAGACAAAAGTCAGACAGAAGAACACAAAAATAGCATTTAGGCATATTTAAAGACTGTATAATGGGGCTCAGAGGTGGCATGAATGCATTTAAATTCATAATAACAATGTTATGAGATTAATGTTTTAAATATAAAGTTCTGAATATAGAAATATTAAATTTAAATAACTGAACTGATAATTTAATGAAAAAAACTAAACCCGCCAGTAAGTGGCGTCAAGTCACTGTCATTGTCACTAAATCATTCATTCAATCAAAGAAGCTCTCTACAAGGCTCGAAATTGCGACCATTTTGGTAGCATATGCTCCCATAATTTAATCTGCGTGACTTCAAAATATATTTGGGAGCATTTGTGCGAGTGCATATAATTGTTGTAGTGCGACCCGTTTACACTTCTATAAAAATGTTCAGAGTTATGTGCCTTCTGTGTGCTGATCAACATTGTTTGTTGCGGACAACTAGTGATGTATAATGCAATGTAGTATAATAAATGATAAGACACTTGTTCTTTGCTTTCTTTTATTTTAAATAAGAAGGTGTAACATTAAACTATTTTACAGTGCTCCTGAATGAATCAACCGTTTAAATGATTCGGTTCATTCGCAGTGACTCACTTATTAACAGTGACTTGATGCCACCTACTGGCGATTGTAATTTCACATTTAAAGTATGTTTTCATTTTTTTTAAATAATTTCAAATATCAGTATTCAACGTTTTATGTTTACAGTATTAAAACATTATATATGCATCTAAATGCCACTTCAGAAATTCAAAATCAAAGATGAATTTTGTTTATACTGATTTCATTTGCTTGATAACAGCCCAAATGTCGTCTTATACTAATTGACTGATTAAATGTAAGAATTTGACTCAAATGATAATGCACACTCTTAGAAAAAATGGCTTAATTGTGAAAATGACCATAAAAAGGTAAAAATCAATTTAAACTTATTGGAAAAGATGAATTTCTATCACTGCTGTGAACTAACCACCGCACAGAATATGAAGAATATCAAAATCAGATGTCCACGGTAGTCCTTAAGACTACCAGCACAATAACAAGCAAAATATCGCCTAATTCTCGTTATCGGAAAAAAATAGAGATATAATTTTTTGTCAATATTGCACACCCCTAGCTGTCAGCCGTTCTGTGCAACTGGCAGAGCTGAATGTAAAATTTAACTGTATTGTATTGCTGTACAATAAATCTCTTGATGGGGGCATCTTACCCCATCTCACTTTAATGTGTGATTTCAAAATAAAAACAATGTTTTACACTAATCATCTAAATCAATTAACAGATCATTATCCAAAGACAAAAATACACCATCATCTCAAAACTGGTGTAACAGAATACATTTCAGAAAAACTGATGTTCAGATGAAATGTCAAGAATAATTAGAGCATAACCATTCATCATATGTCATGAAGTCTTGTGACATCTGTGGTCTATTAACATTTACCTCATCTTCTCCTGTTGCTCGGAACTGACCTGCTAAATTCAGGTTCGGTTAAACTGTTTGGTGTTAATGGTGTTAACCACTTCAGCACTAACTTTCGATCAATATAACTTTAGTAATCAGAGAGTAGGAGTCATTTTCCATCACCATATATGCACATACTGATTATGCATTGGAGGTAGTTTCTGAAATAAACAATAAAACAGAAGTAAATAAAGGAAATATCTACATACTGTTACAGTAAAAGTCGCATTTCAAATTAAACAATATCAACAACTTTCTTAAAGGACGGTTAGCAGACTAATAATTACTGGATGTAAACAGAATATAAAGAAACATATAAACAACTTAAGGTGCATTATACAACGTCCTCATTATGAAATTAAAGTATAACAAATGTAGGATATATTATACAGAATCATAAATATATTTAAGTGAAATATTGCCAATATTAGCAAGATAAGGAGCGATGCAAGCACACTTGAGTAAAGTTGGTTTTATTATTGGCACATTCGGACTATTGCATTCAATTATTTTGTTAACCGCACTACATTGGACATTCAGCGGACATTCGCCAAGTAAGTATGACATTAAATTTGAATAAAAGTTTCGTTTTTCATGCTGCTCAGAGGACCAATGTGGCGTCCTCATATTCTCTCGAAATTGCAATGACATTGTGACAATCATAACTATGGACTGGATAAAATATGATATGTCAGAATAGATGTGCATAAAGGCAAGCACCCTCACTAATTTCAGAAGCACCGACAGATTTTATTTTGGGAAAGAGCATCCTTCCGGAGCTGTACGGTGGGACTCGAGACCGCGGTCAGTAGTGCAGTTGTCTTTCTTTCCTTCTTTCTATGGGTCGCGACAATTTAAAAAGAAAAAAATAGGGTCGCTCTGAAAAAAAGTTTGAAAACCACTGCATTAAAACAATACTTAGCCATTTTGAACGATTGTGGAAAAAAAGTGTAACCTTAGTAAGTTGACAATGATGTCGCGGATTAGAATTTGCAAAAAATAACTTTATTGAACATATAATTAGAAAGTTATTAAACGCGGAAATGTGTGAATGTGCGAATATAAAACTTTACCCAAGTTGCTAGCACCACTTCCACATGCGCTCATCATCATAAAGATTTCGAAACACCAACGAAATTACAGGCAATAGTTTCAGCAGTATTCATTATCCTCCAGTAATGCAAACATAAAGTCAAGAATTTAACTTTGTCAGTAACTTTGTCCTGCGACTAACATTAGTGATGTTAGCTCAACCAATCGGCAATCTCCCGCGCGCGCGCTCTCGCTCTCCTTCTTCTTCTTGGTTTTTAACGGCGGCTGGCAACCAACGTAAATAGGTGCATTACCGCCTCCTTCTGCTCCGGAGTGTGAAACAGAGATTTATATTCTATTTATCAAACCCGTCTCTCTAATAAAATCATAAAAGGCTTTATTATTTACTTCACTTGACCATTTTATTAAAACCTTAAAATTAAGCTCCTGAAATCCATTTTTCCTTAATTCTTCTATCATTTTTCCTCTTTCTTGTTCATACTTCCTACATTCAATAAATACATGAGGTATTGTTTCTTCAACATTACAGTGTTTGGATGTTTCCCTATTATTTTAAGTGTGCTATTTAAATTTGAGTGCCCTAATAACATTCTGTTAAAGACGACCTCCTCTTTCCTTGACTTTCCTATACACTTTATACTTTGATTTACTTTATTTATTAAACTATAAAGGAATCTACCCTTTACCCCATTGTTCCACTTAACTTGCCATTCTTTATTCACTTTATTCCAAATTAGAACCTTAATCTCTGATTTACTTAATGGAACTTGTACCTCTATTGTTTCTCTCTGTAATGCTTGCTTTGCTAATTTATCCACATCTTCATTTCCCCTTATTCCTATGTGTGCTGGGACCCATATAAAACAAAAATAAAACATTCCCAGGTTTATGTTCCTCTACCCACTGCATTGCCAAGAGCATTCCTATCATTTCTACAGTATAAACTGACAAATGATTAGAAGTTCGCTTTACTCCACTGATCCCCTGGTAGCCACTGTCTTGTACTAAAAAAGCAGCCCCAGTTATTTGACGTTCTGGATCTCGCTCTCCTTCTTCTTCTGGTGTTTTATGGCGGTTTGGCAAACCCACAAAAAGGTGCATTACCGCCACCTACTGATCTGGAGTGTGGAGTGTACATAGATTTGGAAGAAAGAAATACGAACAAACAAACAAAAAGTAAATTAAAATAAATAAATAAATAAATTTTAAAAAACCTAGATTCTATCTATAGTTCCTGTGTTTTTCAAGTATTTAAATAGTATTTCATGTACTCTTGATTGCCTTGGCCCGTTTCCTAACAATACTTTTAAAGAAATATTATCAATTTCCAACCATCCTAATTCTTGTTTTAATTGAAATCTCTCCCTTTCATATGCAGAACACTCAAAAAATATATGCATCACTGTTTCTAATTATCCACATTTGTCACACTTTCCCGATTCATGTTTACCTATTTTATAAAGACTATGGTTTAATGCTGTATGTCCAATTCTTAGACTCAAAATAATGACCTCTTTCTTCCTATTTCCATATTTTTTCCTCTCATTTCCAACATACTCCCGAATCTGAAAAAGATGTCTTCCTTTAGACCCACTATTCCATAACTTTTGCCATTTCTTACTTACTTCAAATGATATCACTCTCTTGAATTCAGCTTTACTTAAAGCTGATTTAATTTCTATTTGTGGATGATTTAATGCTTTCTTAGCGAGCAAGTCTACCTCCTCATTTCCATCCACACCCACATGTGCAGGTACCCAGAGGAAACTTACCTCTATCCTGAACTGTCTTATTCTAAACAAACTTTGTAAAACTTCAGATATTAAATCTTGCCTAGCTTTAGATTTACCACTTAGTAAACTAGTGAGCGCAGCCATTGAGTCACTACATATCACAGTTCTTTCTGGTTGAACTTCTTCAATCCACTGTAGAGCTAGTATGATAGCTAATAATTCAGTAGTAAAAACTGACACATGATCTGATAATCTTTTTGCAATTTTTGTTTTAAAAGTAATATATACTGCTGCTGCTATTCTTCCAGACTCTGGTTCCTTAGACCCATCTGTAAATACCTGTAACACAGAATAATACTCCTGCATTAAATATTGTTGTACTACTAATTCAGTTGACATGTTCATCTCCGTTTTTTTTTTATTATTTTGTGAATTTGTAAGTCTATTATCGGCATAGGGAACAACCAAGGGGGGATTGCTGGTATAGCAACAGAAGGAGCAATTTCATGGTCTTTCAACTCCAAGCTGTTTGCCCCCTTCCTTACTACCCAACCAAAGCTCGCCATTTCTTTGTATTCATATTCCCAACAATCTTTCAAAAGAAGTCTGACTGGATGGTTTTCCAGATGTCCCTTTACACCAGACCAGTACCTTAATCGCAATTGAAACCTACGCTGTTCTAGAGGCAATTCTCCCATTTCAACTTGTAATGAAGCCACCGGAGAGGATCTAAATGCACCACAGCAGATGCGCAAAGCTTGATTTTGTATTACCTCTATCTTTTTAAGTAATGTTTTGTTTGCAGAACTGTATACTACACTACCATAATCTATGTTTGACCTAATCACAGCACAATAAATTCTTTTCAATGACTGACATCTTGCCCCCCACTCAGCTCCTGATAAGCACCTTAATACATTTATTCCTTTTTCGCATTTTTCTATCAATTTCTGAATATGTATTCTAAAATTTAATTTAGAGTCCATCCACATACCCAAAAATCGTACAACATTAACTTGTTCCAGCTGATAACCATACATTTTGACATTCAAGCTTTGATTATTTTTATTTTTCGAAAAACATATTACTTGTGTTTTTGCAACAGAAAACCAAAAATCCCAACTATTCGCCCAATTTTCCACCTCATTTACTGCTTTTTGCATTTTTTTTTCTACAAACAAAACATTTCGTCCCCTTTTCCAAAGAGCTCCATCATCCGCATACAATGATCTTCCTATTCCATTATCAACGTTATGAAAGATGTCATTAATCATTAAATTAAGAAGAATAGGACTGCTCACACTTCCTCGGGGAGTTACATTCTCAATTGGGAGAATCTGAGAAAAAGCAGTCCCTACTCTTGAATCGTTCTTCCAACAAAAAACTCAAAATCCAGTTATACATTTTTCTATCGATTCTCAAGCTTTCCAATTTCATTAAAAGCCCCTCTTTCCACAGCATATCATAAGCTTTTTCTACATCAAAAAATACTCCCACAAGCACTTCTTTATTAACTTCGAATGTCATCTCCCAAAAACAATATTGAATCCATCGTATTTCTCCCTTTTCTAAATCCACTTTGACATGCTGAAAAAAATGTTCCTACTTTCAATCACATAAGTCAATCTATTCATAACCATCCGTTCCATAACTTTGCATAAATTTGATGTCAGCGCAATAGGTCTGTAATTAATTGGCTGAGAATGGTCTTTTCCTGGTTTGGCTATCGGCACAATGACCCCATGCTTCCAATCTGCTGGTAAATTCCCTGTCTCCCATATTTTGTTAAAAAGTCTTAAAACCACACTTAATGATAAGTGCTTTATCATCTCATAATATATGTCCTCCTTGCCTGTGGAAGTATGTTTGACTCCCGCAAGCACTCTCTTTAACTCATACAAAGTAAATTCTGAGTCCATACTTCCTGATGGGTTCTTCTTCACAAATATGTGAGCATTCTCCCTAACTTTCTGTTCCCTATATTTTCTCATATTATCTGAAATATTTTCATTACTGCGCACCTTAACAAATGTTTCCATCTCTGATTTATCACCGTCATTTATCTCTATTTTTCCATTATTTACTAAAACTGGAATATTATTATTTCTCTGAATCCCTCCCATCTTCCTAATCATATTCCAAACTTCATTAATTTCTTCATTATTTCTTCCCCAATTATATTACAAAATTCTCTCCAGTCATTTCTTTTTGCTTTTCTCTCTTCTCTCCTCACTATTGCCTGTGCTCTCTTATATTTAATGTACTCACTAAACAATACAGATTTTCTCGCTTTCTTCGTCGCTTTATTTCTTTCCCTAACTGCCTTACTACAGTCTTTATTCCACCACGGTACAGATTTTTTACTATTTATAGTTTTCTTTTTTCCTATTACTTCCTCTGCCGTATTTCTTAAAGGAACACTCCACTTTTTTTTGGAAATAGGCTCATTCGCCAACTCCCCCAGAGTTAATAAGTTGAGTTTTACCGTTTTTGAATCCATTCAGCCGATCTCCGGGTCTGGCGATAGCACTTTTAGCAGAGCTTAGCATAGATCATTGAATCCGATTAGACCAGTAGCATCGCGTTCAAAAACGATCAAAGAGTTTCGATATTTGTCCTATTTAAAACTCGACTCTTCTGTAGTTATATCGTGTACTAAGACCGGCGGAAAATGAAAAGTTGAGATTTTTGAGATTTTTTTGAGTTGTTCCTTTAACACTTCACTTATTTTCTTACTTAACTCTTCAGTGTCTACAATATCATTTACTGTTTCACACATATCATTATGACACAATTCTTTAAAAAGCACCCAGTTGGCTGCTTTAAATTTCCATCTTGGAATTCTCTCCAGCAAGGTTTGGGTAATGTCCACACCAATTTTACACCATATAGGATAATGATCACTTCCCATTGTACTTTGTTTACTTACATTCCATTCGCACTTTCTAGCTAGATTTTCTGACACTAGAGTGATATCTAAAGCTGATTTATGCCCATGAATTACATCTATTATTGTAAAACATCCATTGTTCACACACACTAACCGTCCCCAATCTAACATTTCTTCCACAATCAGCCCATTAAAATCTGTTTTAACACTTCCCCATAGTGTATTATGGGCATTGAAATCACCACACCATATTACTTTCTGATTTGTGTTACCTCTTATATTTTCCAGTACTTCCTTATTGTATTCCTAACTCTTAGCTTTTCACATGGATTATAAAAATTAATTACTTTAATACTATGATTCCCTTCCCAGACTTCCATCACTACCACCTCCTTGTCTACACTCTCTACAACATTCCAATATCCCACACCTTGTTTTATAAATGTCATTACCTTGTTTCCTATCTTTCCTAATTACCACATATCCTTGTAACACAAAATTCAACTGAGGTTTGAGCCATGTTTCTTGAACACATATTCTATCAGGTTTGTTTTCCAAATCAGAAACAATTTTTTTAAACTCTTGCCCATTAGCTATTAAGCTTCTCACATTCCACTGAAATATTAAAAGCACCATTATGAACCACCACATCCTGATTGAGTGTATGTAGTTTGCATCTTTAACTTCTCATTAATCATATCCACCGAAATACCTTCAATCTCTAGATACTTTTCCGCTGCTTTGATTATAATTCTGATTCTTTCTGTCCGGGTTTCTTTTTCACTGTCAGTTTCAGATGCGTTACTTTTCTTTCTTTTACGTTTTTCTACTATATTCCACTCATTATTTCCATTCCCGCCTTCATCCGCATCTAACATTTCATCCTCCTTTTCCGGATCGCTTCCAGAATCTACTCCACTTCCTACCATGCAACCTCCAGTCACAGATCAGCTGTTGCCAAACTGCCCACTCGTTTCAGAAAGTTTTTCCATGACCGTGCTCCTCTCTTTCTCTCTCTCTCTCTTGAAACCAACACGGAAGTGACTAAAACTGCAATTCATCGACTGGCTGCTGGAGGCTGTCTCCAAAAGGGAGTCAATCCCATAGACTCCCCATGTTAAAATGCACAACTTTACAGCAGAAAAAAAAAACATGTTTGCAGCCTGGTGCAAAAAATGATTTTGGTCTAGCCTATATTGACTTGGTCGGTGTCGTGTCAGCTGTGTAGGCGGAGTCAGCGTGGGGGAAAACAATCCTTTCCGCCACATTGGAAGAGCATGGTGTTGACCCAGAATGGTGTACATAAAATCACTTCTGCTGCTCAATAGAGCAAGACACACCGAAAAACTGAGCCGCATTGGATCGGACTGTCCATATGGCATCTGTGACTGGACAAACGACCTAACGAAATGGCCAGAGGTGTCGTTTCCCAAAACTTTTTGTTACTTGATCGAGTCTCCAAGCACGAGACAGCTTCTACAAGCCTATCCGTGACGGCTTGTGAAAGTAAACATTTTTCGTTTTGTTTTGCTTAATCTTAATAAAGTGATGTTGTGTGCTACCCGCTCAGATGTGCTACCTCCGTCTGTTTATTCAGCAGTATATCTTCAGATCGGGTTTATTTTTTATTGTTTTACTTATTAGAGGTACAGAACAGCACACAGCAACTTTTCAGCATTGCACCAAGCAAAAATCAATCGAGATCATAACAAAAATGTCAAGATCAAGCGTAACAAGGTCTCCGTACATTAATTCGAACGGTTTGTTTTCCCCAACGGCATGAACGGATATGACGTTTTTGTGGGCGTTCCCAGCAATGCCGACCAATTCTGTGGAAAATGAGTAATGGCATGAGTCACTTTGGCTGCATTACACTGCAAGTCTTGATGACCAATCGATTTTTTGGACGACGTGCTTACATTTCTTTTAAAAGTGACCCAGATGTGTGCATTTTACACTGCACTTGGTGAAACAAGCCAAAAATAGCATATGACATCACAAATCAATTTGAATAGTACATTAATTTTAATTTATTGACATGGCATTCATATAAAAACGTTTTTAATGCAATATCTATAGGCTACATCAAAATAATTGTATATCCGTACACATTCTTCAGGACCGTGATGATCTTCAGCTCTGTTGAAAGCTTGCCAGTGGAATACTCAGGTGGTAGATATTAAGCATGTCACATCGTCTCTGGTTTTTTAGTGATTAAAACCAAATGCGTTCATCAGTGATTGTATATCAAAGGCAGGGACATGTTTGTGTGCATTTAATTTTGGAATTTCAATGGAACTAATGGACTGAAGCGCTGGTCTGTGCACGAGCCGTAACTGACAACAGCAGCACATTTCAGCGTCAGATCGTCTTTTATTTAACACGGATGAACAAAATTAATACTCTGCTACTCAACTAGAGGTGTTTCATTTGTTACAAGTATGTCTGTAGCGCGAAATGTTTAAAAAAACTCACTTTTCAATGATGTAGGAGTCGCATTTACAGGAGAATATCCGATCTGATCGCTTACACGGCAGGCGCAAATGCACGGATCCGATTCATATCTGATTAATTTCCACATATGAATGAGGCCTGAAACCGATCGGAGAATATCGGAATCCATGCGATTTTTTTCCTGCGTACACGGTCGTGGGCCATATTCGATCTGTGCCACATGGGAGGAAAAAATCGGAAGTGGGTCACTTGAACCATGCAGTGTAAATGCGGCCTTTCAGTAATGAGTAACAGTAACATTAATGGAACCGTGTCAGATATTTCAGTATCGGTATCAAAATCTAGATATTTATAATAACACTACAATGTAGTTTGTTTCTCCAAACTTTGAGACCATAAATTACGCTGAGGTCCCTCACTGTCCGATCTTCAGCGGCAGCTTTTCCGTGTTCAGATATCAGGTCTGGCTACTGAAGTGCCAAATGATTGAATTTCAATTCAAATTGTGGCCGGTGTACTCAGTACCTAACTGTGGCCGTTTCTAAAGGCTGCATCCTCCGGAGGTCGCATGTGTAGGCTGCATACGCTGAAAGTCTGATGCATATGGCACCCATTTACGCCTGTTTCACACATACTCAGTTTGCAATGCGTATTTTTTTCGCACCTGTGTTAATGGATTAAAGCGTTCACACTGCAGGCGGTGCAGTGCGGTGCGGTCAGGCAGTGCGTTCCATGAGCGGTGCGTCTGCAGCAGTGCAGAGAATGTTTCCACACCGAGTCTACCTACCCCTCCCACAACCTCTTCCAGCTCCCGCCATCTGGTAGAAGGTACTGGAGCATCAGAGCTCGCTCTGTCAGATTGCTCAACAGCTTCTTTCCCCAGGCTGTGAGAGCTCTTAACTCCAATCTCCCTGTCCCCCTCTGAAACCACGAACACCTCAGCCCTCCCACCCCCCAACTCATTAATAACTCTTGACAATTTTCCTAAGTGCAATTCTGAGTGTGCTACACACAGGTGAGTGGGCTATACAAACCACCTGTAGTAACACACTCGTCCCACTATATATGCTATGCACACTAGACACTTTCTATAAACACTCCCTGCTACAAAGAATCAAAGACTTGAACATTGCACTACACAATCTTTTTGCACTATGCGCCGTCTCCCACAAAATCTCTCTTTAATGTACAAAATATATATTTTTCTGCACAATTTCATGTACATATATCTCTTTCACACAATTTCATGTACAGTATTTATGTAAAGTTCTTGTACAGTCTCAGTTTGTGTATGTGTAGTCAACTAGGTATAGTAGTTATAGTATATGTATAGTCAGATGGTTAAACTGTTGTATAGCTCTATTGTTTTTCCTATACTTGCATTGCTGTATGTTTATCTTATGCTTAACTAGTATGTAGCACCGTGGTCCTGCAAGACACGACATTTTGTTCCACACATGTAGCAGAATGACAATAAAGCTCAACTTGACTTGACTTGAGTTGACTAAATGTCCTAATTGAACTATGGCCTAATCCTGGTTTAGGCTAAGCCCTGTCTATGAAACCGGGCCTATAAGTATAGGTTAACAACGTTTGGATTTGAAATCAAAATAATGGATAAATGTTGTGTTTGTGGTAAACAGCCGCGGATCAGGAGCAGACTGCAAACATGTCCTGTGTGAAAGCACAATGAGTCCGTGAGAACGCACATGGACTGCATACTTCATCGGATTGATTGAATTATACAGGATTTAAATAAACCAAATTCATATTTATGTAAAAAAAAATTCATAAATTTATACAAAATAGGAAACTCTCAATAATTGCAAAACAGTGTATAGACTTGTTTGCTACACATAACGCCCCCACTTTCAACAGAACACAGATTTAATTTCCTCCACAGAACTGGAACAACAACTTTCTCTTCTACTTTTTTAATTATTTTTTTTTTTTAAATCCAGCATTTCTGCTAAATGAAATGATTTTAGATGGCCTTTCAGATTTATTTAATTATAACAATCTTTATAACCCAAGGGCGTATAGAATTTAGTAGGAAGCTAGGAATATGTCCCTAACAAAATCCAGTGATTACTTAATTGTCCCTAGCGATAATTTTGATCAAACAATTAATATATATATAATAAATATATATATGTAACCACTGCTGAAATAAGAC
This sequence comes from Acrossocheilus wenchowensis, assembly GCA_029620275.1. Lineage (NCBI taxonomy): Eukaryota > Metazoa > Chordata > Actinopteri > Cypriniformes > Cyprinidae > Acrossocheilus > Acrossocheilus wenchowensis. The sequence goes on from CM056155.1 coordinate 28,710,964, forward strand.
AAACCATTGATATTACCTGAGAAGTTAAAATAAATACTAGGGATGCACCGAATGTTCGGCAAACGACATTATTCGGCCGAAAATAACAAAAAAAAATCTCTTTTGATGTTCGGCCTAAGTGAAAAAAACGAATAAATTGTTCCAAACAATGACATTTTTGGTGACACGATCAAATAGCAACCAGCTTAGAGTGAGAGGCACGCACTCTTTATAATGCAGCAAACATGTGAGCAGCGTTTAAATGTTCCACACCGCCTACATCTGTGTGGAAACATCAGATCTGTCTGGGAAAGATGCAAAAATCACTACAAGCACCGAAAGCGAGAGACTGTTTAGCACTGCATCACATGTCTCCGATGAGAAGAGGAAGGGTGGCTGTTGCTGGTTTCTGTTTGATGATTAAAATCAGGAAATGGCCTTAAAAAAATAGTAAATAAACTGCAGAACTGTATGTTATATAATACACGCATGGATTGCATGTGTTCAAACAGAACTGCATGAGCTCATTAGACAGGATTCAAAGTCCAAAGTACGAGGAGAATCTGCGCTGAAACAGTATTACTCGTCAGTCGCTCAGTAACATTTTTATGAATTTTTACAAGGCATGGATGCGACTGTGATAGTTGCAACAAACATCTTCCCAAATTCGTAATGAGAATCATTTATAAATCTGCTGTTGTCAACAAAAAGAAACACTGAGGTCTTCCTGCAGGTTTCTGCCAAAATAAAAGCAAGTACGCCATCAACATTCATAAATGTTAGTATTGTAATTTTACTGTTGTTCTGTAAAAAAAAAAAAAAAAAAGACAATAATAATTACAACAGCTCTATTAATACATTTATTATAACATTCATACATAGTATTCAAATTGGGATCTGGAATATGTTCTAATGTTTTAAAAGAAGTCTCTTCTGCTCAGAAAGGCTGCATTTATTTGTACAATAAAAAAAATACAAAAACAGTAATATTGTGAAAAATTATAAAAATGTTAAATAACTGTTTTGTATGTGAATATATATGTCAGGGTGTCGTTGATGCCAGGGAAACGCAGAGACGTGGAACAACAGACTTTATTAACGATCACTACCATAGAGGTACACAAAATGACATTCATGACAATTCAAGACAGAACACAGACTAGCGGGAACACAGGACTTAAGTACACTGGGGGAAACAAGCTAATTAAAGACACAGGGCTGGGGACTGATTAACTAATGAACACTAAACTAGGACACGAGAGGAGGGGAAAACACAAGACGCAGAGACACAGTCTGACAATATAGTAAAGTGTAATTGATTGATTGCGGTTGCAAAGCTGTATTTTCAGCATCATTACTCCAGTCTTCAGTGTCACATGATCTTCAGAAATCATTATAATATCCTGATTTGCTGCTCAAAGTGTCCAGTTTTCCTTCTTTTTGTCTTTAGCCAATCACATGCCTGATTTAAGAAGGGGGTCTCAAAAATGGCCAAATATTATTTTTATTTTACTAACTAATTCATTTTGTTAAATTGTGCTTTGCTGATATAATGTATGCTAGAATGTTCAAAAATGTTCAGTGTTAAATAAATATTTTTAAATTGTTTTGGGATTGATTTTATTTTATTTTTTTAAAGAATCTTACTTTTAAGGACAAAAGTCAGACAGAAGAACACAACACTGGCATTTAAATACCGTATAATGTGGCTCAGAGGTGGCATGAATGCATTTAAATTCATAATAACAATGTTATGAGATTAATGTTTTAAATATAAAGTTCTGAGTATAGAAATTTTAAATTTAAATAACTGAAATGATACTTTAATGAGAAAAACTAAAACCACCAGTCTTTGTTACTAAATCATACATTCAATCGATTCATTCAAACAGCTGATTCATTAAGGAACGAAGCAAGTGACTGTTTTTATGCAAGAGTTATTGAATCATTGATTCACTAGGTTCGTTCAAAAATGCACAATCATTCGTAAATGAAACACTGCTGTGTTTGCTCTGAGATGTGTGGCGCTCAGCTGTGAATTTGTTGGAAGTGTTGGACTAAACAGAGCAAAATGAGACAATAGTGTTCCACAAATGAAAGTCACTTAATATTAACTTGTTTATTGAACTATTGTATTAAATCAAAATCACATTTGCAAACTTCCTAATAATCATTAAATGACTGTCACTCATCTTAGTTAATCGCGATCTCACAAACTTCAGTTAAAATCAATGAGGCTCTCTACACTGTACAATAAATCTCTTACCCCATCTCACTTTAATGTGTGATATTACACTAATCATCTAAATCAATTAACAGATCATTATCCAAAGACAAAAATACACCATCATCTCAAAACTGGTCTAACAGAATACATTTCAGAAAAACTGATGTTCAGATGAAAGGTCAAGAATAATTAGAGCATAACCATTCATTGTGTGTGATGAAGACTTGTGACTTCAACGAGTGGTTTAACATTGTACCTCCTGCTGCTGGGGATTTCCGAGCCAAATTCAGGTTCTGTTTATCTGTTAGGTGTTAATGGTGTTAGCCACAGCACTCTGAATATGAGTCATTTTCCATCACTATACACGCACACAGCCTACTGATTATGCATTGGAGGTAGTTTTTGAAATAAACAATAAAATAGAAGTAAATAAACTAAATATCTACATACTGTTACAGTAAAAGTTGCATTTCAAATTAAACAATATCAACAACTTTCTTAAAGGGCGGTTAGCAGACTAATAATTACTGGATGTAAACAGAATATAAAGGAACATATAAACAAGGATATATTATACAGAATAATAAATATATTTAAGTGAATTATTGCCAATATTAGTAAGATAAGCAGCGATGCTAGCAACACGTCCGAAACACCAACGACATTACAGCAATAGTTTCAGCAGTATTCATTACCATCCAGTAATACAAACATAAAGTCAAGAATTAAACTTACTTTGTCAGTAACTTTGTCCTGCGACTAACATTGTTACGCTCAACACTGGAAGCTCCGAAGCTTGTATCCGAGTTAGGAGGCTGCAGACCTGGAGTTTGTTTCTCCAAACTTTGAGTCCCATAAATTACGCGGAGCAAGAAATTGTGAAGTCTCAGGCACTTTATAGTGATATTGACCCAGTTAAGCGTAAATTGTTGCCATATGCTTTTGACTCGCGAGTGTAATGCTCAGTTAACTGAAATAAACCAGATGATGTATGCAGCCTAGTCTCAGCCTCACCCGTCACACCCGCGGTCCGTTGATGCGGCGCACCTACGCTGTTTCATCTACTCCGGACGTATTTTGTTCCGCGCCCTTGTTAAAGCCTGGATTAAAGCGTTCACACTGCAGGCGGTTGCGGTCCGGCAGTTAGGGACGGGCGGATCGATCCGAAAGTATCTATACTATCCATACTGATGTTGTATACGCCTTGTCCCCGACTGCGTGTGTAGGCTATTTATTTGTTGGACATGGGATTAACTATAAAACCCGGTAGTCTATAACCCGGGATGACGGGTCTATCGGCTATACGGATCCCCGATTGACAGAATTGTTTTTCTTCACCCCATTATTTTCCTAAAGAATGAAAAAAACGAGCATTTAAGGACACAGAAGTAGAGCGCATCATGTCATATTACTCTGAGAACTGCGCCCACTGGAGGGAAACGTAACCGGCGACAGGAAACATTCATTATTTTTAACCATTTTAAATAATTACAGAAAACAGCAAGTACACTGTGCTACAATTATTATTATTATTATTATTTTTTATCATTTTAAATTATGAATATAGATTTGTTTAACTATTATTATATCCATCCTTCTAGCTTACACTATTCTGGATATTGCTGAATATTTGTATTACTAGCATGATTGATGAGAGCAGCTCTTCACAGGTGTGTGTGGATCAGCAGAGACTGGGAATAAAACACACAGCTGTTATCTTCATACATTAAATACAGTACATGGACTGATGCTGAAGATCAGAAACTCACACAGACATTAGTAGAAGGTCATATTGAAGTTAATTTTGTCTGCTTACAATTCAGTCTTATATCATTGTAGCTGCTCCATCTGATGAGCTTCATATTTTCACTGCTTTGTGTCTTCATCTCTCTCTCATCATCTGTTTACTTCCAATTTCCATCTAAATTAAACAATAAAAATCAAATATAAATAAAACAACCAATATTAATTAAGTGTGTTACTCTTAGCCTTTACAGTAAGTTATTAAGTTACAGTTAGCCCCGGTCTTAACGACAGTATATAAATCAGAATCAGAATGAGCTTTATTGGCAGGTATTTACACATACAAGGAATTTGTTTTAGTGACAGAAGCTCTTCAGTGCGACAGACAGTGACAGGACAGGACACAGATAATAAAAGAATAATATACAAATAGGCAATGCACAAAATAGCAAAAACACAATATATAATATAGACAATTATGTGTGTACAGGTCTGATATGTGCAAATTTAAAATGAAAAAATAAGTATGTGTTGTAAATAAATAATGTATTATAGTGTTGTGTGTTCTGCGTTTATTGTCAAGTATTCGTGAGATGGATTGTATATTAGAGTAACACTGAACTTAAAACAAGTGAATGTATTTTTTTGAATGCACTTTATAGGGTATCTGTGATGATTAATGCTCCCCGCTCAGCCTTGAATGATTCACTGATTGCTTGATTGCTTTTCTCTGGGAAGTGTTCACCTGTTTGGGGAGGGGGCGCGCTGCTCAGAAAATACAGAGACTCTGATGGTGAAGCAGCAGCTCCGTGTCCTGTGTTTTATTAAATATTCACATCTCCCCTCATCAGGCGGTGAGGGTGCTACACTGGTCGTTCTGGTGCTCAGAGCTCTGTAGCGTTGACCAGACGGCAGCAGTTCAAACAGGGAGTGTGCTGGATGTGAGGGTCCAGAGTGATTTTCTCAGCTCTTTTGCTCACTCTGGATGAGTACAGTTCTTGGAGAGTGGGGAGGGTTGTACCAATGAAACACAGAGCCATGATTAAAGGGTACAGTCATCATTATAGAGTAATTTACTCAAAACCATATTTCTTTACTTTTATTAAGACTTCTCTTATAAAACATTAGATAGCCTAAGTTTAAAGCTGACTTACGAGATACAGACATACACAACAGCCTTCTGTAATCAAACAGAGAATCACAGAGCAAGACGCTTTCTCTTCTGGACGAGTGACACATTATTATTGTGCTCGTGTTGGTCGACGCTCTTGTTCGGAGTGAAGCTTGCACTCAATTTATACTGCGGATGACAGAAGGCGTCCGGATTTTTCTTAACTCCTCCCCTTAAAGAGACAGAGCATGTTTAAGCCACATCCACACCAGGGAAAACAATCCAACCTGTCAAACCTGGTGTGGGCGTGGCCTATACGGCTAATAAAGAAAAGATTTCAACAGGTTTTCACTCTCCCTTTAATTTATGCTGATTTAATTTTAGTAATGAAAATTATTTCCCAGATTCCATATTCATCTGTGTAATTTTGTAGTTTATTTTAAAAGCATTTATTAATCATCATTTCACCCTGTTGTAAATTATGTGACGACTATTGGAAGACAATGGTTTAATATATTGTAGTACAGTATATCTGTGCAGTATATGTTAGTATATATGTCTGTAGAGTTTACATGCATACACATTATTCTGAATGAATCTGATTAAGATTTACAGTAATTTCATAAATAATCACTGCTTTTGTGTTACTGTATGATATTATGCAGCCATTTAAAACAGTATTGTTCTCTACATGTTATAAAAATGACTAGAATTATTTGTAAATAAATATTAGCTTTTTTAATGAAATTAATATTATTGTAATACATCTGTACTGCTCCAGGAGAGAATAAACCTTTCATAAGATTTATAATAATAATAATACTTAAAAAACAATGCATCACTATCCACAGACTTTATATTGATTATGCAGGTTCGTTTAAATATGACAAAACTGTTTAGAAACCTTTCTTAAATACTGAAATACTGGATCAGGGGTATTCTGTAAACACACACCAGAGCTCTGACTGAACAAACTCATGAATATAATTCAGATTATCATCTAGAGACACAAGGTTCAGTGTGTCAGACAGTATTGAGTCTCTCTCTGCTGGAGATCATCAGTATTACAGCAGATCAACAGCTGACAGAAAATCACATCATCATCAGCATCATATCAGATATTCACAGTCATTTAAATCAAATCTATTAATGCAGTCAGAGTAACTTTACATTTTGTTTAGCCTCAAGATTTTTTTCTGTTTAAAAAATTATTTACTTTTTAAAAACTGTGTCCTTAGATTAATTTGTAACACTAATAAATAAAAGAATTCAACATTTTTTTTTGCGCTCCCTTTAATTTATATCCCTTTTTTTTTTCAATGAAATTCTTTTTTTTTTTTTTTAACTACTACAGGAATGAGAATATGGAGATACAGTTAAATTATAATGAAAATATCACAATTAAAATATAGAATAATGTGTGATATCTTTTAGTAACTCTTTATTAAAGTTTAGGCTTACTAGATTAATAAAGACTGGTCACACAAGTGTGTTTCTTATTCTAATCATGTTCTGTTCTCTGACTCCACAGGGTCCTTGGATACATAATGGAGGGGAAAATATGCTCAATTTTAATGCTAAATATAATTTTTATTTATTTATTAAAATCTGTGGTGAAATTAGGCCTGGCTATGTTTTCATGGTTTTAAGTGGGGCAACAACAAGCACACAATTATTCAATATAAACCTGTGATAGAAGAGGAGCTGCAGCACGAGCCTGTCAATCAACATTAGAGCGCCACCTTTAGGCTGAATAATGCAATGATATGACATGATCTGTATAATTTTAGGAATGTACATTTTTGCCATATGAACAATCACCTCTGGTAACAAGTGATAACAGGGTCAGTACTAATTGAATTTAAATTAATTTTCATTGAAGCCGCTTTCAAACAATATGTAGGCCTACTGAAAAAAGCACTATACAAATAAATGTGGATGTAGAAAAAAAAAACAAAAAAACTCTCAGAAATAATCCAAATCCAGATTTATGTGAAGGAGCTCAAACATTTATCAAATAAACAATAAACCGACTCATTATTTATGCAGTCAGATAAAGTGCCGGATTGACCTTTGACCCCTGTAACACAGTCAGGTGTCTCCCTCTACAGACGATCATCAGAATCACAGCAGAGTTAAAGATCTACAAATATATCTGAAAGTATTTTACAGCAACAGCAATGAAAACACACTTCATCAGCTGATATGATGTTATCTGCTGGATTCATTTAATAAAGAGTTTCTGAGAAATCACTAAACACAGACAGAAAAGTTTGTGAAACACAAAGATGTAAATGTGACTCTAATGGATCAGTTCTGCTGTTTTCATCTCTTCTGAAGCTTTGAATGGTTTGATCAGAATCCAGATCTCTTTCATTTCCACTCAATTCTGTTCGTGATTCACTCCAAACCTTTGCTCAGTATTTCATCTGTGCTTCTGCTTTTGTGTATCGATGCTGTTTCTGACAGAAGAATCACTTTTATTCTCAGCTTTCTCATGTGCTTCATCTCTCATTTCACACACAACATCTCTCTGTTTCTCCAGATTTACAGCAAATCAAGAGAAGCACTTCTGTTCTCACCAGACACTCTTTCTGCATTCATCTGATGATGAGGATGATGTTTCATATCAAGCAGATCTCTATAATCTCCAAAAGTTTCACCATTATTATTTGTGAGTTGAAAACTGAATTACATTCACTGAATTAACTTTTAAAAAAAAAGAAGATAAATCTATTAGGCAGTCTGTGTAAGCGAAATAGCTTTTCTTCCCGTTTTTTTTTTCCACACAAAAAGTTGCATCGTATATGACACAATCACTCTCCGGCTCGGTTCAAGGCAACCTTGCCTAGTTTCTTTCTATGTAGAACTGCCCTGAATAAACTTTTTCACATAACAGACTTGCAGTCCATGTGACGTAATAGTGTCTGCATTCACACAAATAAGGCAGTTCAAAAGTTTGCATACATTATCAATATTGTCATTACCTGGAAATCCCGAGCAGTCCTGTTTCGTCCACTGTTCTTCCGGGGTCTGCACATTAATGTATTATAGACCCCAATAGTGTTAAAATATAGGCTAATATTATACTAAAAAATAATAATTATATAAAGCATATTAATCACGGCGTGTCGCTGGTGTTTCTGATGGAGTCACAGCGCCTCCTTCTGGAGACAAATAGCGGCACATGATTCAAAAGTGAAAGTAAAATTACACTTCAGACATTTTGTTGAAGACGGAAGACATCTTACCTCGAGTAAGTTCAAGCTTTATTTGAATTGTATTTACTTATATTTAACAAATACATAATGAATTGTGAATTTGTGTATTAACTTTTCACTAATTATGTAGATTTGTAAGTAAAGATATGGGTAGTGGTTACGTCAGCACAATGCACGAGACGAGCTGAGACTTGAATGTGCACAATAAGCTTTAGAGGTTTGGCCAAAACGTAAACTAAACGTTTTTAACAAGCTTTATAAAACATCACGTATCCTCCTAACACTCACTGAATACACCTAGTATCATGTTTTGGTAAGTTTTCATGCATCGAGCTGGTAATTTTCTGCCAAGACATTATCCGTCAACTTTATGGATTTCCCGTTAAACATAAAACAACGCAATGCAGAGCAAAGTAAAAACATAAAAAAAAAAACTTAAAACACCTGTAAAATGTAATACGGAAAATGCTATTTTATATATAATTTATATAATATTATTTTACATTGCACTAGGCCTAGGCTACTAGTTCTTGTGACTTCAACATGAGCAACACGAACACCTCTTAAAAAGTGTAAATGCTACAAATTACTCTGCACACTAATTTATTCATTAGCCTAAAAGATATATAATTTAGTATACAAATCAAAGATAATTCATGCATACCATTTACATATTTTGCATAAGTATTTCTGTTGTGTATTTCTGATTGCAGTTTGCACATGATGAAAGTGTCTTGAACAAGGAGAAACAGACCTTCCAAATGAGACCTCTGGTGATCAACTCTTTTTATTCCCCTCTCTGAATTTGTAAATAATTGTATCAGAAATTTCCATTGACACCTGATTTTGTGCATTTTATGGATTACAGAAGATATGTGTGAGGAGAGAGGAAGATGAAGGAGATCATCTTCGGCTGCTGTTGATCGGGAAAGCCGGATCTGGGAAAAGCGCCACAGGAAACACCATCTTTAATGAAAGTGTGTTCCAATCGAAAATAAGCGCCTCACCTGTGACCAAAACCTGTCAACCACACACAGATGCTGTAAATAACAGGAGAGTGACAGTGATTGATACTCCAGACTTCTTCTTCTCCGACAGAAACATTAATGCAGACTCTGAGCTGAAGAGAGCTCTTGAGTTATGTTCACCAGGAGCTCATGTCATCCTGCTTACTCTGTCTTTAAGCACTTTCACTGAGCAGGAGATGAAGGTTGTGAGTCGGTTTGAACAGATGTTTGGTTCAGAAGCGCTCAGATTTACTCTGGTCCTCTTCACTCGTGCAGAAAATATTAGCAATAGCCAATTAAAAGCTCAGATCAGGAGAAATAATGAATTATCTGGTTTTATTAATCGATGTGGATGGAGGGTTTGTGGAATGAACAATAAAGATCCATCAAACAGACGACAGGTGACTGAACTCATGGAGAAAACAGAGAGACTGGTGTCTGAGAACACAAACACCTGCTACACACTAGAAGTGATGCAGGAGACTGAGAGGAGGAGACAGGAGGAGGAGAGGAGAGAAGAGGAGGAGAAGAGAAGAGAGGAGGAGAGGAAAGAGAGAGAACATCAGATGACATTAGACACAGTCAAAGAAGAAACAGAAATACGTGTGAGGAGAGAACATGAAGAACAGGAAAGAGCCAAGATACTGGACAAACAGAAGAAAGATGAGAAGAGCGAGACAAGGCTGTTCCTTCAACAAATGAAGAAATATATCAGTGTAATGATGGTTTGTGCTCTAGTGAAAGGAGTTTTGGTGCGGACGAAAGACTCTTTACATAGATGGCCATTAATGAGGGGTTTCATCATTACAGCAGGATCAGCAACTGCAGGATGTTCTACTGGGTTTTTCTGGAGTTTGATGTGGAAGAGTCATTTTGTGAAGGTTTTTTCATCTCAGTTATTGCTGAAGACAGCAGGGGTCAAGCAGGGCGGAACGGTTTCTGGAGCTGTAATGAAAAGCTACATCTTGTTTCTGTGTTATCTGGAGCTGCCGGAGCTTTCATACCAATACAGTGGAGTTCTTAATTGTGTTTTATTTTTATTTTTTACCAGAATGTTTATTGATATATTATGGGATCAAAAGTAATAAAATTATACAATTATGCCACTGGTGTCTTGCCAGTAGAATCCTCTTTAGTTCAAGAGCTCAGTGTGTCGTGTGATTCATTGTGAGGCTTTATTATAGTGTAATATAAATTAAAATAAGTGAAACTTCAATTAATAAAATCTGTAAGCTTGTATCTTGACTGCTTTGTTTACTTCTTCATAAGTTTGGTATTTAAAACATTTATATTAATTTGATACATTCCAGTTGGAAATGTGTACTTTTAACATTGCCAATTCATGATTTAATTCATGGAAGTTATGTTTAAAAGGTAAAAAGTTAAACAAATGCCTTGTGTATTCCCTAATCTGTAAATATTAAATGTTTGGGTTCAACATAAATTAAAACTTTGTAAAAAATAAAACAATTCTTTATATTAGGTATAATTTGTGTGTGTTGGTACAAGTTAGTAAAGTTAATAAAACATTAATGTTACAAAGATTAATCAGAAAGTAAACACTGAATATATGATCACCTTATCTGTGCTGTCCATGTTTCCATAGTGAACAACATTTATGCAAATGAAAATTGAGCATTTATTTGTAATATATATATATATATATATATATATATATATATATATATATATATATATATATATATAATAATAAAAACAATTATACATAGCCAGAAATTATTTTAATTTAAATTTTCTGAACAGTTACACTAGACAAGAAAAATAAATATAAAATGGAAGTTACAAATAAGACAGAAATAAGACAGATAAATCAATCATCTGAAGCATACTGCACACAATCCAGGAGTATCGACTACAGACACAGATCTGCCTGAAACAGTGGAGTGTGCTTCTGAACATTCACGGGTTACTGATCTCATTCTCCTCACAGATCTGAACGTCTTCTGTCCCAGTATTGTGTTTCCAGCTGCACTTTTCCCAACACCACTTTTACCCAGAAGAACAATCCGTCTGGATGAGAGACCGGAGACAGGAGTGTGTTCTGGCTTCTGGCTCTTCACTACAGTCTGCTTAAGTTTCATTGCTCCATTTGCTGTAAAAAGAAAAGCAAGTAATAATTTACCACTAAATTTCATGAATCCTTATGCAAAATTTGGTATAATAAATGCTTACCCATTTTCTTACAATATGTGTTGAGAATTTTTGTAATATGTCATTTGCTTATTTCTAAAAGTGTGTTGTGCTATTTCTCGAAACTGATTTACAAAACTCTCATTACGAAGCAGAATATTATTTAACTTCCAATATCCTCTTAAACTATTATTTTTAATTGTACAACCAGAAAGTGCCAAAACAACCATTTTATGATCTGATAGGGGTGCATAGGAATATGCAACTTCTGTTACATATTGGACACAATCAGGGCTGGCCAACCATAGGTCAATCCTTGATTGTAAGGATATAGATGAATTACTCCAAGAGTAACATTTTTAATTAAAATATAAGAATCTCCAAATATCCACAATAGACAAATGGGAAGACAAAAAGGTAGTACATTTAAACGTTGAAGTGGTTGACCTATCTTTACCCCTTTCTCAAATTGAGCCGTCTGTACATGTGACGTCACATAGACGAAGGCCCGCCCACGATAGTTTGGAACCAAATAATTTGACAGTGAGTCAGACTAACTGAAATAAGCTTGGCCTATTTGGTAAACTTGTTTTATGAAACAGGCTTCCAGGCGTTAGAAATCAGTAGACACAAGTTAATTTATGATTTGCTGTTTGTCTGAACCAAAGAAATAAAAGCAATCATATTTTTTCCATTGGATCGTATTGCATTGAATCGTATTGTGTTGAATCGAATCGAAATCGAATCTCACTGCATGTGGAGTCTGACGGGTGAATCGTATCTCATCGCATCGCTAGCGGCTTCATATGTATCTTCAATGTGTCGTATCGTTGGCTATGCATCGAGATGCGTATCGCATCGGCCTCAGTTATGGAGATGCACATCCCTAATTTGTATCAATAGCCAAAAATACATTGTGTGGATCAAAATTATCCATTTTTCTGCCATGCCAAAAATCATTAGGATGCACAAATAGGCTGAAATCTAAAATGAATGTATTTTTTATGTAAATGACATTAAGAGCCTGTTTAGCTGCTGAAGAGCAAGAAACACCGGAGTGAAGCTGGAGCAGCAGAATGATTACAGAAAGCTTTTAGTTTAGATTTAAATCCATTTCTCATAAACAGCACTGTCTGATAGACAGGAACCTCAGATTGTGATGCAGAGAGAGAGAGAGAGAGAGAGAGAGTAATCAAGCCATAGATGTACGTATCTGCTCTACCATCAATCCTCAGCAGTAGTTCATTCCCCAGCTCTGTTTTTCTCATCTCTATTGTTGTCTTAATCTGCTGTTCTCATTGAGGTTGTCTATGGTCTCTTCTAACTGAAAAGGTGGATAAACTCTTCTCACTATCGTTCATTAAATCCTCATGTTTCAACTTTGCGTCAAAGAATGCAGAAGCATCAACTACAGACACATTGCTGAATTTCTTTCTGTTGTGGTTTTCTCTTCTCTTCATGTCTATATATCTCTGCTATAATTCTTTCATGTTCAGCTTCCACCTCTGCTCTGATTCTCTCCTCTCTCTCCTTTCTCACTCTCTCCTCTTGTCTCTGTTTCTCCTCTTGTTGTTTTCTCTGCTCTTCCTCTCTCCGTCTCCTCTCTTCTTCTTCTAGTCTAAATCTGTGAGCATCTTCATACATCTGATTACTGTAGTGTCCTCCTCCATTCTGCTCTATCATTGTGTCAATCTTCTGCAGGAGATCATTCACCTGCTGTCTGTTATTCTCATCTCTATTGAATACCTGATATCTGCCTCCACACTGATCAACTAGACGTCTTAATCTACTGTTCTCCTCAATGAACACCTCAATAGAATTTACTTTCAGCTGATCTCCATGAGTGAAGAGGATGATGGAGTATTTTAACACCTCCTCACCAAACAACATCTCAATCATCTGAGGAATCTGCTGCTCAACTTCAGTGAATCGGTCATCTACTCTGAGAACAATGAGAAAAGCGTGAGGTCCAGGACTGGATAAATACACACTTCTCGCTATCTCCATCGATAACTCTTCAAGTTTCATCTCTGTGTCAAAGAATCCAGGAGTATCGACTACAGACACAGATCTGCCTGAAACAGTGGCGTGTGCTTCTGAACATTTACGGGTTACTGATCTCATTCTCCTCACAGATCTGAACGTCTTCTTCTGTCCCAGTATTGTGTTTCCAGCTGCACTTTTCCCAACACCACTTTTACCCAGAAGAACAATCCGTCTGGATGAGAGACCGGAGACAGGAGTGGACTGATCAAAATCAGTTGGTATTTTTTTCCTCAATGGATTCTGCTTCAGTATCTCTGGTGGTTCTTTTTCTACATAGTAAAGAAACAAAAAACACTGAATAGGTTTTTTAGAAATATCACGATTCACAATATTATCACAATTCTTTGTCATGTTGGATTTTCTATTTTGCAAGCTGTTTGAGCAGTACAGCCATTCCCTGTTATAAAGACAAAGCCTTTCAAGGTAACAAAATATAAAAAAAGCATGGCGGATATTTAGGCCAAAGTGGGTGAAGATAAGAATCGTTGTCATAATTTTATCTTTGTTATTAAAAAATGAGAGCAAAGATACACATTACAAATACACATAATATACAAATAAAATAAACAGTGTTTTATTTTCAGGTAGGCTTTAAGTGTATTTAGCAGGAGCATTCAAGAAACTGAATGAACAAATATAAAAATAAAACACTATATAGACTGATTCCTATTGAAGCAACTGTATTAAAGTTTTTCAGTCAAGAGTAGTGAGTATTTTTTCTCTTTGTGTTTGGTGTTTTATTCACATTAAAGGAATAATTCACCCCAAAATTAAAATAGGCTTGCGTTTTATTTTTATACCTTCATTTACTCACTCAAAAGTTGTTTTAAATCTGAACGAGTTTCTTCTGCTGAAAATAAATGCTATTTTGAAGAAGGTGGAAAACCAAGCAGTTGCTGGTCTACAGTGACTTCCATAGTATTTTTTTTCCTACTGTTAAAGTCAATGTGGACCAGCAACTGTTTGGTTACCCACATTCTTCAAAATATCTTCTTTTGTGTTCAGCACAAGAAAGAAATTAATACAGGTTTGGGACAAAGTGAGTGAATAAATAGTCTGCGATTTCTGCCAAGGTTAGGGGTGTTCGATATGACGATCAAAGGGACTACGAGAAGTAGTCTGTGTCCACAGATCCCTCATTAAAGCAGGGATCTGTTCTGTCTTGAGTTCTTGTACACGATCAGACATTAAAACAAAGACAATACAACCATCTACAGGAGATCATCAATACTTCTGAGAAAACCAAAAAAAAAACCAAAAAAAAAAAAACACACACATTAACATTTACAGTGGAATCTATAAATGTAAATTACAGGAGTACATTTTAATCAGCCTGCAGATTATATATTTTAACATTATACTATGTATTTAAATTCATTATAGCACTAATAAAGACATGCTTCAAACACATTGTCCCTTCAATAAAAAAGTAATATATGCAGTACATTAAATATTCCCCCCTATACCTTAATTTTTCCTCTTGATCATAAACAGCACAAATTCTCATCTCAGCGCTTTTGTTGAATGGCTACACTATTTTTAATTTGATCATTTCATCTGAATGTTAACATGTATGTGATTTAATCGTTTTAAACTGTTTTGAGGTTACTTGATCACATTCTGTGTCTCTGGAAAACAGTTATCTATGACAGTGTATTATGTTGAACATCAAAGTTTTTGGTGTCTGTTTGTTAATGATGTTCAATTAAAACGCATTCTTAATCTTGCTGTTGTTTTATTTCCCTGAAGTAGTACAGATTTATTGCAATGCAATCAATTCATTACAGACTCCATGACCTTAAACGGCTGTATCAGACATTGAGACATTAAAAGTGTGCAGTATAGGGGTTTGGTAATCACTGCATTATATCTTATGAGAATGCACTGAGAATCAAACCTATGACTGGCACTGCTGCACCATGCTATATTCCATATAATACCATACAGCAGTGCAATACATACAGTAATCAGTGATTCAAAAGAACATGACCAGCAGATTTGTTTACCCATTATTATATCCATCCTTCTAGCTTACACTATTCTGGATATTGCTGAATATTTGTATTACTAGCATTTCTCATGGCATTTCTTCTTGTATTCCTCATTTGTATTATACCTTGCTTTGGACAAAAGCGTCTGCTAAATGAATAAATGTAAATGTAAAGATGCTGTCAGGAGCTGGAGAGTCCAGAAGAGAGGTTTACAAAAGAGAAACAATATTAATTAATAAAATCACACATGCTGTTCAGTACTGAAACTGATGGACTTCACTGAGTCTGTTCATAATCTTACATCATGTTTGATCTTCTGTGATTCACGAGAGCAGCTCTTCACAGGTGTGTGTGGATCAGCAGAGACTGGGAATAAAACACATCTGTAATCTTCATTCATTAAATACAGTACATGGACTGATGCTGAAGATCAGAAACTCACACAGACATTAGTAGAAGGTCATATTGAAGATAATTTTGTCTGCTTACAATTCGGTCGTATATCATTGTAGCTGCTCCATCTGATGAGCTTCATATTTTCACTGCTTTGTGTCTTCAACTCTCTCTCATCATCTGTTTATGTGTTTACTTCCAATTTCCATCTAAATTAAACAATAACAATCAAATATAAAGAAAACAATCAATATTAATTTCTCCTCACCTTAATGGTTCTAAATCAAGACAGTAATTCATATCTTGCATTAAGTGGAAGCTATTAAAAGATTTCTGGTCAAATAAAATGAGCCATATATAATCCAGTATCCATATAAAAATGTTTGGTGATAAAGTTTTTAATAAACTGGAACATTAAACCTAAATCCCCTCTCTGGTACATGTGATCTTGTATTAACTGTATCAGAACTCTTTGGTTTTGCTGGCTACCTTTCAGTCAGAGCAGTTTTGGACTGAAGTATACTGAAATACATATACTTTGTGCAGTAGAGTTTGAGAGATCTGTGCTGTTCGCACTGTCCCTTAATGCCCCTGATTCACGACAGATTTAGTTTGGATACCCCCAAGTGGAATCCAAATTATTTATTTAATAATGATGTATCAAGATATTGCAGGTTATAATAAAAAAGTATAAAATACTCAAATAGTACTACATACACGTTACAAAAGTGTGTTACTCAAAGCCTTTACAGTAAGTTAAGTTAAAAACCTAATGTAACAACTAGCCCCGGTCTTAACTACAGTATATAAATATAAACACAGAGCCATGAGGGTACAGTCATTAGGGTAATTCACTCAAAACCATATTTCTTTACTTTTATCCCTTACGAAAATTAACCATGGTTTTACTATAGTAAAACTGTAGTTAACCATGACTGTAGTACCCGTGGTTTTTTGGTGCGATCCATGGTTTTAAAAAACCATGGTTCTGATACCATGGTTTTACTACAGTTACATTGTAGTAATACTATAGTAAAACTGTAGTTAACCATGACTGTAGTAACCATGGTTTTTTTGGTGAGATCCATGGTTTTAAAAACCATGGTTCAAGTACCACAAATTAACTATGGTTGTATTACCATAGTTTAACCATGGTTTTACTAAAGTACCTCAAATTACATTTAAACCTAGTTATTCAACAAACATCTACAAAATAAAAACAGAATGACAAGTTACTATTCTATGATACAGGCTTTATTATAGCAGTTGCATCATCTGAAAGAAAATATTGTTGTCACATGACAAAATGATTCAGAACTATGAACTATAACTTTATTTAAAAAATAGTGATAAAGCACTGCAGTGGTAGAGATGGTTTTCTGCTAATTTACAAAATAAAAATTGCAAATTGTTTCACTGTAATAATGCATTAACTCTATAGAAATTAATTACATGTTGTACAAATAAACATGACTTAGTGTTCACACACAATATTATACCTCCTACCTCTTTAACAATATCTTATGTAGGGCTGCATGCAACTAACAATTTTTTTGATAATCAATTTATTTGTAGATTTTTTTTATTAATATTAGTAATTGGATGACAAAAAAAAAAAAAAAAAATATATATATATATATATATATATATATATATATATATATATATATATATTTATTTATTTTATATTTTAATTAAAATAAGTTTAATTCATTATTTTAAAGAATGACATTTCACATCCTGCCTATGAAAACAAATATAATGAATGTATCTATGTAGGCTCTGCTGTACATTATAAGCATTAAAGTGTTAAAATACAAACATTACATTCTAAACCTAAAAACAACAGATTGCTTGTTATTTTGAAACAGAATTTAAAACAATTTAAACAAAAAAAACCACAATGTTAATTTGTAAGAGGTACGAGGAACAAACACATTCGTCTGAACAGAGTAATTATATTATATTATATTAACGGACAATTCCAACAATAGTGCCTTTACTGTTACTGCTCTCATAAATATGATTACTTGTGTTACATGTAGGGCTTTAACCCTACACTTAATTTCTAACAAAAAAATATTTGAGCAAAATGTGTATTTTAGTCAGAATTATGAGCGGTCTGTTTGTTTTGATGCAATATTCAAATTCGTTGATGATTATTTTAATTATCGATTAGTTGTTGCAGCCAGGCCTAGTTTTATACGACCTGTAAACACAAGCCCAACACAGATGTGTGCAGTCCATAGCATTAACAACCTTGATTACAATATCAATGAAGGTAAAAAAGGTTCTTTCATTGGAAAAGTTTTACACATACTACAAAATACATTCACAAGAAAAGAGAAGTACTTTAAAGAATGTTTAAAATGATATCAACTCACATGAGAAGATTTCGGTCATCTCAAGCCTAAAGCAAGCTGATTTATTCTACATCGAGTCACCTCATGGGGGCCGATGAAGGCCAGATGAATCCTCCACACTTTTACTTGGTGAAGGAAATGCCCCTTTTTTCAAAAACATTTGATGCTGCATACATGGCAGTAGTTGTCAGTATGAAGTCTATCATATAGTCCAGTAGGTTACAGTCCACCTTTGGTTTGGTTGTCTTGATCTTCACCCCATATGGTTTCAGGACCTAAAAACGAGAAGAATATATACACAGTATTAATAAACAACTTGCTGGAATACTCAGTTGTTATTGGTCAGTTGCACACTCATCTACACTCTTAAAAAAGGTGACAGAAAGAACCAAAAAGGGGGTTTCGTGGCGATGTCACAGAGGAACCTTTTTTGGCAGGTTAATGTCAGTACCTCATCATCCACTACTATGTCCTTTTTCATCCCGTGGAAACTGCCACTGGTGGTTCAAAGAGTTCCCGCTTTCACAGTCCTTTTGATGAATGGTTGAGGCTGGGTACATAGGATCCTGTAAAAAATAACAACCTTTCATTAGTTTCTTAATTTTAATAGGTTTAGCACAGGTATAATGATGCAAAATGACAAACAACGATAATGGAAAGGTATTTTTAAGCTGAACAGCAGTCAGAATAGAAACAAAATCAAAGCAAGTCAAGTATTTTGGAAGTTCATGCATCCATCTATTCACTCTCCAAACCACTTATCCTCTCTAGGGTCTTGGGGGCTGAAGCCTATCCCAGCATCTTGGGCCACAAATCCATCCAATTAATGGTATTTAAGCAATATAGTAACAATTGTTATACAGTAACTGTCAAGATTTTGGAAACATTACAGTGTTTTTTGGGGAAAAAAATTAGTAATATTGCAAAATATAATTACACGTTAAAAAGAACTGTTGTCTATTTTAATATATTGTAAATTGTAATTTATTCCTGTGATCAAAGCTGAAATTTCAGCATCATTACTCCAGTCTTCAGGGTCACATGATCTTCAGAAATCATTCTAATATGCTGATTTGCTGCTCAAGAACATTTCTTATTATTAAAACAGTTGAAAACAGCTTTTGCTTCTTAACATTTTTGTGGAAACGGTGATACCTTTTTCAGGATTCTTTGATGAATAGAAAGTACAATTAACAACATTTATTAAATCTATTAAACAATTTAGTAAATAGAAATCTTTTCCAACATTATAAATGTAATACACCCTTGATTAATTTCTTTCTTTTCTTACCACAAATGTTTGAATGGTATTGTTTCCATAATAATGTTAAGCAGCAAAAACTGTTTTCAGCAAAGGTAGTAATCAGAAATGTTTCTTGAGCAGCAAATCAGTATCTTGGAATGATTTCTGAAGATCATGTGACACTGAAGACTGGAGTAATGATGCTGAAAATTCAGCTTTGATCACAGCAAAAAAATTACATTTTAAAATATATTCACATAAAAAAGTGGTATTTTAAATGATAATATTTTATAATATTTCTGTTCTTACTGTATTTTTAATCAAATAAATACAGTAGTGGTGAGCAGAAGACTTACTTAAAAAACACATTCAAAAAACATTTTTAAAAAATCATACCAACCTCTAACTTTTGAACAGTAGTGTCCTGTATGTTTGAGGTTTTACTTACTAGTCACATGGTTCATAGCGACTTAGAGATGTTGTCCGACAGGAGACTCTGCGCTCCTCTGCTGCACGGCCATCATAATCTAGAAACATAATATGCAATTTATCACAGAGCCAACGATATTTAGCTTTATTTAAAGGAAGCAAGTTAGAGCAGAAGTGAAACGCAGAAAAGAAAACGGTACATGCACACACACATACACAAAACATTTCTTAAAATAAAATTATTAACATTTATGTATTTAGGTTTGTGTCACTACCTGTCAAAACCTTCTTTTAATGAACTGTAATATAACAGATGCATGGTGATATAAGAAAATATGAATGCATATTTCTTCTATGCTCACCTGTGTTTTCTCTGCATTTCTGTCAGCAGCTCCCTTCAGAAATTTTGAAATCTTGGAGCTTCTCTTCCTTTGTAGAAAGATTATGTTATCACTCCTGAAACCACAGAACCATTTTTTTTTAATCAATATTTGTTTACCATGAAAGATCAAAGCACTTTTGAACTAATGTTAGATTCAGTTAATTCGTGCTTCTGTAAGTGACGTCACCCATTAACAGTACAGCGCATATTTTAGGTTAAATAACTTGGACAGCTTCCAATAAACCATTGACAAATTGACAGCAAACCCTTTACAAAGCTATCAAAACTTCTCATCTACACATAAAGATGTTATTAAAAACCCAAACTTTCATAAACAAGAGCTCAAGCTTCAGAGTTAGCCTAACATACCTCATCTGAAAACAGATGCTAGCGGACTTTTTCGAAGACTGTAAAACATTTCTGTGAAGTAAATATTCAACATAAACATGTCAGTTACATGTAAGAAAGTGTCTGAAACAGCTGTGTGTGATATTTGTGTGATTTTAGGGACTAAACTCACCTGAAAGCAGTGAAAGCAGCGAGAGACGGAGATTTACTGTTCGTCAGTTACAGTGTTGCACACCGTTTCCATGGCAACTCCCTCCGCTCCAGCGTTTGAATGAGCGCGCGAATTCAGCGCGCGAGTCCATTTAAACACGTCAGTCATGCAGCATTCATAAACCTCTTAAAATCTTTCTTTAAATCGCGAATTTGAAACTCATTTTGTAGCTCTACGACCAATGCATTGGTGCAAAATGTATGATAGTGGGATAAATTAAAAAAAATAAAAAAAATTATATTTTAACATTTGTATCACTCAGCCTTTTTATTTAATTTTAAAACAGGATTTTTATACTAAACTTTGCTTTTGCTAAATAACTAGCATAATACATTTTTTTGAGTCATGCAAAACAGCATTAAAATAGGAGTAAAAAGTATAAAAGGACTGATCTACTGGTCTTTTTTAATTAAAAAAAAAACAAAACACCTCGACACTATTTATAACTAAAAATTAATACTTTATTGAGCTTTAATTGAACACAACTAAAAGAAAATGAGTCTGGAATGAGTTCTGGACCAGGTAGCTAGGAACATTTAGCTCACTTGATCTCACTTTCCAGAAAAAAATATTTACAAAAATGTTGATTGTGAAGAACCATTATATAGTCTAAAGAACCTTTTGTGCAATGGATAGGTTCTTTTGGATATTAAAGGTTCTTCATGGAACCATACACCCTGCCAAAGAACCATTTTTTAAGAGTGTATTTTTTGTAATAACTGACACCACATTTGCCAAATTTGATTGTTTCATTTTCAGAAATCATGAGATTAATTATGATTAATTTATTGAGCCCTATTTTTTTTTTTAAGAGTAAGAAATAACTAAATCGGTAGTTAATACTTTTGAAAAACCATGGGTTATTTTGTAATGGTTCTACTGCAAATGCTGTTAACCATAGTTCATTTTGCAATTACTATGGTTTTCTACAAAAACTATAGATAAATCATGGTTACTGTAGTAAAACCATGATCATTCTCGTAGTTACTATGGCTTTACTACTAAAACCATAGTAAAACCATGGTTTATTACGTAGTTACTGTGGTTTTACTACAAAAACCATAGTTAAACCATGGTTTATTACGTAGTTACTGTGGTTTTACTACAAAAACCATAGTTAAACCATGGTTTATTACGTAGTTACTATGGTTTTACTACAAAAACCATAGTTTAACTATGGTTACTGTGGTAAAACCATGGTTCATTTTGTAGTTACTATGGTTTTACTACAAAAACCATAGTAAAACCATGGTTTATTATGTTACTATGGTTTTACTACAAAAACCATAGTTAAACCATGGTTTATTATGTAGTTACTGTGGTTTTACTACAAAAAACATAGTTTAACTATGGTTACTGTGGTAAAACCATGGTTCATTTTGTAGTTACTATGGTTTTACTGCAAAAACCATAGTTAAACCATGGTTACTACAAAAAACCATGGTTAATTTTCGTAAGGGTCGGTTTATAAAAGCTGGTCACATTGCATCAGCAGGTTGATATTTGGGAGGAGCCAGTCGTGAAACAGACCTGCCTTGACCCAGACGAGAGACTCTCCCAGCCTCGTGAAGGCGTTCACCGGCTTCTTCCTGCTCACAAGAAATAAAAACAGATTAATCCTTTAATATCACAGCTGTGTCCCGAGACTGAGAGCAAATGGAGACTTTTTCCTGAGCTAAAGACCAGAGTAATCTCGCATTTCACATACAGGCACAGTCATCTCTAATGTCTCGTCTAGTTTCAGAAGTTCTCCAAAATAAGGGTTCCAAAGAACATTTCAGCGATCAGTTCTTAAAAGGTTCTTAAGATTATTAAAATGTTCTTTTGTGCAATGAAAAAAAAAATGGCATCAATGGTTCCATGAAGAACATATTTTAAATGCCACAACATATTTTCGTTTCACACATTTAAAAAGTCTCTAATAAAACATCAGCAGCTCATAAGTAGCTACAGCTGCTGAACTGAAGCTGTTCAGAACATAACACTATATTACTTACTGAGCACTGCAGTAGACACTAGATATCTAATCACTAAAACACAGTATGCAAAACAGTATCCTTTAATTTTAGCATATGGGCAGGGGTCATGTGACATGTTTCTCAGATGAGGAGCCCTCTGCTGGTGAGTATGAGGAATCTCAACAACAGTGTTTGTGACGACAACCTAATGTACTAATGACTAAATAATGACCAGTATGTAAATCACAAGAAAGACCAAGAGGGAATTCTCCATGTGCTTCGTCTCATTGCTGCTCTTTTCATTCCCTGACTCTTTGATGACCAGAGATGAGCGAGTGAGACATTAACTCATTATACACACAATAAATACAATATTCCTGTACATGATGTTCTAAAACTTCATTATTAAATAATAATAAAACTTTAATTACAGTGCAAAACCTCACTGTAATAATACGAATAAAACAATTTTTAGAAAGAAATCTTTTTTACTCCATGAGAGAATAAACCTGGTCCAAAATCTTGTACTTTATAAGATTGAAATATAAAGCAAGTAAAATAAATGTTTCAAATATAGTAATTAATTTTAGACTCAAGGCAAGGCATATTTTAATTAAATTAAAATATTAAGAACTACATTAAAAAATAAATAAATAAAAACACAAATGCATGACAGAAAAAAGAAAAAACATAACCAGGAGCAGGAGTGACTCGACTGACACTCTTTTCATGTCTATGCAGTTGTGTTAAAAAAACTAAACTAAACAACATATAAACATTTTATTTATTTATTTATTTTGCCATTGTTGAATTTGTAAGGCTGCAACACAGTATTTGTTATGAAAATCAGAAAGCAATTTGATAACATCTGTGCAGGTACTGTATGGGTTAATTTTGATGTGTAAAAATGATAACATTTTTGAAACAACAAAAATTTTGGCAGAAAATATGTTACTATGGCGACGCCTATACCACAATCACACAAGTGTTTAACTACAGAAACAAGTGAAGAAGCGGATTATATTTATATAAACATGGATTTATATAGTTTTTATATAAATTCTATAATTTAACTGGAATGTGTTCTGAAAAGTCTTGAGTCATCAAGGATTAGTTTGTCAAAGCTTCAGAAAAATATATTCTTTACCCTAATTTCAGGTGAAGACATTAACTATTGATGTCAATCAAATCAATGTCTTTCTTGTAAAAGGCAATCATGCTCTATTTTTTATATACATATTTTCAATTTAAAATTTAAAACAATTTAAAATCAATCAGATACATCTAAACATTTGAAAATAATACACCTGCTGTTCATCTTTACAAATCATTTTTTGATATGCCAAGATTTGATTGCCAGTGTCTCAAAAGCACTGCATTACATTTTTTTGAGTAAAAAAAAACACATTATTAATTTATATTTACATATTAGTTTTTTTCCCCTGAAACTTCAAATTTTGCAGATAATATTAGAAGTCCTGAGATCTTTTTTTGTTTGTTTTACATTTATATGTCATATTACAGTATTGTTTAAATTTGTTGATAAAACTATGTTGAACACTTTATGCACTTGAATGGACTCAGCTTATTAATGACAAAATATAATACATACACTACATGCATAGTGCATAAGTGCATAAGTACATAAGTACATAGTGTGCCATGTGTCAAAGTGTAACCTCAGTGTAACATAGTGTAACCTTGTAAAGCAGAGGACGTTTCTCTGATCCTTCAGTCTGAAAGTGTAGCAGCAGGAGATCATGATCACGTGATTGAGTGACAGACAGACAGTGAAGTGATGCTCTCTGCTGGACATCAGCTGTATTACAGCTCAGAACATCACATCCACAGCAGAATCAGAATCAGAATCAGAATCAGAATCAGAATCAGAATCAGAAAGAGCTGATTTACACACACAAGGAATGTGTCTTGGTGTTAGGAGCTTCCAGTACAGAAGTACAAACATAGCGCAGACAACATATAATTAAGGTAATAAAAACACTAATAATGAAGAGAATAGACAATAAATTATAAATATCAACAGTATTAAAAATAAAAATATACCGAAAATAAAAAATGTCCATATAGACAGAACTGAATGTGCATATGTTACGGTTTGTGTCTTTGGTATTTGCTGTGTTGTGTCGTGTGTTTTTTCTCCTCTCTCTTGTTCTTTCTGGTGTCTGATAGGTTGTCCAGTGATGGGGTGTATGTTCATCATTCAAGAGTCTTTAGATGGAAAAACAAAGAGCTGGTTTGGTGTTCAGTGTTGCATTCCTTCATCTCAGCAGCGCTCTAGATTTACGTCACGCAGCTTTCTGAGTCCAAAGACCACAGTGTGTGAAAGAGGTGAAGACACACACCTCTCATCCGGAGGAACAGCAGACGTGTCCCTGCGGCTCTGATTGCAGTCAGATGATTTCAGTTTGAATCTTCAGAGTCACAAACTCATTATGTGCCACAGAGTCCTCCAGTGATCTCCAAACAACAGCGTTCACAACAATCGAACATTTCTGAACGTCTTTCCAACCTGCTGCGGTCAGGATTCACAATAACACACACGCTGACCTGAATAAGTTCACTAATGTGTTTAAAAGACTGATAACACATACAAGAGTATATGATTTAAAGATCCAGTGAACGATGGATGATTGATCTATTTAACTTGTATTAAACAGAATTAAAGGCACTGTAAATAAAAATGTGTAACTAATGGTATTTTAAATGTATTGTGATGCATTGAGGATGGAAATGGTTGTGTCCATCTTTGTCCAGTAGATGGCGCAGGTAGAAAGGCCTTTAGTTCCAGGTTCCAGTATGAGAGGAGATCTGATCTGAAGATGAATTATGTGGATCATAATGTCACACTGAGCATAATTAGACTCATCACACATCTGATGTGCTTATAATCAGCTTCATGAGGATATCACTGCTTTTAGAGAAAATGACAGCTGATGGCAAATCTGACAACAACAGTTTGAAACACAATATGAAAACTATGACTATCAAGAGTTTCTACAGTAAAATGGTTGAAAGGTTTCGCAAGAAAAACAGTTTAAACTGACAGCAACAAACCGCTGACTCTTAGAAGAAACACAACGATAAGCACAAAAATATAAGAAATAGAGAAATAATAGTGAAGCAGACAGCGTGAGAATCCTCAGATCATCTCAGCAGATCTCTTTATTCATTAAATGTTCATATCTTTGAAGCCAATGAACCCCTTTTGATCAATTTTTAATCAAAAATCATTAACTGATTGTTTCCATATGAACATATCACCAACTGCAGCAATAAATGACAACAATAATGTCTTTAAAGAATTAATTACACCAAACATACTCAGAACAATTATCATTTGTTATTCTCAACCGGAGAAGAACATTACGTTCATAATTCTGATTGATTATTGGATGTGTTTTGTTATCTGAGAGAAAGACTAAAGTTACTGTAATCATGATTGTTACGGAGTGAACGAGACGAGAGGCGTACGGATCCATCTGCAGAGCTTTACTCGTGACACACATCACCTGAAGCCCACAAACTCATTTCTGATCATCTTCCTGAAACACAGTCGAATCAGGAGTCGATCATTAAAATAACTATACATGTAAAAATGTTGTGAAGACGGGAGAAAGCTGTGTTTGAAGATGTTGATGTTCAGCATTATAATCTAAATCAGATCATGTTCACACAAACACAGAACTCATGACTGCAGCAGGACACATCGAGGCGTTTGCTGAAGGATTGTTGTTGTAGATGGAAAAAAGCAGCTGAAGCAGTTCTCAGTTCAGAAGTGGAGCAAAAGCCGAAGGAAAAGGTGTGTCTTACGTGTTCTTATGTGTGGAAGACGGACAGATTCACCAAACAGAGCAAATTAGCAAGAGACTGCAGACTGTAACGGAGGAGGACAAGACAGCTGCACAAATAATGACAAAAGAGAGTTAATCAATACAACTCTAAGACATTTTCTGCAAACCCTTTTTTTTCTTTAGTGTTATCTGAGGTTGTTTTGATGTAATTTCATAATATACATCTTGTTGATTTATTTTATTATTTATTTATTATTCTAAATACCTAATTATCTGTTTTGGTCAGGTTGTGAAACCCTGCAATACTGTCACAACCAGATGTTTTAGTTCTATTCTATAAACTGTTAATGTGCAGATTTACTGTAAAAGTTTTAAAAGTACTCATGGGAATAGTTGCATTTTGCAAGAGAGCATCTGAATCTATGCTAAAGTTTTATTCATAAATGTGGAGAAGGCATGATCCTGTTGGTGTCGTTAATCTGGCAACCTGTGTGTGCATCAAGTCTGAGGAGGAGGGGCCGGGTGAAAATAACCGTCTCCAATATTTTCAATAGTATCTGTTTGCGGAATGCAAGCAATACCTAGTTCCACCGCTAGGGAACACATACTGTACAGCGCAGTGATTTGGCTGGGTTTGTTTTCTCGGAAATCAGCTATAGATTTGCAGCGCTTCACTTGGAGCTGTGCGCATGCGCTTGATGCCCAGCGAGTCTAGTGTGAAACGGCTCTGGGTCTGTATTCAGCTGTGGATCTTCTGAGAGTGGATTGACGCCTTTACAGGAGCTACTCTTGATTTTGCATTTTTCTGATTTGGAAACAACACCGGATTATACTGTAAGTGTCTATGATAATATCAAACGATTTGTTATTATTACTGTCTGTTGTTATATTCTGTTGACGCAGTTGAGCACAAGTCAAGTCAGATTTATTTCTATTGAGCTTTATGCAGTACAGATTGTTTCAAAACATTCATTTCTGAGCAACTCTACTGAAGGCAATAACATCATTATTTATTATTCCTCTCGTGAGATCGCGAACTGAACTGAGATGAGTGCTTTCTAGTGATTGTAAAGTGAGCAGTCTTTCCAACTTTCAATGCTATACAGCTATAATCCGCTGAACAACAACAACAACAACAACAAAAAAGTATTGTTTTTCATGCTGGTAAGATGACCGACAGACAATTACATTCTGCAAAGTTTTGGGAGTGATATTATCTACATATAAATGCGTGACTCAGTCTGAAGCTGCAGCTCATATAGTGATGCACGGGACTAAAATATGGCATGCAGAAATAGATATACTCAATGAAAATGCAGACTAATAGGTTACTAAAAAAATATTACATTGCAAACAAGGTCAGCATTACAATCTGTAAAATTTTAAATTATTATATAAAACATATTAACTTGACATAAGACAGAAACTGTACACTCCTCTAAGCCCCCGTCCACACAGAGAAGTGTTTAGCTGTATACGTAAATGTGATATTTTGTAGCATATCGGCGTTTCATCCAGACGGATCCAGCTTTTGGGAGCCTGAAACCACTATTTTTGAAACCGGGTCCCAAAGTGGATAAATCTGAAAATAAAACCCTTGCGTTTTCTTTTCTTTTTTTTTTTCTTTTTTATTGCTATAAGAAATAACACACAAAAATCAATGCCAGGGGTGAGAACAATTGAAAATACAATAAATAGGTTACAAAATCAGGAAAACATTATGAGAATGACATCGTGAGACAGTTTAAGGGTTCAGTATTGCTGAATGTAAGAAGTGTTCAGGTAGGATTTTAGTTCTTAACAGAAAACAGGAAAGTATCCTTAGCACCTTGAGACTTACATTTATGTAAAACAAAATTTGCTAGAAAAATAAATAGGTTTATAAAAAAATATTGGTCCTTGTCTTCTTTAGCAAAGTTGTGATGACCAAAAACAAAAAAAAAGATCAGCTAGGGAAAGCTCTGGCTTCGTGTGGATGTGGCCTAAATTGTACTCCATATTGTTTGCAACAGATCCTCTGCAAAGAGACATGACTGAACACCTGTAGACCAATCTGCAGATGAAGGACAGGAAAATAATGGAAGTTAAAACCTAATGAACCAGGAGAGGAAAAGACGCTGATGTTAGTCCGACGGAACAGCACAGATGGCAACAGACCAAACTGTGAGTATGTTTAAGACAAAACACACTTTCATGTCTTTGATCATCAGCACCGTTTCTCCTCTAATCTGTGAATGGGTCCTAAATAAACTATTTATCAAAATAACCATTTACATTTCTACATTTGGTGGACATTTTTTGTCTAAAGCAACTTACATCGAATTCAAAATCAGTTCATATTTTATAAATCAGTTTATCCATTCAGTGGGAACTGAACCATGATCTTGGTGTTGTGAGGATCATTCTGGTCCAGAACTGCTGTAATCAGATGTTTTTGCTCTTCATTTGCAGATTCAGAAGATCCAGACGGCTTTATACCAAGGTTTCAAAAAAAGTCACCGATTCTTACACATCATATACACCAATTAATTTCTGTTCCTGGAGATTCAGCTTCAGACAGAGTTCAGTTTTCTGGAGATCAGCCCTGTGTTCCTGGAGATCTGGAACACAGCTCATCTCTGCAGGAACAGGATCAGGACCCCCATCGGGGACATAATGATCACAAAAATGTGAGATGCGAGGAAAAACTGCTGTTTTTTTGTGTACCTAATAATGTCAACAGTGTGTTATAGTCCCAAGTGTTTGTTTTCTCCCTTTAGAAAGCAGCCGTTCCCTTCATCAAACCAGCAAAGTATTCTTCTTCAGCTTCATCCTGAGATCACACATTTCTCTCCTGATGGGACTGTTCTCCTCCAGGACGAGGGTGCGAGGATCACTGAAGGGTTCAGGAATATAACAAAACCTTCACCGTCACCAGATCTCCACTCATCTGAACGCCTGAGAGACTGACAGCGCTCTGCATCTCCATCACAACACCAAACGAGGGAAGATCTTCAGGAAGAAGGAGCCGTGAACGAGAACAATCTGGAAAGTGATTCTGCGTCTCTGTGATGATGCTGTACAGCAAGGCGTCACTTAGAATGACTTTTTATAAAGAAAGACAAACACTTTTTCATGTTTTTTTTAAATCACTGATTTCTGTATGTGTTGTACTGCTGTATGATATTATCTGGAATATAGCACGGTGCAGCAGTGTCAGTGTCATAGGTTTGATTCTCAGTGAATTCATGAAGTTATAAGATGTATAGCTTTAATGCAGTGATTATCAAACCCCTACTGCACACCTTTAATGTTTCCTTAAAGTCTGCTACATGCATTTAAGGTTGTGAACTAGAATAAAATTGTATTTATATAACTGTATTGCAATAAATCTTTACCCCCAAGGAATAAAACTGGTTTACACTTGAAAAATTAAATAAAAGAACACAGAACTCTTTACTTAAACAGCTTGTTTGTTTATTTTCATGATGTACTTTATCTTTCATAAACAACAGCAAGAGAAATAAATGTTTTGAACATCATTAAAGCAGGGATCTGTTCTTTCTTAAGTTCTTGTGTAAGATCAGACATTAAAACAAACACAATACAACCAGAAAAATCACATCAGCATCTACTATGGAATCTGTAAATGTAAGTTACATGAGTAATGTACAGTTTATTATCAGATTATTATCTATTTTGACTATACTGTCCTTAAATTCATTATAGCACTAAAGACATGCTTCAAACTCATTGTCCCTTTAATAAAAAGAAAAAGAAAGAAAGATACACACTAATATATATATATATATATATATATATATATATATATATATATATATATATATATATATATATATCCAGTCATGAAAATCAAACAGAAATTTAACGTAATTTAATTTAACAAAAACTCACAAAATAAACATCCTGACACATAAATGAGAATTTGGAGGTAAAATTTAAGTAATGACTTTGAATAATGTCAAAATGTAAAATATTAATAGAACTGAAAACCTGCTTCAATTTAGACCTGGACACGTTTCTTTGAGATTCATATTTGTATTTATATAATCCATATCATACTTCAGCTGATGTAAAGATGGGGGAAGATGCCGCAAGAACAATGTGGATTTACTTTTAACTTTTAACATTTAAATAAGTTCAGCATGTGCAGGATGATGATACATCAGCCAATGTGCTATTATAGTACATTTATTTATTTATTTAGGCTATTTATTTGCCATTTTAGTTGTTATAGTACAAAAATGTCAAATATTTATTTTGAGTTCACGGAAAAACTGTGATGACGAGAAAACAAGAAAAAACAAAATCATAACCTACGGCCTTTTAGGACTTCCATACAAGTGCGCCAACAGAATATAGCAACAATAATAATCATAATACACACAATAAATCGTTATTTTAGACACTTACAATATATGCTGTATCCGAATCAGAAAAGTGCAAAATCAAGAGTAGCTGCTGTAGATGCGTCAGTCCTCTCTCTGAAGATCTGCAGCAGAGCTCGGTCTGGATTTTTGCGTTTTGTGAACACCGTGACTCCTTATAGTCGAGGATCTGGGCGGAGACTGAGCATCACGCGCATGCGCACAGATACAGCCGCTGATTTACAAGAAATCATGTGATTTCTCATTCAGAGCAGGCTGATTTACGAGAAACCAGTTATGAAATATAGACGAACAAAGTGCGGAAAACATTCAGTTTTGATGAACACAATGATTCTGGACACACGGGACAACACATGTCCAGCCATTCTAACTGCTATTAGGTTTAAAAATGAAAATATTTTCAATTATGAATGTTATGGGGATTAATAATAGAATGTATTTAACACAATTATCCCCTTCAATTTAATTAGATCATTATTATATTAAATCTATGACACCTATTGTCTTCTCACTGCATCTAAAACAGTGTGTCCACAAGAAAGGTTCAATAATTCATATGCTATAAAATGGATAAAAATGTTTTTTTTTTCTTTTCTTTTTTAATGATGAGATCAATGAGTTCGTTTGATCAAAAGCAACACTTAATAATAATATCTCATATCAAAGCAAGGTTGTTTTTCAAGGACACGTGTGTTTCATAAGGTTTCCAAGTTGTGTCCCTACTTTTTGTCAACACTGTCAGATATTCATCAAAATGTAAATAAATCAGGGAATATCAGGGGCAGCTGTTATCCTTTTTTATCCATTTTATAGCATATGAATTATTGAACCTTTCTTGTGGACACACTGTTTTAGATGCAGTGAAAAGACAATAAGTGTCATATATTTGATATAATAATGATCTAATTAAATTGAAGGGGATAATTGTGTTAAATACATTCTATTATTAATCCCCATAACACTCATAATTGAAAATATTTTCATTTTTAAACCTAATAGCAGTTAGAATGGCTGGACATGTGTTGTCCCGTGTGTCCAGAATCATTGTGTTCATCAAAACTGAATGTTTTCCGCACTTTGTTCGTCTATATTTCATAACTGGTTTCTCGTAAATCAGCCTGCTCTGAATGAGAAATCACATGATTTCTTGTAAATCAGCGGCTGTATCTGTATCTGTGCGCATGCGCGTGATGCTCAGACTCCGCCCAGATCCTCGACTATAAAGCGGTGCAGTTCACAAAACGGTGAATACACAGCGCGGCTATCTCTTTCTCTCATTTCGGCAGTGTTTTATACAGTCGAGGCGGTGCGCGTGTCATGGACTCGAGGCGGATGTTACCATAGTAATCACAAAGCGTGACAAAATGACTCTTCACTAAAGTCTGCTCAGTGTCTGTTAACCCACTCGCATGTTGTTCTCGCACGCTTTTAAAACGTTCGTGCGCTGTAAGGTCTATATTATTATTATTTCCCATTTCATATTTTATAGTTATTTCCCATTTCATAGCCGCGCCTTGTTTCTTAAATGCAAAAACGCATTCTCTGAATATGAATAGCCGCTCAGGACGCAGCTCGTGCGTGAAGCGCCATCTATTTCCCTAAACAACCACAGGTCCGATTTTCTGCCACAGAATGAGAGCTTATTAAATCACGAACACGACTATTTATTTTTGCTAATTAGGCTATTATTTTATTTTCAGTTACTGTTGTTAGTTTCGCTTAGTTTTAGTTTTTATTTAGAAATTTTAATTTTATTTCAGTTTACGAAAATGTTTTTTGACCAATAGTTTTAGTCTTAGTTTCAGTTTTGGTTTACGAAAATAACCTTGGTTCTCACAGATCAGAAAGTTGATTTACTTTGGACATGACAAGTACCCTACTTGAGTGTTGGGGGTAACTCATTATAAGTAACGTGAGTTACATTATTAGTTACTTGAAAAAAATAAATCTGATCAAGTAATGCATTAAATTCACAATGAAATATCATAGTTACTTTTTCAAATAAGTAACACAAGTTGCTTTGTTTTTCCGTGTATTAACTGACAGCTTTCCTGTCCCCATGTTGAGAGAAATCAGGAGAAAGGGCAGAGACACTTTGTTTAGATGATTCAGTATTTTCCCCCAACTTCGGTCATGTCTGTACTTGTCAAACCAAATAACCAATTGTTGCAACCAAAAGTGACTAAAGAACAGAATGGTGCCTGAAAAACCCACTGGAATGAGCACAATTAATAATAATACTTTAATTCCAGCATGATCTGGATACAGATCATCGAGTAGAAGGAGCTGGATGAATATTGAGAATGATATCCGTTGACAATCTGACTTGTGATGCAGCCTGTATCATAATCACAGTGTTTAGTTCATTTGGCCCGAGAAACACTGGTTTTCTGACTGAGGCCGGTATAATATCTGTACTTTTGCAACAAAATAAAGAAGCAGACACAGGCTGCGTTCAGAATGGCATACTCAATGAGTAGGTACTTAATTTCAATAAGTAACGAGCGCTAAAAGAGTATACAGCCAAATATGAATGCGATCCAGGTTAAAGCTTATAATCTTAACCTGAAAACCATATCTGTAGTTAAGAGCACAAAGTGAAAAGGATATGCAAATGGTAAGTGAAGTTAGTTTGACTCTCCATGGCACGTTAAAAAAAAACTGTTAAACTGTTTTCAGTTTGCAATGAAAATTAAGTTTCATCTGGTGGACAAAGATGATAATTGCATCTGTTTCCATCTTCAGTGTATTACAACAAATATAAAACACTATTACTGATGCTTATCTCATTTATAGTGTCTTAAATTTTATTTTATGCAAGTGATGTTGTGAAGTATCAAATTAACTAAATCTTCGGAATTTGGTTCCAAATAATGTTGTTCAATTTTATCTCTGTTTTGGCTGTTGAACAGAAAAACTGAATGAAAATAAAATCCCTACAGTGTCATTCCTAGTCAAATCAACTAAATTTCAGAAACTTCCCCAGCCCAAATCTTTGATTCAGTATGATTTCTGTATTTTTTTCTGAAGAAAGATAAACATGTATAGTGAAATGAAAGCCAACATATTAAATGTCATTGATGCATATTTAACGAGTAATTCACCATTTTGTAAAAAGGGGTCAAAATGACGTTTTTCACCTGAGATTCAGAGCCAAATTACAGGAGGATATTATTTTCACACAGAGATTGGTAGCTCTGTTAGTCAAATCTGTTTTTTGCATTATATGCCAATGTTTGCATGCCTGTAAATCAAGAAATATTAAAGATGTACTGTATATTGAATGCTTATTAACTGTTTTATATGATCAAGTTTGTGTCATCAGCTCTTCACTCCTCTCTAAAACCTGTTTTATGAAGCTGATTATATAACACTGGTCCTGTAATATCATGTGAGATGAAAGTGTCTTTATGCTCCTTGAGTGACATTATGATTCACATTCAGCGTCAGATCTCTGATCTCTGAATCTCTTCACTGAAACTAAAGGCCTTTGAGTTTGAAAATCTATTTGTGCCATCTAGTGGACAAAGATGGTAACTGCAGTTAATATTCTATGTATCATGATAAGTATTAAACATATCATGTTTATCATGTTGACAACCTTTCATGTTAATTCAGTTATCTATTTTACATCTTTCTGTAGATTTTAAATAAGGAAAACATTATGACTGATCTGTGTTTTCATATAGTTCAATTAGGAGATTATGGAGATCTGCTTGATATGAAACATCATCATCATCATCATCATCATCAGATGAATGCAGAAAGAGTGTCTGGTAAGAACAGAAGTGCTTCTCTTGATTTGCTGTAAATCTGGAGAAACAGAGAGATGTTGTGTGTGAAATGAGAGATGAAGCACATGAGAAAGCTGAGAATAAAAGTGATTCTTCTGTCAGAAACAGCATCGATACACAAAAGCAGAAGCACAGATGAAATACTGAGCAAAGGTTTGGAGTGAATCATGAACAGAATTGAGTGGAAATGAAAGAGATCTGGATTCTGATCAAACCATTCAAAGCTTCAGAAGAGATGAAAACAGCAGAACTGATCCATTAGAGTCACATTTACATCTTTTCTGTCTGTGTTTAGTGATTTCTCAGAAACTCTTTATTAAAGGGGTGGTTTACTGCTTTTTTTCTTTGCTTGATTGTGTTTATGGGGTGCAATATAACATGTCTTCGTGTTTCGTTTGTTAAAAAACGCCTTACTTTTCATATATTTCACCTTTATTGTAAGCTGCTTTCTCCTCTGTCATTTGAACGACCGGTTGACTTCCTGATTCTATGAAGCCACTCCCTCAGAAACAGGCGATGGGCTCAGATTGGTCAGTTGGGCCGGTGTGTTGTGATTGGCTAAACTGCGTACTGCACATTGTCCGAAAACTTCACGCCCATTACCTTCACGAGCGACAGTTACACGTGCTCCGGTCAAATGTAAATAATGGTGTCAATGTTGCCGTATCAGTTTGAGCCAGAATCAGACCCAGAAAGCGGTAATGAAGAGAGTCAAGCAGAACTTCCGAAAGCACGGCTCTTACAAACGTTTCTGAATGAAGTTTGCTGTTGTGATTACATATCATTGTTTGAAGTTTGTACACATTTGTCTTATATCGAACTAACTGGCTACTAACCAAACAGCGTTGGCCTGTGTTTACGTTCTTGATCAAATCGAAAAATTACGTCATAAAGTATACATGGAAAATACATTTACAAAATTAGTACATAATTACAAATTCGGGTCCAAAATGATTGTATGCGTTTGTCAAAGACACACGAAATAGCATTTAACTAACTGGCTACTGAAGCCAGCGCTGGCATTTGTTTACGACCTTAAAACTAAAACATTACGTCTGAAATTATACATGCAAATACATTTAAAATGATGAAATCTTACTTACAGTTTGTGGCCCAACAACAACTGCTCCATGTTTTAGTAATAGTTTCTGTGTGAATCCGGCATTGAACTCGTGTAGATTCTGGAAGCTGTCTTCCGTAAAATGCGCAGCACAGAGAGCTGAATTAGGATTGTAATGGTCAGGAACATAATCAAACATAAACTTTAAGCATTGTTGAGGAACTACAGCATCCGTATGAAGCCCGAACACAGAAGACCTGACAGCTGGGTGAAAATAACCGTTTCGACGGCATGACTACAACTCTCCACTATAACTCTTCCTCTTCGACAAAGCCGCAGAACATGGCCTAGCCCTCTTTTCTGCATGTTCCGGAGGGAGGGCTTGATGGGTTTATTTTGTATGCAACCCGGGAAGTATCTCGTTGTAGTCCCATATGAGTCGTTTTTGTAGGCATTAAACTTCCTGATTTTTAAAAGGCGATATCTCCGCTTACGTTGAACTTTCAGCGCAGTAACTCTGCAGATACTGTTCATGCACCAACAGCAACATTACACACTATTTAAACTGAAAAAAGTGAAATCGCAGTAAACCACCCCTTTAAATAAATCCAGTAGATAACATCATATCAGCTGTTGAAGTGTGTTTTCATTGCTGTTGCTGTAAAATACTTTCAGATATACAGGAGCATCTCAATAAATTAGAATGTTGTGGAAAAGTTCATTTCAGTAATTCAACTCAAATTGTGAAACTCGTGTATTAAATAAATTCAATGCACACAGACTGAAGTAGTTTAAGTCTTTGGTTCTTTTAATTGTGATGATTTTGGCTCACATTTAACAAAAACCCACTAATTCACTCTCAACAAATTAGAATATGGTGACATGCCAATCAGCTGATCAACTCAAAACACCTGCAAAGGTTTCCTGAGCCTTCAAAATGGTCTCAGTTTAGTTCACTAGGCTACACAATCATGGGGAAGACTGCTGATCTGACAGTTGTCCAGAAGACAATCATTGACACCCTTCACAAGGAGGGTAAGCCACAAACATTCATTGCCAAAGAAGCTGACTGTTCACAGAGTGCTGTATCCAAGCATGTTAACAGAAAGTTGAGTGGAAGGAAAAAGTGTGGAAGAAAAAGATGCACAACCAACCGCAGCCTTATGAGGATTGTCAAGCAAAATCAATTCAAGAATTTGGGTGAACTTCACAAGGAATGGACTGAGGCTGGGGTCAAGGCATCAAGAGCCACCACACACAGACGTGTCGAGGAATTTGGCTACAGTTGTTGTATTCCTCTTGTTAAGCCACTCCTGAACCACAGACAACGTCAGAGGCGTCTTACCTGGGCTACGGAGAAGAAGAACTGGACTGTTGCCCAGTGGTCCAAAGACCTCTTTTCAGATGAGAGAAAGTTTTGTATTTCATTTGGAAACCGAGGTCCTAGAGTCTGGAGGAAGGGTGGAGAAGCTCATAGCCCAAGCTGCTTGAAGTCCAGTGTTAAGTTTCCACAGTCTGAGATGATTTGGGGTTAAATGTCATCTGCTGGTGTCGGTCCATTGTGTTTTTTGAAAACCAAAGTCACTGCACCTGTTTACCAAGAAATTTTGGAGCACTTCATGCTTCCTTCTGCTGACCAGCTTTTTAAAGATGCTGATTTCATTTTCCAGCAGGATTTGGCACCTGCCCACACTGCCAAAAGCACCAAAAGCTGGTTAAATGACCATGGTGTTGGTGTGCTTGACTGGCCAGCAAACTCGCCTGACCTGAACCCCAGAGAGAATCTATCAAGAGGAAAATGAGAAACAAGAGACCAAAAAATGCAGATGAGCTGAAGGCCACTGAAAGAAACCTGGGCTTCCATACCACCTCAGCAGTGCCACAAACTGATCACCTCCATGCCACGCCGAACTGAGGCGGTAATTAAAGCAAAAGCAGCCCCTACCAAGTATTGAGTACATATACAGTAAATGAACATACTTTCCAGAAGGCCAACAATTCACTAAAAATGTTTTTTTTATTTTTTTTATTGGTTTTATGAAGTATTCTAATTTGTTGAGAGTGAATTGGTGGGTTTTTGTTAAATGTGAGCTAAAATCATCACAATTAAAAGAACCAAAGACTTAAACTACTTCAGTCTGTGTGCATTGAATTTATTTAATACACGAGTTTCACAATTTGAGTTGAATTACTGAAATAAATGAACTTTTCCACAACATTCTAATTTATTGAGATGCACCTGCATATTCTATTTATCAAACCCGTTTCTCTAATAAAATCATAGAAGGCTTTATTATTTACTTCAGTTGACCATTTTATTAAAACCTTAAAATGTAGCTCCTGAATTCCATTTTTCCTTAATTCTTCTATCATTTTTCCTCTTTCTTATTCATAATTCATACTTCATACATTCAATGTGGGGGGGGGGGGGGGCTTAACAGTTCAGAGGGGGTGCTAAAAAACAAATTTAATTGAAAATAATGAACGCCTAACTTTAGCTATCATTTATATATACATATATATACAGCAGCTTCGAAAAAAGGCATATTTAACTTTATTTTATTTATTTTTCCTGTGGGACTAAACTTCTCACATGCCACTGTTATTAGTCATACAAAAGTTATGCCTTTCCCATACAATTAGCTACTGCTACAGACACGGAACATCAGGCCCCGCCCCAGCAGTTCCACTATATGTATCATCATTCATTCCATGAACACAGTAAGCTTTACGTGAACACAGTGGACCCGCCCCCAGCTGTTGCACTGTGTATATATAGCGCTGTCAGAGCGTCTCTCAGTTCATTCTGACATTAGCACGAGCTCTGAGGAAATCTCTGTCGAGATATAATGCTGGAATAAATCAATGAGAGTTCAAAAAAACCTGATTTCGGATGCGGCGACGAGAGTTTGTTAAAGGCAATCTATGACTGCTCTTGGAGTTCATATTCACTAAAACTGTAAGATTCTTGCTTAGTAGTTAAACTTACTGTTAAAAGCGGTTTAACGGGCAATTTTTTTATGCAAATGTATAAATATGCGACGAGGGCGAAATTTAAGAACGTTTTTTTGTGTTTATTTACGTTATAATGTAACGCTTATATTATAGATTCTATAGATATAGTTCCTGTAGCACTTGTTAGCAATTTGTGATATGAGTAACAGTGATTAAACCAAATGTTTGCATTAAATATTACAATAATCTCTTGTTTTGAAACAATGATTATGTGGACAGAAAATGTGTGAAACTAATGGGTGTAACTAATGCATAAGACCATTTTTTGAAAGAAAGATAGTGTTACAATTGACATCAGTTTGGATTTTTGTATTAAGACTTTTGAAAATGTACAGCTAATTATGCCAAAGTGAATAGAAAAAAACCTGTAAATTATAACCAATTTACTTCATTTACAGTGTCTCTTGATCCAAATGGAGATGTAAAGTGTTGTTCCGATGAATCAAACATGAGGTGAGAAGAGAGAACAGTATCAACGTTTCACATACAGTACTTTTACAGATTTTTTAGGAATATTAATTCATCTTCTAATCACACGAGTTCATGCAGCTGATTGATCAGAAATTGATCTGATGTCACATGATATGCTGTTGCTTTAACACTGATGGCTTTAATCAAACTGTATTTGTGTGATTACAGATACGACTGGAAAACACATGAAAACTGCTGGAGCATCAGAAACCACAGACCAGCAAATAACAAGAGAACTACAAGAAAAATAGACGCCAGAAATGAGACACAAACCAGTGCATATCAAGAGGAAAACAGACCGAGACTTGTTAGACGGAACAGTATGGACAGAATAAATCCAGTCTGTAAGTATGTGTTTATTATGGAGCTTCTCATGCTAGATATCAGCTTTACACTCCTGTCATAAAGTGATCAGTCAGAGAGATGCATCTTAGTTATATCTAAATATATCTTGTGATTTCTAGTCTGAAATTATCCAGACGGGCCTGTGCAGTTTTATTCAGATGTTCTGAAGAACACACAACATCAGTGACGTCCAGATACCAGCAGCTGAAGACTAACATCATGAACGAGAAAGAGCAAGAGAGTGACGTGTGGCCAAGTATGGTGTTCAGTACTCTGTGTGCGCTGCGTTTACCCGTCCGAGTGCACACACACACACACACACACACACACACACACACACACGGAGCAGTGGGCAGTTGTTTGCAGTACCAAGACTCAAACCACAACCTTCAGGTTACAGCTACTACTCTCTAACCATTGGGCCACGACTGCCCAGAGTCCAGATATCAGCAGCTGACGACCTGAACACCATCATCTCAGACTCAAAATCAGAGAAATCAGAGACCGGAGATCAGATATGAAGCTGAACGAGGATCATCATCATCTCACAGACTCTCCAGAACAGTCAAGGGTCTTTAGATGGAAAAACAAAGAGCTGGTTTGGTGTTCAGTGTTGCTTTCATTCATCTCAGCAGCGCTCTAGATTTACGTCACGCAGCTTTCTGAGTCCAAAGACCACAGTGTGTGAAAGAGGTGAAGACACACACCTCTCATCCGGAGGAACAGCAGACGTGTCCCTGCGGCTCTGATTGCAGTCAGATGATTTCAGTTTGAATCTTCAGAGTCACAAACTCATTATGTGCCACAGAGTCCTCCAGTGATCTCCAAACAACAGCTTTCACAACAATCGAACATTTCTGAACGTCTTTCCAACCTGCTGCGGTCAGGATTCACAATAACACACACGCTGACCTGAATAAGTTCACTAATGTGTTTAAAAGACTGATAACACATACAAGAGAATATGATTTAAAGATCCAGTGAACGATGGATGATTGATCTATTTAACTTGTATTAAACAGAATTAAAGGCACTGTAAATAAAAATGTGTAACTAATGATATTTTAAATGTATTGTGATGCATTGAGGATGGAAATGGTTGTGTCCATCTTTGTCCAGTAGATGGCGCAGGTAGAAAGGCCTTTAGTTCCAGGTTCCAGTATGAGAGGAGATCTGATCTGAAGATGAATTATGTGGATCATAATGTCACACTGAGCATAATTAGACTCATCACACATCTGATGTGCTTATAATCAGCTTCATGAGGATATCACTGCTTTTAGAGAAAATGACAGCTGATGGCAAATCTGACAACAACAGTTTGAAACACAATATGAAAACTATGACTATCAAGAGTTTCTACAGTAAAATGGTTGAAAGGTTTCTCAAGAAAAACAGTTTAAACCGACAGCAACAAACCGCTGACTCTTAGAAGAAACACAACGATCAGCACAAAAATATAAGAAATAGAGAAATAATAGTGAAGCAGACAGCGTGAGAATCCTCAGATCATCTCAGCAGATCTCTTTATTCATTAAATGTTCATATCTTTGAAGCCAATGAACCCCTTTTGATCAATTTTTAATCAAAAATCATTAACTGATTGTTTCCATATGAACATATCACCAACTGCTGCAATAAATGACAAAAATAATGTCTTTAAAGAATTAATTACACCAAACATACTCAGAACAATTATCATTTGTTATTCTCAACCGGAGAAGAATATTACGTTCATAATTCTGATTGATTATTGGATGTATTTTGTTATCTGAGAGAAAGACTAAAGTTACTGTAATCATGATTGTTACGGAGTGAACGAGACGAGAGGCGTACGGATCCATCTGCAGAGCTTTACTCGTGACACACATCACCTGAAGCCCACAAACTCATTTCTGATCATCTTCCTGAAACACAGTCGAATCAGGAGCTGATCATTAAAATAACTATACATGTAAAAATGTTGTGAAGACGGGAGAAAGCTGTGTTTGAAGATGTTGATGTTCAGCATTATAATCTAAATCAGATCATGTTCACACAAACACAGAACTCATGACTGCAGCAGGACACATCGAGGCGTTTGCTGAAGGATTGTTGTTGTAGATGGAAAAAAGCAGCTGAAGCAGTTCTCAGTTCAGAAGTGGAGCAAAAGCTGAAGGAAAAGGTGTGTCTTACGTGTTCTTATGTGTGGAAGACGGACAGATTCACCAAACAGAGCAAATTAGCAAGAGACTGCAGACTGTAACGGAGGAGGACAAGACAGCTGCACAAATAATGACAAAAGACAGTTAATAAATCCAACTCTAAGACATTTTCTGCAAACCCTTTTTTTTTCTTTAGTCTTATCTGAGGTTGTTTTGATGTAATTTCATAATATACATCTTGTTGATTTAT
Source organism: Acrossocheilus wenchowensis (assembly GCA_029620275.1). Classification (NCBI taxonomy): domain Eukaryota; kingdom Metazoa; phylum Chordata; class Actinopteri; order Cypriniformes; family Cyprinidae; genus Acrossocheilus; species Acrossocheilus wenchowensis. The sequence goes on from CM056155.1 coordinate 28,753,046, forward strand.
TTTATTATTTATTTATTTATCTAAATACCTAATTATCTGTTTTGGTCAGGTTGTGAAACTCTGCAATACTGTCACAACCAGATGTTTTAGTTCTATTCTACAAACTGTTAATGTGCAGATTTACTGTAAAAGTTTTAAAAGTACTCATGGGAGTATTTGCATTTTGCAAGAGAAATTAATTTGGGATTAAATCATATACAGACACAAGCACAGTCTACATACCGCCTTCACATCCTAGACAAATACAATTGAAAATTAATATATATATATATATATACTTTTCATGCTCATGTAATCGTGATACCAGCCTTTGCATGTGTCACACAAAAAGATCTAAAAATTAAAAGTGACATAACACACCTGTATGTATGAATATACAGAATATGTCTTAAAATCTTGTTCAAAGAATCAAGTAAATACCACGACTCACTTTAACAAAGTCTGTGTATAAGGACACCACCACAGGCCCAGCACACGTCATCTAAGATTTATTTGTTCCTGTCAGACTGCAAATACAAGACAAAGATGGGAGGAGAAGCACGAACGCTGCAGATGTGATTAGATCTGCTCAGATTCTTCTTCAGGGACAGATTTCCCAGAGTTTGTCTGAAAGCGGTTCTCTGTGCTGCGGTTCACTATAATTACTCCAGGACTCTCGCTGCGGACCTTTATTTCTGTGATTAAACACTGTAGTATCTCTGGATCGTTCTGCATCTCTCTTCTTCACACAAACATGTCTCTAAACACATGATCTTAGCTGACTTTACTGAGAGCTTTACAGCTGAACATTTTCATATAGATGACTGGATTACGTTATTTTATCTGAAATGTTTTAATAGCTGGCACATGTAAATTACTGAATGTTTGTAATATTGTTATATAATGTAATCACTTTTTATCAGTTTATTCCTTGTTTCATGGTTCAGGAAGAAACGCATGAAGAAAAGTGAAAAACTGAACCTTGTGAAGCTTGTCAGAAAATAAAGAAAATATAATGTAATAAAGTAATCTTCCAACTAAGAGTAACTATTCTATTTAATGCATGTTTGTTTCACACTGAGACTTACAAACCAGCAGCTAACAGAGAAGGACAATACTGGCTCAATATAAGACTTATAGAACAAGTCCATCAGTGTCCTATCTATATTGAATGATCTTAATTTTCTTAAACAGTATAGACGCTGCTGTCCCTTTTTACATAGACCTAATACCTCTGTGTTCACATCAAAACACAATCTGTTATACATATACAATATATATCCTTATAATATAAGGATTTATTACACACATTTATTCTGATTCATGTTATTTCAGTGACAGAAGTTCAGCTGCAGTATTAATGTCATGAAGAGAAAAGAAGAGACTCTGTAACATCTCACTGTTACTGATTCATCATGCAGCTCAAAGCATTATGGGTAGAATCTCTCATCAGTATATTCTGATTTATCAACACAGTTTCACTGATGATCCTCTAGAAACACTAATCCCAGGATAGAGCGGCTGAGTGAATGTGGTCTGTTCTGTGTGGATGAGGCTCATTGTGTCAGAGACGCTGTAGAAGGACAGAGTTCCTGCGCCGTGATCCACAAACACTCCTATTCTCCTGATGATGGACTTCACAGAGAGAGCAGTCTGTTTGTTATTGTGTATGAATATGTATCTGGAGGGATAGCAGTCCAAACTCCAGGACTGATCATTATATCCAAACACACACTCAGAACCCAATCCCTTCCTGCTGATGCTCTTATATGACACTGATATAAACACATCTCCACTCCGCTCCAGCTCCCAGTAACAGCGTCCACACACACTCTCTCTACACAACACCTGAGGATGATGATCAAATCTGTCTGGATGATCAGGATATGACTGGACTGTGTCAGTGACAGTAATCACTCTGTTGCTCTCAGACAGAAGGAGGTGTTTATGTGCTGTGTTCAGATCCAGAGTGAACTGACGGGAATCTGATGGAGATAAAACACATCAGAATCAGGAATTATGAATCTGTTTGATCTTTTCATGTAGCTGAACTCTTCATGTTCAGTGTATCATCAGTGTCTCAGTACAGATGACCAGATATCTGTGCTAATCATCATTTACATCATTTATAAAACTCTTCTTTCACCTTCTACAGAAGAACATGAACACACTCAGTGAGTTTTCTGCTTGTTTTCTTACTGACTTACATTTCAGAAAGTCGTTCCTGGTCCAGAGATCAATGTTGGTGAATGTTTCTGTGGAAATCAAAAGACATGAACATGTGATTCTCATGATCCTGCATCAATTCCTAACACATTTCTAATATGATGTTCTCCATGATATGAGATGATGATGGACTGGTTTCTGAGAGCAGATGAATCTCCAGGACTTTACCTCTGTCTGAGATCTTCTTGAGCTCCTCTTTGCAGAAATCCTCCAGTTTGTCTCTCAGCTGATGGACAGATTCTCTCAGAGCATCAGAAGAGACGAGAGAACTGAAGAGATCATCATTTACGTCTGTAGATTCAGGAGGAGCTGAGAGAGACTGGAAACTCTACAGAAAACACAAATCAAACTCATCAGCTCCACACTTCACCCAATAACCTGCTCCAACATCAGATTTGATCGACTGATCTTTAGTAACTCAATCCAGCACTTTCAAAGCATCAGCTTCATTCCTCTCGTTTTCATTAAATCACATCAGAGCTACAGATATTTGCCACTTACACTCTATGTGAACTTTATAGGAAATAGTCTGGATGAACATTATTTGCAGCAGCTTGCATTTTTGTCTTATTTATGCTTTTTTTTTTCACAACAGATGTTAACCTGAGAGGAAAGCAGTATTAGTGACTAAAATTCACTACAAAACACAAACGCTGCAAATATCAGCACAATTTTTGAGAAAAGCAAATTCACTCATTCACGAGTTCACAAAAATCAGAATCAAAGAAATCCCTGAAATCCTGATGAGACTGATTGCTGATATACAGCTTCACTTCATGTTTGGGGTCTTTGTGATCAAATTCATCAAAATGATACAGACAAATTAAAATCTATTTATCAAGTTTGAGGATCACTGATCCAATCGTGATGAATGTTAGTCAGAATTGGTATTATAGAGTTCAATGATTTCACCATGATTTAATAAATCAGAAGGAAAAATTTGGTAAAAAAAAAAAAAAATTTGATCTGTTGGTGGAGCTAGTGGTGTTTGACGGCTAAATATATCTTCCAGAAGAAAGAGTTCAGAGAAGTTATTCCTAAAAGATTTTCAGAGCTGAAAGCCATTTGTAAGCGGCGTCTCTTTCAGAAGAAGACGATCAGATGAGAGTCTGACTGATGATTATATAATAAGACACTCATGAACTGTTTCTCTGTGAGTCTGGTGTCACAGCAGGATCTGCTCAAGTCCACTATGACCCTGTTCTTCTAGATGTGTGTTACCTGCAGGAACTGGATGTGATCCTGTGTGTGTGAAAGCTGCTCCAGCTCAGCGTCTCTCCTCCTCAGATCATTGATCTCCTGCTCCAGTCGCTCCAGTCGTCCTTCAGCTCGACTCACTGCTTGCTTTTCCTGATCTCTGATCAGCCGTATCAGCTCAGAGCGGCTTCTCTCAATGGAGCGGATGAGCTCAGTAAAGATGCTCTCACTGTCCTCCACTGCTGTCTGTGCAGAGCGCTGTTAGGACACACAGTGATTCAGGCTTCAGTGAGTCTGAACTGAGACGGAGACAAACTTCTCTTCTTCTCCAGACTCACCTTCTGAGACTCCACAGCGTCTCTCAGCTGCTGCAGATCTTTCTCTCTCTGCTGGATTCTCTGCTGGAGCGTCTTCTGCGTCTCCTTCAGCTGCTTCTGCAGGACAAACACATGATAGTGAATCTCACAGAAAACTCCTGGCACTAAATCATCATGTGAACAGATGAATCTAGTAAAATTGGAGCTGATAACTAACCCCAGAACGGATCGTACATGAATTCAAGCATAAGGACTGTTTCACACCACATATGTCATTATTTGATGTTGCTTAACCAAAGCCTATTATAAGAAAGATTGTGTTGATAAAAGTTTCCGGTGCATTTTCAGCAAACAGTGAAACTCTTGCAGCTGCTGTTCATTTCTGCTGCTGTGTGTCGTGTGAATGCTGTCAGCTGTTAATATGGTTCTGATATAAACACATGAAACGAGTGTCAGCTGTATTTCATCAGTGTCTATAGTGTTAAATACCTGTTTCTCTGTCCTCTGTGCTGCAGCTGATACAGTGTCGTGGTTTTTATGTCCATCCATCGTACACAGCATACATATACATTTCTGATCAGTGCGACAGAAAACCTCGAGGATCTTCTCGTGTTTCTGGCAGATCATCTCCTGCAGTCGTCCAGTGGCTTCAGTCAGATTGTGTCTCTTTCCTTTAAACCAACTCTCATGTTGTTCGAGGTGATTCTGACAGTAAGAGTTCAGACACACCAGACAGGACTTGACGGCTTTGTGTTTTCTTCCAGTACAGACGTCACACTGAACATCTCCAGCTCCAGCGTCACAGTCAGCAGATAGTTTAGTCTTCAGTTTCTCCACCAGTTCAGTCAGCATGGTGTTTCTAGCTAAAGCAGGTCTTGGACTGAAGGTCTGTCTGCACTGAGGGCAGCTGTAGACTCTCATCTGATCCTCCTGATCCCAGCAGCCTGTAATACAGCTCTTACAGTAACTGTGTCCACAGGGAATGGCCACCGGATCCTTCAGGAGATCCAGACACACCGGACACGTCAACTCATCCTGAGAAAACCTGGCTTCTGCCATTTTACTGCATGAATACAGAGACACAAACACACAACAGCTCAACTACACTTCAGTTTCTCTTTCCCTGAACTCATGTGATTCCTGTTTCCTGGTTCTGTGTTTGAGTCACGTGAGTAAAACAGGTTCGTCTGTGAGTCTGTAAAGCAGGTTCCTCGAGTTTAGTTTCAACTCACCTGACTCTTATTAAACGCAAAGACCTTGACTAGTTGAGTTTATTTAGTGATCAAACTAAACTCTGTGGGAAAGTGACTCTCCTGTGGTCTGTAGCACGAAGCTGGTTTCAGTTTTTACTCAGGAAAGTTCACATTTAGTTTGAGCAAACTCCTGAGTTTTCAGGCTCAAGGAGATGGGTTGGTTTTTAGTGGGTTTCTTCACCATGCGAACTTTCAGAGAAAGTTAGAGATCCCAAACCCAAACTGGACCAATCAGCTGTGAGCAAAGTGACTTACTGTAGAATATTAACTGCTTTCATATTTGTCCACTAGATGGAGCAAATAGACTTAAAAATCAAAGGACTTTGGTTTCATATTCAAGACACTGTAAAGAGAATCAGAGATCTGAAGCTGAATCAATCTGTATCATAATGTCACACAAATCAGCATAAAGAGCCTCATCACACACATCTGATGAGTCTGAATCATATTACAGCATCAGTGTTATACAATCAGCTTCAGCAAACTGCTTCAGAGACGAGGACAGAGATGACGACACAAACTTGATAATATTTTTTAAAAAGGTACTAGGCATGAATATTGTAATTAATATTAGATATGTTTGTACAGTTAAATGGCTGAAAGGCAATGCATGACAATTAAGACAGTTTTAACATGTATAAAGTAACACACTATTGACTTTATTAATGTAAAAGTTCTGGTGAAATCAGCAATACTATAAGACACACCAAACATATAATGATAAACAGAGAAATAATAGTGAAACAGGTCTAGAAATAAAAGCAGGAAAGCATCAGTAGAATCTCTTAAATCACAGCAGATTGTTAGTAATTCACATTATTGTTGTTGTGCTGCAGCAGGGGTTAATGCACTTTCTGAAATCAAGGCGCTCCTTTATTTAGGTTTCACCGGGAACCTGAAAACAATCACTATAGCTTTTTACACATAAGTGTGCAGCACACATTTAAACTAAACATGACAGCAATAATATTTCTTTCAAGAATATATTTCACCATAAGAACAGTTTATAGTTGTACACAGCAAATATTGTCCAAACGGCCCTCAGTGAATCTGGTGCTATCGGGACGTCCAGGATCGGTTCTGGAGGAACATCAGCATCTTCAGGGTCTCCATTCACCTGCAGACCAGCGGAAGCACATCGAAGCGACTGGACTTTGGTTTCCATCACAGCTGAATACACACTAATAGAAATAGTGATGTGTGTAAACTCTACACTCGCTGGGTCCTCGATCACACTGACATCTCCGATCTGACCGCCAGCGTACTTTATTATCTGACCGTTCCTCACGGAGATCATGCTCTCGGTCTGTTCTTTGAGGAAACAGTGACGGCAGACCTGGCAAAACCAGAAGAAAAATAAGAGCTCTGCAATTAATCACAATCAAAGCTATTCTGTCATATTAAATGGCACATTTTACTTGGATTAAAGCAGTTAATATAGATGGTCTCACATAAGAACGAGTTAGAAAAAGTAAGTTTTTTGATTAATTCAAACTTGCGAAAAATCTTGAGATGTAGAAAATTAAATTTTGGTAGGTATTCAACTCTGCATGAGCCAATGAATCAGAGGAAATTAATGGTTAAAAAAATTATTAGTATAAACATGAGTGCAACTGTCCTCTATCTGTGTGACACATTTAACTTAACTTTCCTGTAAGTGATTCTGTGGCTTCCATTCACTCAAGAGTAGAAGTTCTCTGTGGTTAACGATATCACAGCGGCGGTGATTCCCCAGTTCAGCTGAGCACGATGTATCGACGCTGTTGTTTCTAATTATGTCTAAAGAGCTTTTTATTATTAATTCTGGACATAAATCTCTTGTTTGCATTATAATGAAACTAAACTTATAAATTTTATCTCCATTTTTTCAACAGATGATAAAATTTAAGACAAATTAAATTATGTCAGAAGATCTGTGGAGCATCACAAACTACAAGAGAACTGAACATCAGGACGAGAGAAAAAGAGAAAAAGAGGACGAGAGACGATCTGATGAACCAGGAGAGAAACAGACACTGAGACGAGTCCGACAGAGCAGCATTAATAGACTGTGAGTATTTATGATGTTAAAGATGAAACATATTTTATCACATAATACAGTTTCATCTTCTCTGGAGTCTGAATGTAAAATCAACTCTAAACTTTACTGTCTGCCCGCTGTATGATTGACTGATTGATGAATTCAACTTTACTCAGCAATTTCCTTTGGCTTCTCATAAAAACACAAAACTTACACACACACACACACACACACACACACACACACACACACACACACACACACACACACACACACACACACACACACACACACACAATCAAGACAAACAATAATCAATCATACAAGACAGTTACACTTCTAATATTCTATCTTCCACTGGTAAAAGAGTATTTATAATCTAATATCTTCTTCCAGATGAAAGCTTTATAAATTCAGAGTAAAGTGAGTTTGGAATCAGCTCGCACACACACTTGGAAATCCCAGGAGATCATTAGTCTCTGAACAATAATGTCTCAGTCACTTTGTGAAAGTCACAAACTACATTTCTTTCTCATTCTGATGCTTTTACAACTTTTGATTTTAAAAATGTGACTACTGTATAATACACTAACAGCTGGGTGTCCTGCATCTCCAATAAATAAGCTCCGGTTTGTCCAAAATGCAGCTGCTGGAGTCATTATACCAGGTGAAGAAAATATGAGACATTCAGAGACTTACACGGAGGAGCAGGAACTGTGATGCAAGCAGAGGAGTTTCTCTCTTTCCAGCTCATCACAAGATAACTAAATACTTATCTTTAACCATTTTGTGAAGAGTATTATTTATTATTAATTTTGAACGATGTGTACAGTTTTAAACATTATAGTGAAATTGAACAGTAAATCTATATTGCACAATAATCACTAACAAATGTATAATTTCACTTTAACTATACATTATATCTGTATTTTTTCAACAGATTTATGCACAAACAGAATATAAGAGGAGTATATCTGAAGCATCATAAACTACTTTAATGATGAGCTTTTTCTGTTTAATCAGAAATGTTTTCTATTCCTTCTTTTGTTGAGTTCATGTTATATACAGGATCTGAATCTCAGCATCACTTCAGACACATTCACAGTTTTCTAATTATTTTGGCACAATTTTCACAAGCAAGTATTAAATGATAATAACTCTTAGTACTAATATTACAACAGATCATCAAAAGTGCACTGTTTTCAAACATTTAAGCATTTTTAATTCAGTGTTAATACAAAACACAAAATCATAAAGTATCCTTTTCTCTACACAACATTAGTGTTTAAAACACTGCCTTGTTATTAATTTCTGATTTGGATAATGGTGATTAAACCAAATGTTCTCATTAAACATAACAATAATCTTGTTTTGAAACAATGGTTATGTGGACTAAAGATGTGTATAGCTTTAATGAAAGCAGGAGATCATGTTTTGAAAGAAAGACTAGTTTTACAAGTGTGATCAATTTAGATTTTTGTAGTAAGAGTTTTGAAAATATAAACCTACTTCTGAATCAGAAATGATATGATGATATACTGCTTTAACACCACTGGTCTGTGTGATTGCAGATACAAATGGAGTGTAGAAAGAAAAAAAAACCACACAGAAAACTCCTTCAACATCAGAAACCACAGACCAGCAAAAACTAACAGAGCTGAGAGTCAAATGGAGACCAGAAATGAGTCACAAACCAGTGAATCACAAGAGACAGAGACTTATTAGATGTGAACGTATGAAGACACTAAAGACAAACCGTAAGTGCAAGATTCATCATCATCCTCATCTTCAGACTACAGTCTGTTCTCCTCCTGGCTTCTGGAGGCTTTTACAGACTCATCTGATCACAAACACACTCAGCAGATCTCTCATCACTCTTCATCAATGACTGTTCATCTTCATCTGTTATTGCTCTGAAAACATTTCTCACATTTCTCTGTCTTTGATGAAGTGACTGATGATTCTCTCAGTATGAGTGGATATAAGACAGAGAAACACAGGACAGATGGCCGGTATATAACAGGACTCACAGACATTCAGACTCTCACTCGTACAATTTAGGCTCTTCAGTTCACCGGATCAGCATGTCTGTGGTTTGTGGGGAAAAACCAACAAAAACTGGGACTTTCTTAATGTGAGTGAGACTGTTATATCAAAGACACACACATAAGTTACAAAAACACAGTCAGTAATGTCTGTGAAGGTAAACAGCTGGGAAAGAAATCAGATGTTTATATTAGATCTTTGTAAGAACCCCCCGTCGGCCCAACAGAGAAATAAATAAAGGTGTTGTGTGTTCGGTCTTTTACCTGCGCTTCTGCAGAGTTCACTTCATTTATCAGGATTCACTTTCAATTTTAGTCCAGCTCCGTGTTTAATCTGACTCCAATTTCAAGTGATCGTTAAATTTAGGCTGTATTTCTAATTAAAAACTGATCACAAATATCAATTATATATTCATTCAGATATTTGATTATTTTTAATATCCCATACTTTCAGTTATTTGTTTATCAGGGACCCGACGCTGCATTTGAGTCTCGCGTTGGCCTTACGTGGATCTCACGATCACAAACTCACCAGTTCTGGCATCTCATTCATAAAACTCTCCGTAGATTTAATCCTAAAAGTGTACGCATGTACAAAAGCTAGATTTTGCGTACACACAAAAGTTTTCAGATTTATATCATATATGGAGGTAACAGCTAGGAATGTGCGGGACTAGTCGACTAAACGGTACAGCTCCTGCTAGTCGACACCAGGGGTGATTCTAGGATTTTCATTATAAGGGGGCTCAGTGAGGGTATAATAATAAAAAATAAATAAATATGTAGGGTTTGGAATTGGAAATTTTGTGTTTTATCTTTAAACGGACTGTAGAAGGAATCACTTGCCCTGGTGGGCTGGTCAGAACCCAGGAACTCAGTCAACAACAGCTCTGTTCTTTGATGACTTTACTGTGCCATGGAGCATGTAATAGGTGTGGTCTGTACAGAGATAACAAATACAATAAAGTAAATAATACAGACTTCAAATCCAATAATTTGCCAATTCAATAACAAATGACATTACTGTCAATATTACTGGAATTAAATGAAATACTACAGCTCAATCAATTGGCATATTAGCATCTGAATAGGCCATTTCACCACAATCTTCATTAACACACTTATACTTGTGATTCCCAATAGACATATGAACTAAAACAATAATCTATCTCAATGTAGAACATGAGAACAGTAGAAATAAAGTGATTATAGCATCTCTCATCAGATGTACATAACGTGCATGTAAGCAGGCGCTGGTTATGCGCGCTCAATCGAAGGAAAATAATTACCATAACTGCTATTGCCAGCAAGATTACAACTTAATCTCAATATCAAGCATAATTTAACAAGAACAACTCACTTTACAGGATGCACGCACACATATTACATCTGGATTTCAATCGGCTCGCATCTCTTCTCTCAAACTTTGCTGCGCAATCTTAAAATGGCGACAAGTCTTAAAAGGGCAACAAGTCTTAAAGGGGCCACGCACGCAAGCCGTTTGTACAGCCGCCCCCAAATTGTGTTCAATTTGACACTTGAGAAGCTTGTGTGTGTGTTACTGATGTTGTATTAGGTGTATTGGGCTCCTCTGTATCATCTTCTGGGATGGGAGGTAAGGCCACAAGTCGAGCTACGGGTCTAGTATAAACCTTCCCTTGAACTTGGACATCCACTGATCTCACTTGCGAGTCTTGACTGGGATGCACCTGGAGTACTTTCCCAATAGGCCAATGTGCTCTGGGCTGTTGGGGATCCATTATCATGACTACCGTGCCTGTGGTTATATTAGGGAATGTATGGTGCCATTTCTGTCTGACTTGCAAGTTCGGAAGGTAATGGCGGATGAAGGAGGACCAGAAGTGGTCAGCAAACACTTGAGAGTGTCTCCAACGGCGACGACTCAAGCCCTCTTCTTTAGGATATATGACTGTAGGTAGGGAGTTGTCTAGCCGCCCCGTGAGAAGAAGGTTGGGTGTTACTGGATCGGGATCAGCCATGTTAAAAGACACATACCCGAGGGGCTTGGAATTGAGGATGTTCTCCACTTCGACTAGAACAGTCCTGAGTACCTCTTCCGGTACTGTTCGGGCCCCAATAGTCGCAGATAGTGCCAGTTTAATGGATCTTATCTCCCTCTCCCACACTCCCCCAAAGTGTGGTGCTGCAGGAGGATTAAAATGGAATGCTATCTTCTGTGGTGCGAATTTCCGCTGGAGATCAGGTGACATGGCCTGGAATGCTTCATACAGTTCCCGTTCCCCCCCTCGAAAATTTGTTCCTTGGTCCGACAGTAATTCTACAGGGGAACCTCTACGTGCAATAAACCTCCGAAGTGACATCAGAAAGGAATCTGTGTCTAAGCTGTTCAGTAGGTCTATGTGTACTCCTCGTGTGGTAAGACACTTGTAGAGGATTCCCCACCTCTTTTCTACCCGTCGACCAATCTTTACAAAGAAGGGGCCGAAGCAATCCATACCGGTTGAATGAAAGGCTGGTTTGTAGAGACGCAAATATGCCAAAGGAAGGTCTGCCATTTTGGGAAAGGTAGGTTTGGCTCGCAGTCTTTCACATTCTGTACAGGCATGCTGTAGGATGCGGATGGCTGCTCTTCCTCTTAGCACCCAGAACTGTCTCCTTATTTCTGCAAACACCCAATCAGGGCCTGGATGGCAGAGTCTTTCATCAAAATCTTGAAGAAGTAACTTCACGGCTGGATGTCTATAGTCTAGTATGACTGGATGTTTCAGGGTGGGATCTAAGGTTTCGGCATGTCTTAACCTACCACCAACCCGGATTAGATGGGTGGATGTGTCATATTCTGGAGCTAAGGTGAGTAAGCGGCTATTAGGTTGAAGAGCCTTGCCTGATTTCAACCGTTGTAATTCCTCAGGGAAACTCTCACCTTGCACTTTCTGGAGTATGTATGTCTCTGCTTCTTGGTAAGAGTTTGCGGTAGGTTCTCCTGACTCTCCAGCCGCCCCATGTAGCTCCTGTGCAATGGCCTTCACCAGTTCTGTCCAGGTCTTATACTCACTGCCAAATTGTCCGTCTACAGCTACAACTCCACAGAATGCGGATTTCTTGAGCTCTGACTTGTCAATCTCAGGGCATTCGGTAGGGTTTGCTGGCCAGTTCTCCGGGGAGAGAAGCAGGAATGGGGGTCCTTGGCTCCATCTGTTGGGCTTAGCAAGGTCATTTAGAGTCTTTCCTCGTGTAAGGTCGTCCGCTGGATTTTGAATTGAATCCACATATCGCCAAGCGGTGACGTTGGTAAGCTCATGGATTTCAGCCACTCTGGTGCCAACGAAAACTTTAAAATGGCAAGACTCTGACTGAATCCAAGACAGCACCGTAGTGGAGTCTGTCCAGAGAACTGCGTGGCGAAGTGGCAATGTTAACTCTTTCTGCAACTGGGTTTTTAACTGTGCACCAATTACAGCAGCGCAGAGCTCCAAGTGGGGTATTGACAGGACTCTTTTTGGTGCTACTCTAGAGCGTGCCAGTACGAATGATAGATGGATCTTACCCAGCTGATCTTCAGTGCGCAGGTAGGCAACTGCTCCATATGCACTCTCTGAGGCATCACTGAACACATGAAGGTCGGTAATAGATCCTGTTTGATCTACTGATGCTGGTACATATGACCGGGGGAAACTGATCCTGGGGAGAAACTGCAGCTCACCTTCCCATTCGTTCCAGCTCTGGACTAAGGCTTGGGGAAGTTGGGTATCATCCCAGCTGCGCTGTTTGTTCCAAAGTTGTTGGACCAGTACCTTAGCCCTGGTAGTATATGGGAGAATATATCCTAAGGGGTCATACTGGCTTGCTAAATCTTTGTAAATAATCCTCATGGTGGGAGCGCCATGATCGATGGGCCGATGACGGTAAGTCAGAACATCTGCTGGGCAATTCCAGCTAAGGCCCAAGGTGGACTCCTGGACATCTGTCTTTTCATGGGCTAGCCAGAGTTCAAACCCATCCGATCTGGCTTCAAGTGGAAGATGGTTAATGACAGCTGGCATATTGCTGGCCCACTGCCTCAATTCAAAGCCTCCTTCAGCTAATAGCCCCCTCAGCTTGTCAACCAATTGCTTAGCCTCCTCTGGCGATGGCAAGCTCTGCAAGCACTGCAAGCAGTTGTCAACGTAAAAGCATCGTTCTATGGAGAACCTCACATCATCGTCCGGTTGGCTATGGTCTCTTACATGTTGCTGTAAGGCAAAGGTCGCACAGCAGGGGCTGCACGTTGTCCCGAATGGTAGAACTTGCCATTCAAAGACATCAGGGGTCCCCTTCTCCTTGGAGTCACACCAGATAAACCGAAGAAGGGGTCTATCTTCTGGAAGAAGTCGGACCTGGTGAAACATGCCCCGGATATCCGCACTGATGGCTATTGCATGTTCACGAAATCTGAGTAAGACCCCCAGGAGTGATGAACCCAAGGTGGGGCCAGCGAGGAGTGAATCATTTAGGCTGAGACCATTAAACTGAAAGGAGCAATAGAACACTACACGATGCTTGTTATTATGGCACACCATGTGATGTGGAATAAACCAGCACTCACCATCTCCTTCTCTTTCTTCGGGATTTAGCTTTCTGATTGCTCCAGACTGAACCAATTTCTGGATTTCGGAGGAATAAGCATCAGCTTGCTTTAGGTCTCTGGCAAGTTTTCTCTCAGTACTCCGTAGGCGTGGCATGACCGCTTCCATAGTAGCGTGAAGATGGGGCATGTCACATTTTCGTAGCAAGGGTGTTGCATACCGCCGTATTTCATTCACCTCTATGCGAACTGTTTTGGCTTCCAGTAGTTCAACGGCCCTTTGGTCCTGCCTTGACCTTGTGCACTCCTTTTCATTCTGAAAGGGCAAGACATCCACTTGCCACAGCCTACTAACATTCTTGAACAGTTCCATGGTGCTGGGGGGGAAGGGATATGTGGAGACACTGTTTTGGTTGGAGTCGCTGCTCCAGCAGGCTGGTAGGACCCTGCAATGTCCAGCCTAGTTTGGTTTTTATTGCAGCGGGACCACCAGGTGGACCAAGTCTTACTGGCTCAATTGGTGAGATCATGTGAGTTTGATCTGCACCAACAAGGATGAGAGGTTTGGCCTTTACAAAGCACTGTAATGGTAGTCCAGCAAAGTTCTTGTACTGCTTCTGCAGCTTGGGAATTGGTTAAGAGTGGTCAACGAGATCAAGCTGTGGTGCAGTAAAGGCTCTGGTTATGAGATATCGCTTCTTCGGATTGGAGTATGGAGAAATGTGGAATGAGACTGAAGCCCCTTCAAGTGTCTGCACATCATGACGGATTGTTCTCAGAGCTAGGCTTTCTTCAGTACCTCTCAAGCCGAGTTTCTGTGCTGCTTCTGGCAGAAGCATTGTACGCTCAGAACCGTCATCAAGGATTGCGAATGTGTCTAATGTGCAATCGCCATTATGTAGGAGTACTCTGACAACCTTGAGCAAAACTTTATTACTGCTGACTGGTTTGTTCAGGTACAGTGTCTGTGTCGCTGAGCTGACGAGGCAAGCCTCTGTTTTGGATGCCTCTGTGACAGGCCTCTCATTTACCTCATGGAGGATTCGTAGATGCTTCCTCTGACAAAGTGGACATGGTTTCTTTAGCCCACAGTGGGCAGCCAGATGTGCAAGACCACAGCGCCAGCATCTCCTATTGGTTCGTATCCACTCTGAGAGCTGATCTTTGGTGAGGGTTGGAATTTTGGGGCACTGACTAAAAGCATGTTCAGAGTTCTGACAGTAAGAGCAATATACCATGGACCTACCCTTAGCTTTCTCATCAACATTGGCAGGAGTATATGTAGTGGTTCTCAGCTCAGCACTATTCCCAGACCCAGTCAGTACAGTGGCCGTGGTTCGGCGTGATTGCAGAGCTGCTCGGGGATCTCGTTTGGCTCGGCTTTCTCCCTTGGCTGTTTGATCATCATAGCTTTGGCACCAAGACTCATATTTCAGCCATTCTGCTAGATTTACAAATGAGTATGTCACCCCAGGCCGATGTAACATGTGACGGCGGAAATCAGCCCATATTTCGGGTGGCAGCTTACTGAGGAGGCGTGCAACATGCGACCCACAATGCAACTCGATGCTCCCTGCCTGGCCCAAAGTCTTAAGCAGACCGACTAGAGACTGCACTTGAAGGGAAAACTTCTCAAAGGCCGAGGGTTCATTGCGGCTTATATCAGGTGAATCAAGAATAGTGGCGATCCGTCTTAATGCTACCTGGTGTGGCTGACCGAACCGCTCATTGAGCGCAAACATGGTGTCTCGATAAGGTGTAGAGGAGTGCAAGAAGGAGTCTGCTATTAGACAAGCATCCTCTAATTTCAGGTGGTCAACCAGGACTTGATATTTGAACATCTCAGTACTGTCAGGTGGCAGGAGATTGTCCAAGGCTATTTTTAGTCGAGTAAACTCACTTGGATCTTTGTTGCAGAAGTAAGGAATGGTGGGGCATGGACCTTTGTAATATCTCTCTGTCAGATCCACAGATGCCATGGGAGGTGTCACATTATAGGATGCCATCCTGTGTTGTTCTGGATAAAGACGTGTGGATGAATCTCATGGTCGCTCATGTGCATACGGAGGACCTGTCTGTTGGTCATCATATGAACTTGGATGGCTGAAATCCCTAGTCTTCTCCACTGAAGTGAGTCTAGGGGTAAGTGTCGTTGTGGCCCTCGTAGTGCTGTGAGAAGTCTGCTGGCCGCACTGCTTCATAGTTTCTGGCTCATCATATGCAATAGGTGGAGGAGGCTCTGGCCAGTCTTCATCACCCGGATTTGCTGCATGGTGAAATTTAACTGATGGATGATCAGACTGGGTGTTGGACGTAGATAAAGGCCTTTGCAGACTACAGGCTCTGTCTAAAAGCTGAATCAGCTCATCTTTGGCTGTCTCAATCCGTTTAAGATCAGCTTGGATGGCCTGCTGTGTTTCACGAAGCTTTAAATTCTCTTCTGAGATCCTTTGTAACTTTAGAGAGCTAGCATCTGATCTATCGCTCTGGTATCCATCACCTTCATCAACGAGGGGAACGAACTAATTGCTCTGTTGTTTGTCTGAGAGGCTGCAAATATTCATTACTAATCAGTCTCCTTCACTACAGTGGTACTGATATATGCTAACTGCTAAAACACTTAAGGCAATTGACCATGGTTTTACTATAGTAAACGTGTAGCGACCGTGTTTTTGGTGTATGTATTACCATTCGTATAACCACAATCTTATTAAATACCATGGATAAACTGGTTAGAGTAGCAAAACCATGGCTAATTTTGTAAGGGGAGAATACACTACAGCTAGATCTCAAACAGTGGATCATTGTTATATCGTCATATTGCCCGGTAAAACTGCTCAGTGTTAAGAGTTAAGCCATTATAGAGGTGACAGAACTTGAAGCTGCTTTGAAACAATGCTATGCAAATAAATACATTGACTTGACTGAACCAAGTTGAATATTCCTGCTAGCGATGCCGAACAACGATGCGAGCGATCAAATAAATGAAGGAAACTTAATCCGTACAAAAAGCGTCCGGGTATTAACGAGCTGCCGCAAATAACATTTCCATATGATTTCCTTCTATTAGTGGTGTGAGGGCTTACAGTTTAATGCAAATCACTGTATCTATAATATATTAAATCTACAGAGATGAATTATAAAGCCACATTTTATTTTAGATATTACCATACGAGTTTCAGTTTAATTTTCATCTGAGTTCCGTAGTGAATGTAGACATGTTTAATGTTTATATGATTCATTAGATCACATTGGAATGATCAATTGCCATAGCCTTTATGTCAATGTCTGCAGGTAAAACCTATGCTTTTTCGGCATTAAAACGCGGAGAAAGCACATTTTTCACACCGGCCATGAAAAGGGATATGACAATTGATGATAC
The DNA here is from genome assembly GCA_029620275.1 of Acrossocheilus wenchowensis. Taxonomy (NCBI): domain Eukaryota; kingdom Metazoa; phylum Chordata; class Actinopteri; order Cypriniformes; family Cyprinidae; genus Acrossocheilus; species Acrossocheilus wenchowensis. Next base: position 28,770,011 of record CM056155.1, read on the forward strand.
AGTAAGCCAACCACTGCAACGCAATCTTAAGTTGAATAATATAGACATTAAATAATATAAAAAGTCTACATTCACTACCACTCAGTCTCCGCTGTAGCTCCCGTGACCTAAATTCCCAGAATGCATTGCCGCTGTGACGACACATTCCCAGACTCTATATATAAATATTTTTAAAAGCGTATCTGGGCGTAAACTATATTTTTACTTCAGACGTCGCATGCCTTTTCTTCTCGTCAGTTGCAGCGAGCTCGAAATGACCAGCGAAGAACCAGCAAGGTGTGGGATTATTTTGAATTAGAAGGAAACGGAAAAGTTGTGTGTAAACTGTGTAATGTCAAATTGGCTTACAATAACTCTACTGGAGCTGTAGTATATTCTGTGCGCAGTTAGGTGGTTGGAACTCAGCTGGCCTAATTCTTCGATTAGAAAGAACTGCAGCTACTCCAGAGTGAACATGTCCAATCTCAAGGTTTATTGGTTTGTGTGGATATGCACAAAAATGTGGTTTCTGTCAAAGAACAAATAGATCTGATAAATATACATGTGATATTATGAAATGACAAATAAACAAAGATGAACTATATAGACTGAGTCAATAGTGAACATGACTAAACAAGAGCTTATATTCACATGAGCACTAAATACAGCTTTATTAAACAGATCTGTGCTGCTGCTGCTAGCAAGTGGTGTCATATTACACTGGTGAGTGCGCTATTATAGCGCTCCCGTGTACCCTTTCTAATCGTTATTAAAATGCCGATCGGAGATTGAATAATTATTTACATTAACACATATGACAAGCAATGCTCTCAAACAAACGCATCAGTATCTTTGATTGCAAACAACCGAATAATTCGTCAAATACGTGAGTATACAGCTACTGTATTTATACTGATGCAATAATTTTCCTGAGGTAAATTAAACTGAATTACGCTATGACACACTCTGAAACACATCTACAATGATAACAAATATTGTTACTTACGGAGTTATTAACGCACAGCAATACCACACAAGGGAAATAGACTTTAAAGGAATAAACAAAGCCAGGGAAACTCCGTATTACTCTGCTATGCTGGATGCGCTGCCGAACTGAAAACTTTATGTGCATGCATCAGACAAGTCTGGACAAGTTCGACTCGCGCATGCGTGAGGCAGGGAATTTTGTACAGGAGCGATGCATAATCATATTCAATACAGGCACATATGCGTTAGCTCGGAGACAGCCAAAGCCAGCAATGTCAATGTCATACACTACAACCCGCCGCTGCGGTCCGCGATCCCGTCCGCGCCGTCTATTCCTCTAAACGAAGACCGACTTCGGTGGTGGTGCGGGATTTCCAGGCTCTTTTCGAAACTGTCTGCTTGCTTGTAGTTATCGCTCTGTGTGCCTGTGACTTCAGTTCCTAGCGCGGGTTTTTTTCCAAGAGCAGAATCGCCTCTAGTCCCGTCTTTCACCAGACCACGTTAAAGGAACACTCCACTTTTTTTGGAAATAGGCTCATTCTCCAACTCCCCCAGAGTTAATAAGTTGAGTTTTACCGTTTTTGAATCCATTCAGCCGATCTCCGGATCTGACGATAGCACTTTTAGCATAGCTTAGCATAGATCATTGAATCCGATTAGACCAGTAGCATCGCATTCAAAAATGACCAAAGAGTTTCGATAGTTTTCCTATTTAAAACTCGACTCTTCTGTAGTTATATCGTGTACTAAGACCGGCGGAAAATGAAAAGTTGCGATTTTCTAGTCCGATTTGGTTAGGAACTATACTCTCATTCCGGCGTAATAATCAAGGAACTTTGCTGCCGTAACATGATATTACGCAGGTAACTAGTTATAATATAGCTGGGGACTACTTTCATGCGCTGCGTAATATCACTGCGCCTGCTGCTGCAGCAAAGTTCCTTCATTGAGATAATCCAGGGAACACGGGCTAGAATCCAAGGCAAGGGAACAAACAGTCCAAACAGTGAGACAGGGGTAAATACAGGGAACACAGACTAGAAAATAACAAACGTTCTGTAAAGCAGCTAACACTAGGGGAGTGAAAAACGCAGGACAATACAGAAACTGAACAGAAACACAGAATGGCACAGAAAGGGTTAATTCAGGAAACACGGGTAGAAATAAACACAGGTGAACAGGAAATTAAAGACTAACAATGGCTTGGTAGAGTAGCTACGACTAGGGGAGCAGTAAACGCATACAATACTCAGCAGAGAAAGTCCAAGGCTTATAAAGCGTGTGTGATCAGTATGTGCGTGGGATCAGGTGTGCGTGTGATTATACCCCACACATAAAAAAAAAAAAAAAAAAAAACTTTCTCCTTATTTATTCCTTCCCCTGCTAGCTTGTACTTATTTAAACAACGCCTGAGACTTGGTGTTACAAGCACTTCGTTTGTCGGATTGCCTCCTCAAGATGAATCGCTTTTTGTATCCCCAATTGTAAGTCGCTTTGGATAAAAGCGTCTGCAAAATGGCTAAATGTAAATGTAAATGTAAATGTAGTGCAATGAGTGATTGGTGACAGCTGTGATCAGTGTTGGATGATGGGAAATGGAGTCCATGTGGTGTGTGGTGTGAAAGTCCATGTGGTAAGCTAGTGACCTCTGGTGGTGGGTGAATGGAAGTGCAGACTGGATTCGTGACAACTACTATGTACTTACATTTAAATTAATCATTTGATACAATGCACTTATTGTGTACATACATGTTTTTACATTGTACTTATATTTTTAAAAATACCTATATGTACTTACATCTGTAATTAATTTCTGTAATTACATTTATAATTACACTGTTGACCAATCCCTCACACCTTAACCCACCCTTAAACCTACCCATACCACCAAACCTGTCCCTAACCTTACCCGTATCCCCCCTCAATAGCAGCAGAAGTGTTTTGCAATACAATATGAACACAATAAGTACATTGTACTTATTTTTTGATGTAAGTACATAGTAGTTAAGGCCACCAAATATAAAGTGTAACCCAATCATGTTTTATTTTCTGAGTCTTGTTGTCCACCTTTTCTAACAGTAATTTGTAAAAGTTTGACACACTACACATACCAGGGTGAATATTAACAATTCTCTCTAAAGTGGGATTTAAATTCAAAACTTTCAAGTCTGAAATGTGCTTTCTAACAAAGTCTCATGAAAAAAAGAACGTGTCGTGTAACCCTGGAGGCCAGTTCTGATCTTAGTCAGAGGGTGTAAGTTGACTAATACCTTTAAGTCCGCCGTTTAATGATGTTTTATTAACAAAGTTCGGGAGGAGCGCGTCAGATACTTAGCCTAATTAACACAAGAGGAATGCACTCAAGTTAATCAACACCATAGGTATAAATACTTATGACAAACCTCTATCCATCGACGGTTAATCAGCATTCGGTTTGCACCTTTTGCCATTATATCACAGACTCAACTTTTCCCGTCCAAACAATGAGATCTATACTGGGGATTTTTTCAGATCCTCTGGCCAATCTGCCGGCTGCAGGATCGTTCCTTCTCCGCCAGACATGGCTGCCGAGCTCCAGGCTTCGTCGAGCCCGCTGCTCTCTGCTCGACCAGCCACATACGCTCCACGACGCCGAGGCGTAACTTCGCCTCCACCGGCGTCACTTCCAAACTTCTTCCCCAGCATCCTCTTATCATTAGGCCGTGCCAACAATTCCTCCGATCGGAAAGTGAATCGTATTTAAGCCTGAGGCAAATGCTGATTAATTCTGACGCACCGTCCTCGCGGAGGGTAAAGTACGGTTCTGTTGAACAAAACCTAATATAATGTATAAAATAATATAATGTACATACGCATTACATCAAAAGCCTACAGAGGGCTCCAACGGCCCGACAATCGTCTACATGTCACCGTGCGATCTAATCCTTGTTCGGCTAATGCCGAGTTCACACTGCACGATTTTCAAACTCGTCGGATCGCTGTTGTTTTCACACTGTGTGGCTATCTGGGGTAGTATTCAGTCGCTGCTGTGTTCACATTGCACGATGGATCGGCGACGGGGGCTTTCACATTGCACGATTTCACAATAGGAAGAATCGCCGCAAACTACGTTTCAGAACAAAACCCACGCCAGAAGTTATAAGGAAATAACGTGAGAACATGTGTGCGTCAGACCGTTGTTCTTGAGCGAGACTGGAAGTATTAAAAAAAATATAGCCCGCAAATTGTCTGTGCGCTGATTTCCAGCTACAAAAAGAAAAACAGATTATGCAGGAGGGAGATGCAGGGAACAGGGATTGTGTTCTGGAAAGAGTGGTAAATAATAATTTTACAGTAACTGTTAAGCTGATGTTGCGGCTGGTCAAGCGTTTGTGCTTGTTTCTGTATGATATAATTGTACATATTAAAATACTGATATGGTCCATAACTCCTCACTGAACTTCCCTCTGCCTTGTATGAATGAATGAATGAAGCATTTATATAGCGCTTTATTGTGAATTGCTATACACCCAAAGCGCTTTACAGTCATGGGGGGGTCTCTCCTCAACCACCACCAGTGTGCAGCATCCACTTGGATCACTGTATCTTTGTCTCTCATTGGCTGAAGGTCATCGCGATGTAGTTTTCAGTCAGAAATCATTGCACACAGCAGGATTGTGAATCGCCGACAGCTCCAGATATTTAGCATGCCAAATATTTCACGGATGTCGGCGACGTGTCAGCGATTCCCTCAGATCGTGTCTTTGATAATTCACACTGCCCGTGAACGAGCTCCGATTTGCCTCCGATGTCGGGCATTTGTTGGGGATTTATCTCAACCTGTCGGCGAGTGAAAAATTGGGCTAAAATCGTGCAGTGTGAACTCGGCATAAACAACATTTAATTCAAATGTCCACTTAATCTTTAATATTTAGCCATTTCTTTATGACAGAAATGCTGCAACAATTGTAAATCCTTGAATGTGGACATCAAAAGTTGCCATTTTTCTGAGTTCTTCATTACGTTCAGCCTTTTTACTTAAAAAATTTGTTCAGCTCCCCCATAGGTGGCGTGAATTAAACAATGGTTCATGATCGGCCCTTTCGGTGCTCGCCTTCTCAGTTTCACATTAGCCCATTGGAGTGGCTACTAGGAAAACTGGTTAGGGCTACAATTACGCCGCTCCTCTTCCATCGGACGGTAGGGCTTACCCGTTCCAACGCAGTGAGCACACTGTTGAGTATCGGTTCGAGCCCTCCCGACCCCAGGGGCGTTGCACCCGTACACCCACACTTTTTTGCAGTTTTGCACAAATGCCTTACAGCAGTCGCTCCTCCATTTCTCTGGCCGCTCTGTGTCTGCGCTCGCTGCGGCTGCCTCCCTCTCAAATGTGTGACCGGCTGATGATTGGCTGTTCTGCCTTAAGTCCCGCCTCTCTCGGTGGGTTAGATTTATCGGTCAGCTCGTGCTGAGGAGGCGGGAATTTACGGTTATGGTTATTTACAGGTAATTTGAATGAGTGTTTATGCTTTCGAGGTTTAAATAGGCTTGATATGTGTTTGGGAAGATGTTCTGTTTATGTTTTGTTGACATGTCGAGTGTTTTCTGTATTATATTTCATTTTTTAGACTAATGGTAATTGCTAATTGGGATATTGTTCAGCAGCTAGCTAAATTCGGTTATGTATACATGGCATGCAATGTATAAAGTAAATGTGATGAAGAAGAAGGCAGGGAATTGACGAGGAGGAGGGACAGATTGTCATTGTTAAGCAGTGTATTTATGAGTTTATTGCCAGTGCAATTGATTTTGATATTTTGAGCATTGTTTGTTAATAATTTTAAAATAATTTCCTCATGGGATTATTAAAGTATTTTTGATTCTGATTCCTTAGCAAGACTACTTTTGTGTATTTTCACAACAGAGTTTTGACTTATTTTCGGTGTGTTCCGAGCAGTCATGGGAATAACGGCGTTATAAATAAACGGCGTTACTAACGGCGATTTTTTTTTTCAGTGAGGACTAATCAAACAAATTACTGTTTCCTCCGTTACAACGCCGTTACCGTTACTGACAATAAAATGTGGCGTTACTATATTATATTAGAATTAAATTTTTCAGTTCATCTGAATGGATGCGCAGTGTAGCTGTATTTGACAAACTCTAGTGTGAAGCGCACGCCTCGCCGTCGCTTTCTCTCACATACACGCGCGCAAAGAAAGATACAGAGCAAGAGTCTTTCATAACATGCAGAATTGACGCGCTACATGTAAACGATATTCTTTGTTGTATTTTCCTGTCAAAATAACGGAGTTCCTTCGGAATTCTTCAGCTTTTAAGAACTTCCGGTTTCTCTGGTAGTGGGCGGAACTAATGCGCAAACGACAATCTCATTGGCTGGCGCTCACCTATTATCATCCCTGTTTTGATTTCAGCAAATAAATTCGAGCGAACGCAGACAACGTGATTAATATTCATGAACCCAGCAGCTTATTAATCCTTAGTGTGTTTTATATTGATGACAAATATACATTCGTACTTGGTTATTCTAATTACTAAAGTTCTATCATATAATATTATATTATAATGCTTGACTGACTGATGCTAAGTGTCAGTAGATAAATAGTGTAGATTAATGTACAATGTTTTATAATAATAATTTATTCTTATTTAATCTAACATATTTAATATTGGGGGCATCCAAAGTTATTTGACATTTGAACCTTTTTTTTTTTTAAAGTAACGCAATAGTTACTTTCCCTGGTAATTAGTTACTTTTATAATGATGTAACTCAGTTACTAACTCAGTTACTATTTGTGAGAAGTAACTAGTAACTATAACTAATTACTTTTTTAAAGTAACGTGCCCAACACTGGTTCCGAGTGTGTTTTTATACTTTTCTAGTATCACTCATTTAAATGGGAAGCTTTTTATATCTTGTATGTTATACCTTTTGTACCCTTCTGTCATTGTATTCATCGTTTTTATTGTTAACAAACAAACCACATCCATCCCCCGCACTTCTGAAAAGCTTGCTACGCCCCTGGACCAGGCACCCCAAACCATGCAGTCCAATACCTCAGTTCAGATAAATGCATAAACTCATTTGCTCAAAGATGAATCTAAGAGTGAGAGATGCATATTTAACTGCGGGGAGCGGGGGGTTTCTGGTTACAGAATCCCCAAATGACGGTGATGCCACTTCACTTATATCTCCAGACCAGAACAAAGAAATATTCAAATGAGTTGTAAAAACTTAAAGATCTTTTGGTTTGTTAGGATCTCGTGACCCAGGGTCACTGCTGGCCGGAGAAAGGAAAACATTCTCAGAGACCCTGATGAAAACACACCCCTCAGCAGCAAAACACAATTCTACAAAAGTTTTCAGTCTTTCTCATAATATAAGTGACTGCCAGAGGTGGACGAAGTACACAACCTCATTACTTGAGTGAAAGTACAGATATCACTCATCAAATACTACTCCCCTACAAGTGAAAGTTGTAAAAACAGATTTTTACTTAAGTACTTTTAAAAGCACGTACTTTTGCACTTTTACTTACGTATCAAAAGTAAATGCATTGTTTTGTCACATTGTTGTATACTTGCAATACCTTATGCCACTAATGCAACCTACTGAATACACTGATTAGCTTGTATTATCTTTGGAATTAAGAGCTTTCATGTTAACAAACCTGTAGAAACAGAACAACTGAATGAAGATAATCATCTTTATTTTTAATACTTGTTTAAAAGTTACAAGGTTCTTTTTCAAAGAGATATTGAAGTCTATGATATGGTTCATTTTAGGCAAACAAAGCAAACACTGAAAAGAAAACAAATCTTTAATCTCTTCAGAAAGCTGGATCATACTCTCTCAGTATGGCCATGAATGTGCAGGTTACACCAAAGAACCATATTTTTGAATTTTGCCATCAACTGATCAATGTTCATAAAATGCGAAATCAGTGAACTTCACAACATGTGGCTACGTTTGGGTATTGTTTGAATTTTATCCATTCTGATTCTGATTCTGCTTATTTCCCAGTTTAGATTCCAAAGTTGTAAAAAAGTGAAGTAAAATATTTTGACCTGTGTGATCATTTAACCTTGATCATTTGTTTGATAAAAATATATGTATTTATGTGTAAATATTAAACTATAGTTACTATAATGAAACTGTTAAATTTGTGGTTACTGTAGTTTTACTACAAATAGCATAATTATGGTTATAGTGAGAGAATAGTAAATTTGTGGATACTGTGATTTTACTGCAAATAGCATAGTTAAACTAGTTACTATAGTAAAAACATGGTTAATTTTCCAAAGAGCTTTAACGAGTTAACACATACACATGCGAGTTCACACAGAATAAAAACTATACATTTTCTTTGTCATGTAGATCAAGGTGTAACGTTAGGTAATTTTTATTTACCGTATGCCAATCATTTATCTTATATGATCTTTGCTTGTAGCGCTCGGCCTACGTAAGGCATCACATACAGTTGTCTCTTTAAAATCAATGTGGTGAACACACAGATGATCACACCACACTATAAATATGTGCCTTTTTCATCTTTTATTATCTTACTTGCCTTTTTAGAGCACTTTCAGCTGTGCAGTAGTGCAGACCTTTACATTAGTTTAGTGGGTAAGATCCTGAGGTTGCCAGATTTGCGTAAAAAAAAAATCAACCAAATATCCATTCAAATCTAGGCAGAAAACTGCAGGCTTAGCAAAACTGGAAGACTTGGCAACACTGGAAGGTCTTGGCAGATCGCAGGCCAGATTTTCACAGAAAAAAAGGGTTCAGTGAATCTGAAAATGCAAACATTGTTTTGTTTTGTATTTTACACCCTCAGATTCCAGATTTTCAAATATTGTCCTGTCCTGTAGAACATTTTCTACGCACTGTTGATAAATGAGCGCCCAGGACTTTGACTTCACGGGGAGATCATTTCATTTTAGGTCTTATAATCTGTAAATTAAGTGACAGCAGCATAATATACAGTACTGTATATGTACAGTGTCTGTGCTGTTAACATGACCCCAACAATAAAATAAAAAAAGAAAATCACTCACTGCTCTGGACTGAATAACATCTATAGCTTTAATAAGACATGTCTTGCTTGAATGCTGTTTTTAAACGCTCGAGCGTGAAGATGAACACAGCAGATCGTGTGCTCGCTCAAGGTCTCTGCTGATACAGCAGTGTCCATCAACAGTGTGTATCATTATAGAGTGTTACACACACCGCCAACACACATTTATGATCAAGCATCATGTAAAAGAGAATTTATCATAATAGGTGCCCTTTAAATCAGTTTCAGCCGCCTGAGAGAGAGGTCTGGAGCCCCACGGAGGAGATCCGGACGGATGAAAGGAGGAGTGATGAGGTGAAGGACGAGAGAGGACCAGCGACAGTTAAGATGATGTCCTGTTTACGTTTATTCATCAGTCGCTCGTGAGGGTCTGCTGGCTACTTTCAGTTTGTTAGTAGTTTATTTTATGATTAATGTTTATAGTTTTATAAGTTTAAATGTCTGTCGGTTTCTGGCACTTTCTTCCCTTGACATTGAACTTTATTACAGATTACAAGAATGTATTAAAGATGGTAGCATAGTGTAAGTGAAGTGTTTGCAGAAACTTGACTGGCCACAGACTCAGAGCCCTGACTTCAACCTGAACACCTGTATACTGTCAATATGTGTAATATCTTATTATATCTAATAACTTTCATGTATGTTTTTACTTCATATAATAATATAGATAATACATACAGGTGCAAACAGAATATCGTGAAAAAGTTCTCTTTTTTTTCGTAACATTTCAAAAAGTGAAACTTTCATATATTCTAGAGTCTAGGGTTTTTAAATTAAAATCACACACAATATGACAACAGTAACAACACAGAAAATAAAAGATGAAAATGTATTAGCATCTCATACTTATAAAGCAAAGCATCTCATACTTATACAGCTTATACAGTTAAACTAAATTCTTTTGAAAAGCTTAATATTGAATAACTTGTTTAAGAACAAATTTAAGATTTTGTTTCAATTTGTTCATTGTTTTCACTCACTGATGAATAAGTTAAAGGGATAGTTCAGCCAAAAATGAAAATTCTGTCATTAATTATGCGTTCCAAACACATAAGACCTTCGATCGTCTTCGGAACACAAATTAAGCTAAGTTATGATTCTATAATTACTCCAGGATTCTGTAGACCTTCATTTCTGTGACTAAACGCTGCATGATTTCTGGATCGTTCTACATCTCTCTTCTTCTCACCGGAGAGAAACACGTACTTTACTGAAGAGCTTTATAGCCAAACATCTTCACACGGACATCTGGATTATTTGTTATTTTATCAGAAATGTAGTCAATTCTGTGCTGAATGTTTGTAATATTGTAATCATTGTTTGTTTCTATATATATTCCTTGTTGTCTTAAATCAGGAAGAAACGCATGAAGACAGAACCAATAAATGAGACACAAACCACAAAGAGACGGACACTTGCAATGAAAAGTCCATGTGGAGGTCTTTGTTCATCATGTAACTTCATTGTGTCGTCTCATTTCAGATTCACTGTTACATTTACTGCTGTGTTTTTCATGTCATAAAGTGCCGCATTACACAGATTCATCAGACTGAGTTTCTGCAGTCACAGATGAATGTTTACAGATCAGTGATCGCATATAAATCACAGGATGGATTATAGATCGAGAACATAACAACCCTGTGAATCCAACACAAGGATAATCTGATATGTTTGTGATTTCTAGTCTCTTGAAGAGCTGAACATTATTCTTCATCATCACATCAGCTCCTGAACTCGTCTGATCACAAACAAACAGACTCATGAAGGGTTTCTCTCTCAGATCTGTGTCTCAATCCTGCTCTGATGCACTTTACTGCAACATTCTGCTTCAACACTCAATCTCTGCTTCTGCCGTGTTTTACCACAATATTCTGCACTACATTTACATTTCATCCATCTTCATCTTTATTTAGTATGTATGCATATTTTGACATTCCTGTATATTTTAATATAGAGTCAATATATTTTTCTCTGTATTTTTGTATAACTCAATTAATTTTATTCTGTACTATTTTATTATTTTATTACTCATCCTTCCTCTATTCTAGGTTTATGCAACACCAGTGGAAGACAAGTTTGCAGTAAAAACTATTGTCTATAATTCAAAATTATTTTTGTAACATCCCCTTTTTGACTCATTATTTGATCAGACTGTGGCAAGCACACACAAAATTAGATTACATTTTTTCTTCTGAATTATTAACTGAATATGATTCATCTAGCCACAATCTCCTGTGGCATTAATGACAAATACTTGGGTTTCTGTGTAACTGCTTTGAAATGAGATAGAGACACATGCTCCATAAATACAATCACATCAAGAATGTTTGTATCACACTGTTAGCATAAGCTGCTAAATGAGTCTAAAACTGACCTGACAAACAAATGAGAACAACTGTAAAATCTTGCATCAGATCAGTGTGTGCATTATTACACATTGCATTGAAGTGTATGTACATCATATCAGTTCTTGCACGACTATTTGCACGACTATTCTCTCCTCTTATGAAATATGAGAGCGCCAGAATGAATTATGGCTTGTACAGTTCTTTATGGCTTGCACATCAGCAAAAATTCACATAGCAGAGACATTAACTCTGCTGTTTATGTCTGGGTTTTGCCTTTCTTTTGCCCAGGCGGGTTTGGCGTTGTTCCCTGTATCTAATGTTATCTTCATCTTGTTTTGTGATTATTTTTTAATGGTATAACAAGTATTTGAACTAATAATTAACAGTTCAAAATTTGTTTTAGATGAGTTTATGCAAAGTTTGAAAATTTAATCAAACATCCCTTGTGCAACCTTATGGACATTTGTGTCCATTTTAGTTTTGTTTGTTTGTTTTTTGATAATTTTGCCTGTGTTAATGCTAACTGCATAAATTTTTGGCTCAGGTGTGTATTTTTATTGGAACTTTAATATTCCACCCTCATTTCCTTTAATAAATTTATTTTACACTAGCTACAAAAAATACTTCCTCTCAGCGCCTTTTGGACAAAAATGCCCACATTGAAACCCATTAAAACTGCTATTTTTCATCGCAGTGCCGTTTAACTGTAAAATGATGCAATTTTTGTTAATAGGCTTTCATTCTGATGGCAAGGCTTCAATTTTTATTTTTTTTACTACTTTTTTTTTACCAGATGCTGCCATTTATTCAGGTTTGGCCTATAAAGCAAATATCTGCTTTATTCCTGTTTTCTGCTTCTGCATATTATAGAGCTAATTGGATAAATAATGCAGCTATAATTGTGTGGGTGTGTTGGTATGGATGTCAGAGAGTGACTTGTATGTGTCATAAAAAAAATTGTGTGTGTGTGCGCGTGTGTTCTTGTAATATTTGAGAGAGAAAAACTACTGTAAATCACCGATCCAACCACTGTGTGCACCAGCGGAGTTTTGCTGGCATCTAAAGGGGCTGGCATCTTGTGTCAGTCTCTGTGAGGTCTTATAGTGGTGTTGGTTTTTCAGATGAATATAATGCAGGTGTTATAGGCTACTTTTGTCAAGATGAGGAAGTTCTTGGTCTGCAGTGACATTGTGGTCACAGAGCTGTTGAAGTGTAGCACAAAAACAACACAAACAACCAATCAAAATACACTTCAGCCAAAGCCACGACCCCCTCTCCGTTTTGGCATGTGTCCTGTTCTGTTCAGAATATCAGAAGCCCTTCTGCTGTTGTAATGTGTATCTTCTCATTATATAAAACCCCCTTTTGAAGCTCAGACGGCACAACATTGGATCTCAGAGTTGATGGATGTTTCTTCTCTTCAGATCAACACAAGGTGATAAAAACAATCATATTTAATTTTTTGTTAAGAGTTGTTATTATTCATTATTTAAGCTATTACAGTACTGTGAAACTGTGAAATAGAAATGTCAAAAAATGTAACATGGCAAAGATAGTAGTAAAAATATATTATATTATATTATATTATATTATATTATATTATATTATAGCCTATTAACAACAAGAACAAAAGAAGACCGGTCTGGAAGGCTAGAGATCTGATGAAAATGAAAGAGGAGCGCTTCTAAACTAAAGATAAATAAAGATAATAAATATACTCCATAATCACGAAGACTGTAACTTGTTCAGCCGGTGACGGACAGAAATCAGAAGATCTGGAGAGTCTCCTGCCAGCCGTTGGTGCTTCAGTATGATCTGTCCTGGACACAGATTTGGGGAAATGTTTGATTACACAATAATCTACTTGAAAAAATGATTTCTAGAAACCCCAGAATAAATCAAAATTAACATTTATTTTTGCCAGGTATAGTCAAACAATAATAGAAATCAATAAAGAATAAATTCAATCAATTCAAAATGAGAATACATCAGTTACAGGACACACAACTGATCCGCATGAAACACAAACCTAGAATACTAAAATATAATAATGTCAAGAGTCAGCACACCTGGCAGATAGAGAGACACACGGCAAAAGTGCGGGAAGTTCTGTTCACAGACGCTTCTTTGAATGTTTCACCAATCCTCTTTAAATACTCAAATCAGAACAAAACAATCATAAATGTATCATAATAAAAGCTTCACAGGACCTTTTGCTGGGACATGAAATGTCCTGAAGGCCCTATCTGACCTGGGTGTAAAAACAAGATTTGGCAAAGAGCTTATCAGCACAACCCACACCAGAAGAACAGACTTTCTCTCAGATTTGAGATCTTTATTTTTGGTCTGTTCTATTGATATGGGAATGAGATCACATTTCCAATCGCACCGAGACTGTCAAATTGATACCAAACATGAACAGTTTACGCTCGAGAATTCTGAAGATATAGTAAATATTTTATGTAAAGAGTAGCAACTTGAGTTCTTGGCATTTCTCTGAAGGATGTGTGAAGGGATCGATGAGGAAATGATCTTCTCCCAGATCTTCTTGTCTGATTAGAGAGTTTATTGTTTTGTTGCATGACATTTGCAGAGTTCCTGAGTGTTTGGCTTCAAGATTTAATCATTTTTGACATTTCTCGTTTTATGGCTCATTTTATCAGTAAAAGAAAACCTGCCTAATAATTCTGCTCACCTGAATATAAGGAGTTTTTCACTTTCAGCCTTCATGGACAATTATATATCACTCATAAATGATTAAATACAAAATTAATAGTAGTTATTAAGATTGATGTAGTTTGGAATTGATAAAATGTTCTTGAAAAAAAAAAAACTATGATCAGAATATCAACGTGACTAATAATTATGCACACGGTACCACAGTAAACACAAATTAACCATGGCTTTGCTAAACTAGCCATAGTTTAACCATGATATCTGTAGTAAAACTGTGGCTATTCGAATGGTAATCAATGCACCGACAAAGCCTTCATTTGTTTTTACGAAAAAAATTCTTTCTTTATTTAGTTTTTTGACATTTCAATTTCACAAAGAAATGTGCAGCACTTTGTCTGAGAAATAATAAAAGGACACATTTTCATTTACAATTTGACATAAACCTCATTTTGTAAAAAAAAAGAAAAAAGAAAAAAAAATTGTATTGTGAATCAGCATCATGAATTCTATCGTATTGAGTTGAGTGAATGGTTACTGTTGACTGTTACTGGTTTAGTCACACGATGATATAAACTGAAGTTGCTCTTGAACTAAAACCACTGGCTTTAACTAAACTCTTCATGTCATCTGTGTGATTTCACAGATAGATTATGAGTATAGAAATGAAATAACACAGAGAGAAAACTGCTGGAGCATCAGAAACCAGATAAGAAAAAAAACAACAGGACTGAGAGAGAAATGGAGTCCAGAAATGAGACACAAACCAGTGAAACACAAGAGAAAAACAGACGGACGCTTGTTAGATGCAACAGTATGGAGGGAATAAAACCACAGTGTAAGTGTTTGTTCATTATGGAAGTTCTTAAAGTCTTAAAGCTTCAGATTCAGACAGATTGATCAGATCTTCTGTAAGATGAAAGTTTACAGATGTGTGATTGTGTGTCAATGACAGAATGTATTATAGATTGAGAACATAAAACAGATCCAAAACTATGAGGATAATCTGATGTATGTTTGTGATTTCCAGTCTCTCGTGATCCAGACGGAGCTGTAAACTTTAATTCTGGAGAAACTTCAGCATGTTCTGAAGAACACACAACATCCCCGAGACAGCAGCAGCTGAAGACAACAGCATCATGATCACAGACTCCATCATCCACACTACAGTCTGCTCAGATCTCCTCTTTCATCTGTTCATCCTCATTACTGATCTCTGCCTAGTTTGGTTCTTCAAACAAGTTAGCGGATTTGATTCAGATATCTGGATGAAGTTGTCTGAGATTACTGTGAACTCACAGCTCAGACTGATTTTACATAATGTGTGTTTGACTACAATTAAATCATGAGATAATTATTCCGTCACTAATAAACCTTTCAGTAAGTAAAATTGGTTACATCTATTATTATAGATTATACAACATTTTAATTATTTTCAAAATCATTTTAAAATTATAATCTTTCAAAATTATTTTTCTGGTTGAATAAGGTACACTTGTAAGAAAGTAGCAGTGGTTGGGAGAGATTTTCAGTTAAAGCGATTCAGTCTAATCCGGTTTACGTGAAATACGCTCGATCCGGAGCAGGTTTGAGCAAACAGACCTGTTGCTATGACAACAACTCCAGGATGAGCTTCGAAGAACTAAACAATCCTGGATCAAATCACCAACAATAAAATCCAGATAACTGAGTAATCCACACATGAAGAACAGAGCCCAGCTTTCACAGACTCATCTAATCAAACAGACTAATGAACAGTGTTTCTCAGATCCGGTTCTTTAGACGCCACTTTTACTGACAACATTCTGCAGCTGCGGCTCGTCTGTATGGACAACATTCATTGTAAAGGTCAGCATTCCTCAACAAATACTGTATGGTTTCGTGAAGTGAGCAGAATATATTAAAGTTCAGCGCACAGCGCCACCCTCAGACTGAATAACTCAGTGACACTGAAGCTGCTGAAGCTTCATCTGCTGTGTTCAGAATCAGTGACCAGACATTACACCAGACTACAGATCAGATCCAGACTCTGATGAAGACTTTAGATGAACACAACACTGAGAAGATGATGCTGACCCTGAGAGGACTTCAGATGATGACCAGCTCTCAACCAGCAGAAAAACTGACCAATTATCTGTGATGTTGCTTTGAAACAATGTGAATTGTCATTCAGATAAATGTGAAAACACTCTTAGAAATAAACCAAATCAATATTTATGTGAAGGAACTCAAGCATTTCTAAAATAAATAAATAAAAATAAATAAATAATAAACTGACTCAATATTCCTCTTTATGCAGTCAGATAGAGTGCTGGATTGACCTTTGACCCCTGTAACACAGTCACGTGTCTCCCTCTACAGACGATCATCAGAATCACAGCAGAGTTAAAGATCTACAAATATATCTGAAAGTATTTTACAGCAACAGCAATGAAAACACACTTCATCAGCTGATATGATGTTATCTGCTGGATTCATTTAATAAAGAGTTTCTGAGAAATCACTAAACACAGACAGAAAAGTTTGTGAAACACAAAGATGTAAATGTGACTCTAATGGATCAGTTCTGCTGTTTTCATCTCTTCTGAAGCTTTGAATGGTTTGATCAGAATCCAGATCTCTTTCATTTCCACTCAATTCTGTTCATGATTCACTCCAAACCTTTGCTCAGTATTTCATCTGTGCTTCTGCTTTTGTGTATCGATGCTGTTTCTGACAGAAGAATCACTTTTATTCTCAGCTTTCTCATGTGCTTCATCTCTCATTTCACACACAACATCTCTCTGTTTCTCCAGATTTACAGCAAATCAAGAGAAGCACTTCTGTTCTTACCAGACACTCTTTCTGCATTCATCTGATGAGGAAGAGGATGATGATGATTCATATCAAGCAAATCTCCGTAATCTCCTAATTGAAGAATATTCATAAAATTATGGATCAGTCATAAATCCATTACAATGAGTCTCACCATCAAAGCTGCTAAAAGTTTGTATGCTATAAGTTCTGTCATTTCACACAAAAAGCAAAATCACTATTTTTATTTGTGATTTAAAAACTGAATTTTTACACAGTTTCTGTGACCTGGGAAGCAAACAATACTTTCAATCACTTTAACGTGTTACAGGAAACAGCAAGAATATTCATGTTTGTTCAGTTCCACCAAATACTGTGTCTCCGATTCCAGATATTTCAAAATTGTGCACCTTTAGGTAGATGACCGATTCATCCCCACACGAATCACATGATGGTGAAGCTGGTGAACTACATTTGGGGAGTGTAAGTAAGGATTTAGAGTACAGGGCATTCATCAACAGCTTTGTGGAGTGGTGTGGAACTAATCGCCTACAGCTAAATGTTACAAAAACAAAAGAACTGGTAATTGACTTCAGGAGGAAAAAGACACAACTCACCCCTGTCTGTATAAGTGGTGGTAATGTGGAGATTGTGGACTCCTACAAATACCTGGGGGTCTACATTGACAATAAGCTTAACTGGTCTAAAAACTATATAGGCAATATACGGGAAGGGACAAAGTCAACTTTTTTTTTTGCAGAGACTTAAGTCTGCATTAATGTATGCAGTGGAATGTTTACTATGTTTTATCAGTCTGTGATTGCTAGCTCTCTGTTTTATGCTGTGGTGTGCTGGGGCACTGGTATGAAAGGGGGTGATGCTAAACGGCTGAATAAACTTATCAAAAAAGCTAGTTATGTCATTGGACAGGATCTGGTTCCTCTGGAGGAGGTTGTGGAGAAGAGAATGATGCACAAATTGTTAGCCATCATGTGGAATAGCACCCACCCGCTACATGACTTGCTTCTGGCATTGCGTAGTAATTTTAGCTGGAGACTGATTTTGCCTCGGTGCAATAGTGAACGGTATAGAAGGTCTTTTGTACCCACTGCGATTAGACTGTATAACACATCCCTCATCTAGTGGCATAGATAGTCAAATTTATCCCAGTACACATAAACATATATGTTTATATACTCTGTATATTTTGTGTAGTGCATTTTTATTATTTATTATATTCATTTTAATTATTTATTGTGTGTTGTATGGTGTATGTCTAGCTGCTTATGCAAATTAATTTCCCTGTCGGGATTAATAAAGAACTTACCTACCTACCTAAACAATGTTTAGAATTTTGAAAAACAAAAAAAAAAAAAAAAAAAATATATATATAGAGCCTATTTTTTTTTTTTTGAGAATTTGACTTTAGATATATATAGTTACAATATATACAATAACACATGTATATACAATATATATAGCCTATTCTAATATTCCACATTTCTTTATCTGTGACTCCTTTATCATTACATCACACTAGTGTCACCAACATAAAAAAAAAAAAATCACCTTTTGTCACGTTTTTACCTCATTTGATATTTTTTACATTTGAATACAGACTTGAACAGACTTTTGAGATTCAACACAATGAGATTTAGTGTGAATTTACTCATATTAACTGGTAATATGTTTGTTTCAAACTGGATTTGCTTGGGCTGCTGTTGTTGTGTCTGATATTGAGCGCCTTAAAGCTTTAGACACTCGTCAGGTTAAACTCACGTGCAGCGCCTCGTACCACAGCATCTGTCATCTTCCTGTCTTTGATGTTTTGGTGAACTGTTGAGTGTTTGTGAAGCTCTCAGTCTCAGACACAACAGCAGATCTCAGAGCAGCAGAGACTGACTCTTTCCAGCTCATCACCGGTGATTAAAACCATTTTATCTTTGACACTTTATTCATTTTTTTAACACCGCAATGTAAATTTGTATTGCACAAGAATCTTTGTGCAAAATAAATAAATAATTATTAATTGTGTTTATCGATTGAAATGGTTTCCAAATTATTTATTTCACTAGGCGAACAATTGTTTATATTATTTTATTTTAAGTGCATGATCTTTATTTGTTTACCTTATGGAACAGGAGAAAAATAGGTATTTTTATTTATCATTAATATTTTGAGTTATTCCGAGAGTGACGTCATTGATAATGGACCAGTCGCATCTACAGTTGCCAAGTCCGAGTATTATACGCGACTTTGGGCTTCTTTTTTTGTAAAATTGCGGGAAAAAATCCCTGGTCGCGGGTTGAGGGGCGGTTCTAGATCACAGTAACTGGGGGGGCCAGACAGGGCCCTAACCTTCATCCTAACCTACGTTAAGTATTATTCATTCAGTCATTTTTCACCATGTCATGTATCACTGCAATCTCTAGAAGTAATCTATAACAATTTCAACTAAAATGAATATTTCATGTTTCATTTATTTGACAAATAATTTTGTATGTCAGGGGCATCATTTTTGAGGGGGCACGAGTGAGGGGGGGGGGGGGGGCTCTCATGCTTGTCATGTGACACACAGCAGCCACAACATCACTGTATAACTGATATAGGCTTATGTATTATTATTTTTTTTATTCGAAATATTCCCACAATATATCATGAAATATCTCGATTCTCAAATATGTGTAAGTTAATGCATTTTGCACCTTTATAGATTATGTTAGTTGCTCTGTAATGGGCGATAGGTAGCCTAATGTAATATTAACTTACATAAAAATACATCTTTTTACTTAAGTACCAGATGTCATATCATAAAATGAGTGTCATACCATAAACATATAATACGACTGACTTTGTATTTTATGTGGATTTAATAAAAACATTGTAAGTTACTAATTAGCCCATAACACTTTCATTGTACAAAAAGAGCAAAGAAGGGTTACATTATCAAAGAACATTTTCACTTCAGTCCAGCGAGTTCAAGCACTCTCAGAAACTCCCATAATAATCTCTAAAGCTGTTTACACTGTGAAATTAATATCTTACTTACATTCGTACATCTTCACTTCGTTGTTTCTGAGGAGAGATTCAGTCAGCGAGCGCGCGCGGTGACGAAATAGCGGCGCTTCTGCTATGACTCATCTGAACGCTTCTGATTGGTCCTTGCATTCATAAGCTCAACAGAATCGTATTAGATTGGTTATAATGAGCAGCGCTTTAAAAACGTGTGTCTCTCTGGCTCTGTGCCAGCCAGCGAACACAGATTTGAATTTAACAGCTGTTTTTCTTTTTATATAGTTTACAGGACAAACTGAGCATTTCACCCAAATTAGTTTGGTGTGATATGACTCCAAATTTAGGGAGGGGGGGGGGGGGGGGTAAGCTTGTTGACAGGGGGCACTTAAATGGACCTGTAGATGACCACAGTGATCAGACAATTCTTCACCTGTGCCCTGATCTCTATTAGAAACTGAGAGGGGGAGATGTTTAATACAATTGATAATACAATTATCACCAAAAAAATAGCAAAAAAAAAAAAAAAAAACTGAACAGTCTGCGTTCAAAATTGAGAAAGAAAATCTTCTAAAATGAACATGTCGCTAGCTTAGCCGCTAGATGCCGAAATAGCACATTAGATTAAACTATTTGTGCATATAACTCGATAGGCCTATATGCGTTTGAATCCCTCGTTTCGTTTGTGTATTGAAGCAGGGGACCAGGCATTAACGATGTGATGGACATCGCTGTTTCTACTTGGCAGATCTCGGGGGCATCTAGTAAATACTGACATTTTGGGCGACGCCTATGAAAACCGGAAACTGATATCCCGACTTCTGGCGACAGCGGAAGTTCGTCGCTACGCTTGTGCACAGAGTGTTCTATCATATAATTTTTGGTGGATCGAGTCTGCGGGAATGTCATTGAGTGCAGTAAATGTGGGAAACTTATTTTAATGTCAGAATGTATGTTTATAGAGAAATCTGTGAACACGAATTGCAGTTGCTGTTAAGGAGGACGATACTAATGTGTGTGTTTTTGTATCCTTCAGAGTCTGAAGTGGTGTGTGTCAATTGTCTGTCCTCTTTCAATAAACTGCAGGTATGTGTAACAAAATAAGAAACGATACCACTATACAATCTAACAAATTGAGATGTATTAGCCATGATGTCGAAGTAAATGAATGGACTGTTGATTAAGTTAATTTTATCGTTTAATTTGTTTTCTGTAAATGTCAATTCCCATAAGTAAGACACAGAACGACAATGTTCATTGTGATACAAAACTTTGTGTAGAACATCAGAACAGCCTGTGACTGGAGAGAGTCCGCTCAATCAGCGAGTCTGAAAGGGTGTGTGTTAATTGTCTGTCCTCCTTCAATAAACCGCAGACTCGTTTCCCCAAAGAGCCTGGTGTCGGTGGTCTATTTGTGGTGCTGGGTGAAATCCGCTACATAATTATCAAACTTCATTTTAACTCTACTTTGCAACAGAAATGAATGGCAGAACATCAGTGGAGCATCACAAACATGCAGGAATCACGGAATGACGAGCAAAGAGGACGAGAGACAGAAGAGAAGCAGAGCAAGAGACGAGTCAGACGGAGCAGCAGTGATATAGAAACACCAAACTGTGAGTGTTTGATCTTTAATCAGCGGTGTAGCGGAAAGTCCCGCATCACAGTTATATATGACATGAGAACAGTAGGGCCTGTAGATAGGAAATATGTGTTATTTACAGTTTTTCTCGATTGCTAACACACAATTCATGAAACAATTCACCATTTTCTCACAACTATAAACACAATCTCAAAATGACACACCAACTTGTGCAAACTTCAAACTTCCAGGTCAAAATCAAATAGTTTAGTCAAAAACATATTATCTTTTGTCAGACTCAAACTTTGGCCTCAGATGATACACAAAGCTGTCAAATACTCAGACTACTCAAAAACCTCCTTTTGGGAAACAGGAATCCTTCTGCTAGTCAATGTCTATTACAGTATATGGCATAAATAAAGGGGTGCAGATACAGTAACATTCAGTAATAAACTTTAAGAAAAGTTTACTTTCATTACACTTCTGTAAAGATATCTTACAGTAGATGAAAAGCACTAGAAGAGAAAAGTTCAAAGACCAAACGACTGAATATACAGTAAACACACACTGGAATATACTGTCAGTTACTGTAAATAAATTCATTCATTCATTCATTCATTCAGCATCCTCAGCCAAATTGCATCACAGTATTGGTAGTATCCTTATTTGTTATAGCGGTTTCTTAGTCTTCTGAAAAAGACTTCTCTGCCTTCGCTGGACAGTCGTCTCTCAGTTCTGCGAAAATAGAGTAGATGTAAGGACTACTTGGCTACAAATCATTTCAACAGTAATGAGTTTGAGGGTGTACAGTATTTACTGTACATAGAATAATGAAAGTTGTCTCATCTGAAGTACTGCTGCTATGTACTGTAATTATATTGTATGTGTCAGTAGTACTGAAACCTTGTAGATGAGCCTGTATCTCATCTTCCCTCACGGTCAGTCCATGCAGAAGAACGTGGTCAACTATAGTGCTTTGTATTTCATCAGGAACAAACAACCTTTGACCTCATCCCCTTCATTTTTCTTTTCTCCTCCTATTCCTCTTTGTCTCGCACTACCAGGATTCATTTTCCAAAACACATAATCACTTGTGCTCCTGTGCATATCATCCTGAGATTCTGACCCGTGTGTCATCAGTTTTGCTACTGAATGTTCACACATGGATAAACATGTACTGTTTGTGTTCATTTTTTGATTCTTGAGTTAATTATATTGTGTGTTTGTGTTTTCTAAAAGAGAACATGGTTAAACCTGTGCAAAATGATGCTGTTATTGTGTAGTTTTGCAGAAAACACTGAGCAAACTGGAACGTGTGTGAAAGCATGTGTTAAAAGTTTTGAGAAACGTGTCTTTGTTTTGAAAACTGTATGAATGGTTTGGAAAATTGTGCCAAATGAATCAGTTATAGTGTGTTAGCAATCCAGAAAAACTGTAATCAAATCGCAGCCTTTGCCATTTCATAATCGCACTAAGCAATGTTGTTATTTAGATTTTATTGTGATTTATCGTGCAGCCCAAGACTAAACTGTTCTTTTTTCCCACCATAACGTAAATTGGCTCATTATTCAGTGTTAGATGTTTGTACCGAGTACATATTTAAAACACTTGATTTTCTGACTTCATTTGGTTTGGTTTTGTTGATTTTTTGGACATTATACATTATTCCATATTAGTATACATAGTATTCATAAGTGAATTTACTATTAACAGCATCGAAGGTTGCATACATTTGGTCGGTTTTTGCACTTCAGAACTGCAGAGTTCATATAATCTGAGTGTGTGTGAATGTATTTGATATTTGTAAATAGAGCACGTTTTTTTCTGAATTTGATTGTTTTACAGTAATCACTAATGTAATCACTGTCATTACTGTAGATATGTAAACTTATTGAGTTTAAAACAAAACATTAAGGCAGCTTTAACTTGTCATTGTACCATGTGCTTTGTCTGTCTGTCTTTATTCGACCCAGTTTGTAGTTTGTTTCTTTGATTGTTGAATTCATTAGTCATTCCGCTGGTGTTTACTAATTATCTCTATTCCATTCATTGCATCCATACATTTAAAGCCTGAGTTCTCCATTAGTCTCTGTCCATGTTTGTTTGGTTGTGTTTCTCATGATCTACAAGTATTTATCATTAAAGTCTGTTCCAGAGTAATTTCCTTCTTCGTGCGATCTCTTATTGAAAGCAACTGTGACTGATGTAGACAGACTTATCTATACTGTTAAAAATTCATTGTAAAAATGTCTAAAATATTATCTGGCTAATCATGAACACTGATTTATCCACCATTAGAGTTAATGCTATTAAATTCTTCGAGTAAAAACAAAAAATACATTATTTAAATTTATATTTACATATTACAATTTTTTTTCTGAAACTTTAAATTTTCAACTCACTATCACATTTTACAGCAGAGCACAATACAGATGTATGTAATACTAGAGATCTGCAAAGCATTACTCCATGTACAACCTTCATATCATCTGTGCAATTTTAAATAAGTCAAAGAGACATACTTCTGTTTTTTTTTGTTTTTTGTTTTTCTTCACTGTTTTCACTTTTCGCAGGTAATCATGATCACGTGATTGAGTGACATACGGTGAAGTGTCTCTCTCTGCTGGAGATCATCAGTATTACAGCTCAGAACATCACATCCACATCTACAGTATACAAAATAAACAGAGGAGTGCAGATACAGTGAAATTCAGCAATAAGAGCTAAGAAAAGTTCATTATCATTACACTACTGTAAACTGATCTTACAGTAGATGAAAAGCACCAGAAGAGATTCAAACAATACGGTATACTGTCAATTACTGTACAATACAAAATAAATAAATACAGCATCCTCTGCCATACGATGACAGTTTCTAGGGTAAATGTTGTCCCTGAATTCAGCAGTTATGAGTTTGTGGGTGTACAACACGTGCTGCAGTTTTTACTGTACAGAACAGTGACAAACCTGTCCTGTGATTATACTGTATGTGTGTAGAAACTCTGTAGAGGAGCCTGTGGCTCAATTCCCTCGTGCTCATTCATGCAGAAGAACACGGTCAAATATACTGCTGTGTATTTCATCAAGAACAAATGTCCTTTAATTGACCCTGTCCCCTTCATTTTTCTGTCCCCTTCTTCTTTGTCTCACACCAGGATTCATTTCCCAAAACACACAATCACCTGCGTCTCTTATTTACATCATGCTAAGATTCTGACCGGTGTCTCATCAGTTTTAGTACTTAATGTTTACACACAGATAAATGTGTGCTATCTGAGTTCATTGTGTGATGCTTGAGGTTATATTGTGTGCTTGTGTTTTCTGAACGAGAGCATGGTTAAACCTGTGCAAAATGAGGCCGCTTTTAGTGCAGAGTTTTGTAGAAAAGATTAAGCAAACTGGAACGTGTGTGAAAACAGGTGAAATGTGTTAAAGGTTTTGACAAATGTGTCTTTGTTTAGAGAAACCAAAAAAATCAAAACAAAACACACACACACACACACACACACACTATCGCATGACTTTACATCACTTTTTCCTTTTAACACTGTGAACATGATCGTTTTTACACAAATTAAAGAGGTGCTTTGACACTCGAAGCTCTTTGTGTTTTCATCCCTCAGCCCTCATCATCTGTATGGAGGTCCCTCACATGAGGATCATCAGATACAGGAATCAAGTCAAGTCACCTTTATTTCTACAGCGCTTTTTATACAAAACTGATTGTGTCAAAGCAGCTTTACAGTGTTAAACAGGAAATGCATGAGATTAAAACCCCTGCTTTAGTCAGTAGGGCTTCTCACCTCATCTAGTTAATGTTGAGTCAATCTAAACCCAGTGAATGCAGTCCTGGTTCTCTTGCTTCACACTCCTCATCATTTACCCGCGGTTAGCAGTTAATCATGTGGATTCACAAAAACACTGTGCTACAGTTCATGTGTCCTGACCATTTCACATGTTTCACTCAAACGCTAAAATGAATATTTCCCGTGTTTACTGCCCACATATCAGCCCGGATCCTCCTCGAGGAGCAGGTGTGAGTTTGGCTATAAATACTCTCTTCAGCTGCTGTTTGCATCTCTCTTCTTCTCGCAGGTAAGAAACATGTTTCTGAACATTTGACTCCATTTTTCATTATAACTTACTTTACTGAAGAGATTTACAGACAAATATTTTCATATGGATGACTGGATTATTTGTTATTTTATTGTTTGTGATATTGTAATCATTGTTTGTCTCTAAAATCCTTGTTTAAATCAGGAAGAAACGCATGAAGACAGAACAGTGAAAAAATGAATCTTGCAAAGCTTTTCAGACAGATCAGCCGGCCTGAAATAAGAGTGAGTAGATGAATATCAGTTCAGATACAAACAGTGAATAATAGGCAATCAGTGTCACATTTATCAGCTTTATTAGGAATATTTATTCACGTTTTAATCACAAATCCACAGCTTGATCAGGACTTGATTTCATGTACTTGATGTGACTTTACTGTACATTGACTTTGACTTTAAACTGTGTTTCTGCCTGATTTAACAGAAACAGATGCAGATGGAGTGTAGAATAGAAACAACGCATGCAGAAAGCTGCTGGAGCTTCAGAAACTACAGAACAGAGAGAGAAATGGAGGACAGAAATAAAACACTAACCAGTGAATCACGAGAGAAAAGCAGACAGAGATTTGTTAGATGTGAGAGCATGGGGAAAATAAAGCCTGACCGTAAGTATTTGTTCATCGTGAAGCTTTATTCCTTCATCTCATTTTAGTTTTACCGTGTTAGATTTACTGCTGTTTTCTAAAGTGGCACATTCAGACAGATGCATCAGACACAGATGAATGTTTACTGCTCGGTGTGATTGTGTATAAATTACATGATGGATTATTTGACCCATAAATCCAGAACAATGAGGATAATCTGATGTTTGTGATTTCCAGTCTCTTGTGAAGACCTGAACATTATCCTTCATCACAACAGCTCTTGGACTCGGTTTCAGACTCGTCTGATCACAAACAAACAGACTCACGAAGGGTTTCTCTCTCAGATCTGTGTCTCAATCCTGCTCTGATGCACTTTACTGACAACATTCTGCTTCAACACTCAATCTCTGCTTCTGCCGTGTTTCACTCAGTATTCTGCACTGCTTCACACATTTATGACTGCAATATTCTGCATTTCTCGTCTACATGTTTATTTAGTATTTATGTATCTTTTATATTTTAATACAGTTCATAGATTCTATATTTCTCTATATATTTTTGTATAACTCTGTACTATTTTACATGCATTTATTACTCATCCTTCCTTAAAGACAAAGCTCAAATTAATATGAACAGAAATCTGCTGCTATGTTTGGAGAAGTTCAGTATATTTCATCTGGATTCTTTACATGTTTAATTACGCAAAACTGAAATATTTATAAATAAACGTTTTGCTATATTTTCATATTTATAAATCTGATAGAATTATCAAGCAAGTGATATTCACTTCATACTGAAGACAGCATTCAGTTGTATAGTGTTTGTCCAGAGCTGGTGTTTGCCGTAACATACTTACACACATTTATACTGTATTCAGATCATTGAGTGCCTTAGAAGTGTCTGTATCTCAGAAAAAACGTACAAAAACTGTCACTCTGCAGCATTATCCCGAATGGTACTAAGATGTATAATTTAGGTTCTTACGAGTAATTTAAAAGTTTTAATATGTATGTTTAAGATACTAAAACTTACCATTTAGCGGCAAATAATGTAAAGAATGTAAAGTAAAGACATTTTTGTCTTTTGTAACTTAACAGATTTACACCTTTTTTCTGAAAGTGTAACTAACTGTAAAAAATGTTCTATGTAAAATAATATCTGCCTGTTGCTCATCAAGATCATAACTAAACATCTCTCTAAAGACAATCAGTCGTGCCGTGTTGGTATTATTTAGAAGGTTTTTTTTTTGTTTTTGTTTTTTTTGAGTAATTGGACTCAGGTACGTCCTGTAGATTTAGAAACAGAAAACATTAGCTCATAGCTCATTCATATTCATCAGAAATTGCATAAAATCATGGATCAGTCATAAATGCATTACAAGAAGACTCATATAGTACATTTTCCTTAATTAAAATACTGAGAGGTGATGCCAATATTTCTGTGTTAGAACATTTCAATCTGAGATTAAAATGTAACCTAAAATATACAAACCATAAATTGCAGACAAAGAATAGAGTTCAGCTTCATATGAAATATATCCGTGTCTCAGTGACTGTGAGGTAAATCACCTGCTCAGGATCCACCTGATTGTTGGACAAAGGGCATTTCTTTTATGTGGATCGACCGGTTTGTGTTGTTAGACTCTCGTGATCGTGCCGATTTACACTAGACACAGTTTACATCATTTTATTGATAGAGGCCTTCATCCTGAACTCAGGCTGTTTAGAAAACCAGATAACTAGTCTAACTAATGAATACTGCACAGAAAACACTCTACAATTCAATTCAACGTACACACACAATTAGACTACATTTTTAACATCAGTTGATAACTGAACTAATGACAAATACTTGGTTTCTGTGCAGCTGCTTGACACGGATGACATGGTTATGGATAATAACAAACACAATAACACCAAGAATGATTGGATCACAGTGTTGGCGTGATAATCTGCTGAATGAGTCTAAAACTGACCGAACCAAAAAAAAGAGAAGAACTGTAAAGTCTTGCATCAGATCTGTGTGCACATTATTACATACGGCATTTAAATTAACATACATTTGATCAGTTCTTGCTCCTGTTGTGTCTAGAGCTATATTCTGAGCTATAGAGACATTAAATATAGTTCAAACGAGCAGTTTTCATATTAGATGAACGTGTGTAATGTATTTTTTTACATGTATCACACACATCTTTTTGGTGTACTTAAATATAATGATCCTTTAGTGACAAACCACCTTCCTAAAATATAAGGGCAGCTTTACACAGTCTTGTTTAAAGTATTTATATTCATACTGTTAAAAAAAAAAATTACTGTAAGTATGTGTAAAACATTATCTGGCTAATCACTGCTTTGAAGCTGACACTGATTTTATCCAGCATTAGAGTTACTGATGAAGATAAACATCTAAAGTGTGATTAATGTGATTAATTTAATAGAATGAAACAGAAATCATGTGTAAATAAAATGTCAAATTTCAAATTTTACATGTATTTATTTTTACATTTTAACAGGACTTTTCTGTAAAATTTGTTTAAACTACAGACGCAAAGACCCTGAAACACATGAAAACCGGTTCAGGACAGAAAGTGATTCTTGTGTATATCACAAGACACACTGACGCTGATGATTCATCTGTTGGTCTATTAAAAATATCCCTTGATTCATCACTCATATTCACACGTCCATGACTTTATATGATGCAGGTTTTACTGGAGAACGGAGTTGATTGGATATTTCAGTCTGAAACTGCAGCAGGAGATCGTGATCATGAGAGACAGACAGACAGCTCTCTGCTGGAGATCTTCAGTATATTACAGCTCACAACATCACATACACATCTATCACATCAGACTTCACAAGAGATTCAAGGAAACCAGTAAATGTAGTGAATTATGGGAGGAACGTGCATCAGCCTGAAGATTGTTATAAATGCTAACATTATTATACTGTGTCCTTAGATTAATGATGAAGAGATGATTCATTCAAGCTCAGCAGGCCTATTACACTCACTCTTTAATTTATACTGATTTTAATTTTAAAAACCATTATATTTATATATATAAAAACTATATTACTGTGATGAGAATCAAAGAGAAATCCATAATCCCACATCCTGACACATTTCAGTAAAGATAATTTGGAGGTAAAATTTAATTAACATGACCATAATTTATTAATGGTACCTGTCAGTCCTCTGTCGTGTGTGTCTTGTGTTCCTGCCCCTTGTGTCCTTATTTGGTCTTGTTCCTGTCCTCGTTAAGTATGATTATTAGTTAAGTGTTGTCCAGTTGTGTTTTTGTCTAATTATCATTGATTGTCATGTGTATATTAGTTCCTGCCCGTTCAGTTAGTGTTTGTCTGGTCTACTCGTTATTCCCCGGTGTTCCTGTCCGTGTCTGTCTCAGCCTTGCCTTGTCCTGCCTTGATGTCACCATTAAAGACTATTATTTTGAAGTTACTCCTCGTGTCCGTCTTCCTCGTCCCTCCCTGCTGTGTGCACCGTGACAGTACCGAACATATGCTTGATTTTCAGGATCATTTGAATTTTGGGTGAAATTAAACCTGGCCGTTTTTTCTCATGTAAGCTAATACGCATTCACATATAAAAACATTAGAGAGAGAGAAAAAGTATTTTATATCCTATAATCCTCTTCGTTAGCTTTCTGCATTTCTGACACTGAATTAAAAGTGATGTTTTGTGGCTGTAACCCAGTTTCTAAATATATATTTCAATTAAAATAATTAGTGAGTAGATACAGTGTATTTAGGTCTGTGTTCTACTCAAGGCTACAGAATATCAGCTGCATCAAATAAATCGATCACTATAAATATATTAAATACAACAATGTGTTATATTTTCTATTTTAATACACAGAAGATTAGCAGTTGTTTCCATCTTTGTCCAGATTTTCTAAATCAAAGGCCTTTAGTTTCAGGTTGCAGATTTTCTCCGTCGTTTTGGTAGATTTCTCAAATCATCCTCAACGTTTGAAAAGGAGTAAGTGTTTTTATAGAAACTATTTGTAACCAACAGCAGCAAACACCAACAGCAGATCACCTGCAAAAGCCTGAAAATGTTGCTTCTTTTCAAAAGTATTTATGTCATATCAGTGGTATCAGAAGACGTTGTGTCATTGTTCACAAACAAAATATCACAATAATGAACATGCATGATATTATCATGGACAATTACTGTGAATAATTATTTATTCAGGTTTTTAGAATGCATTTTAAGAATACTTTTTCAGTCATCTAGTTAAAACTCGACTGTAATGCTGCGTGTAAATAAGCACATTCACTTTCTTACGGCAGGAAAGCAAAGCATAGCATCCCGCAAACAAAGCAGCTGCGCTACTGTCTCTTTAAATGAG
Source organism: Acrossocheilus wenchowensis (assembly GCA_029620275.1). Lineage (NCBI taxonomy): Eukaryota > Metazoa > Chordata > Actinopteri > Cypriniformes > Cyprinidae > Acrossocheilus > Acrossocheilus wenchowensis. The sequence goes on from CM056155.1 coordinate 28,800,538, forward strand.
AGAGAAACTGACCAGGTGTGGTGTACCATACTCGAAGTTTGTGCCCTGCATTTCACCCATCCAAGTGCACACGCAATAGTAAACACACACACACACACACACACACACACACACACACACACACACACACACACACACACACACACACACACACACACACACACATAGGCAATGTCCTCATAAACCACCTTCAAATTGTAATACCTCTGTCATACACGTGTTATTATACAAATTTTGTCCCCGTAAACCACAAAAACCAGTACACACACACACACACACACACACACACACACACACACACACACACACACACACACACACACACACACACACACACACACACACACACACACCCCATTCTGACTTTGACCCCTGTAACACAGTCAGGTGTCTCCCTCTACAGGCGATCATCAGAATCACAGCAGAGTTAAAGATCTACAAATATATCTGAAAGTATTTTACAGCAACAGCAATGAAAACACACTTCATCAGCTGATATGATGTTATCTGCTGGATTCATTTAATAAAGAGTTTCTGAGAAATCACTAAACACAGACAGAAAAGATGTAAATGTGACTCTAATGGATCAGTTCTGCTGTTTTCATCTCTTCTGAAGCTTTGAATGGTTTGATCAGAATCCAGATCTCTTTCATTTCCACTCAATTCTGTTCATGATTCACTCCAAACCTTTGCTCAGTATTTCATCTGTGCTTCTGCTTTTGTGTATCGATGCTGTTTCTGACAGAAGAATCACTTTTATTCTCAGCTTTCTCATGTGCTTCATCTCTCATTTCACACACAACATCTCTCTGTTTCTCCAGATTTACAGCAAATCAAGAGAAGCACTTCTGTTCTTACCAGACACTCTTTCTGCATTCATCTGATGATGATGATTCATATCAAGCAAATCTCCATCATCTCTTAAATGAAGAATATGTGTAAAATCATGGCTCATTCATAAATGCATTAGTTATAAGTTTTCCTCCTGTCAAAGCTACAAAAATGAAAGTAAAATAATGCAAATCTTTCTATACAGAAGTGTTTTAATCTAAGAGGAAATAAATTGATACACTCATACTATGTAGAACATGGCTGTGAAGTAGTTTTTGGCTGTGTAGTAATTATTATTTATGTATCTACTCTGATTTCTGATTTCAGACGCAGTCATATTGTTTGTAGAGTTTCAGATCTCAGTCTGAAGGTTAAATTTGCGACACAGAGCTGAAGATGTAAATGTGTGACGAAACACACCTGATTCACATCAAGGTCTACTGTTTAAAAACAATAGAGTGTATATTATAATATAGCATAAGCTGCTAAAAGTATGTTTTCCTGACATTTAACACAAAATGCAAAATCACCATTAGGCCTATTATTTGTGAGCTGATAACTGAATGACATTCACTGAATTAACTATCAACAATGTAACTTGTATTAAATAGAATTAAAGGCATTGTAAATAAAAATGTGTTAATTAATTAATAATATTTATATTTTCTGTAATGCATTGACCATGGAAACGGTTGTTTCCATCTTTGTCCAGTAGATGGCGCAAGTATTTTTCACTGCAGTTACAGTATGAGAAGAGATCTGATCTGAAGATGAATGAGGACTTACATGTGACCAAAAAACTAACAAGAGAAAGAACATGTTTGTTTGGAAACCAGTTAAAATTTTAAACTTAAATTTGCATTTAAATTCCCTGTCAAAACTAACCCATTCATGATTTATTAGTTTTAGCAAGCAACAAAAACAACAACAATAACAATATATATATATATATACCGTACATGTAAAGTGTAGGGCAGCAGGGCCAAATTGCCTGCCAGGCCACCTGTAATTCTCCTAGTGCTCCCGATGGCCAGTCCACCCCTGCCTGCAACCCAAAAGGCAAAACCTTTGATGCAGTTCATGAATAAATATAGACCTAACAATGCCCTTTAGCCGTGACTCATATGCTGTCATTATTTATGACTTATAATGAAAATACAGTACGGCCACTATCACAATAGTATTGCCTCTCTCTATCAAAATACAGCACGGCCTATACGTATTGCTTACTTATAGCAGTCTATTATAATAACTACAACAAAAGAACAACAGTCTGGCGGGCTAGAGATGATTGGACTTATTTCATGTGGAAAGCATTGGAACAAAACACTTCTGAACTAGGGCAGCACAAATAATCTTTAATGCTTTTATATATCTTTTACATAATTGTTATAGAAATATTTTATTTTGAACAATATTTAATTCCTGTAAGGAACTGGTTAATTTATTTCTACTTTGCCACAAGAAGGAAAGTAAATTCTATGTTTTGCATGAAGAAAGTATAGCCCACTGTGTCTGTATGGTTTCAACTACCAGCATTTTTCAGAATGTCTTCTTCTTGTACAAATGACAGAATGATGATATTTGAGTGAACTATTAGTTTAAGAGTACTATGGTCGTGCAGCAAAGATGTCCTATAAAGGGATGCTGGATTTTTACAAATGTCCTATATCTTTAGCTGCACTATTAGACATTTCTGTAATTTCTGCAATTATTTACTGTATATCACCCAGCATAATACTGCAAATTCCCTTTACAGTAAATAACTGTAATACCCTTTGCATCATGGGAATTTTCTGTGACGTCAGACCCCACATACAGAGACTTACTGTATTTTTTAAAACAGCCTCTTTATCGAGGTTGCTTTATTTTCCTCATTTCTTACATTTGGTTTGACCCGATTTGCCATGTCTACAATGCCGCAACAGCTTGGGAATGACTACTGGACGTGTTTTATCGCTTGTAATGATTGGAAAATCCGTCCTTCATTTCAGAAACAGTGTGAGTGCTTGGAGTACATCTGTTAGTCAGAAATATACCGGGGCATCACTTTACTGTCCGCATCCACTGTAAATAGTATATATAATGGGTTCTATATTGTTTTTTTATGCACCACTCGCGTCTGAGGGAGACACGGAAGCAGCGGGGCAGCGCCGCGGGTTTTTCCCGGGGATGAACCCGCGAGAGGAAGAGCTCCGGAGAACATTTATTAGAATTTAAAGATATTCCCCTTACATAATGTATGTGTGACTGTGAGGGACTGAGAGACCATAGGAGAGCTGACATTATACAACTTTGAGAAAGGGAAAAAAAAAAAAACTCGTCGTGAGAGTCCAAAAGCATTCACTGCACGATGAAACCCATTAGAATACAGTTAGAATGCCCTTATAATTCCAGCAATGAAACAAAAAAATACCCATGTATGAGTTTGTACGTTTTTATATTCATTGCACAAGCAATGTACTTTTCTGTATATCAGCACATGTGCATGAGGCCGCAAGCACACATGTGCTATTAGTTTTATACAACAGCGCAGAGCAACACGGTGTTTCATTCCGTGAATGAATCAGTTTTTGAACGAATCGAGTGAGCCAGTGATTCAACGGTCCGTTCAGATGGACTCACTTGTTTCGTTTCTATTGAATCAGCCGTTTTGAACGAATCGTTTGATATGAATGATTCAGTAAGTCATTTATTAAAACAGGGACTTGCTGCCAGCTACTGGCGGTTGTATTGTCATGTTTATTAATTCATGACAGACCTAAACCAGACAAGGTGCCAGCACAAAAGAGCTGCTCCTCACTGCAGAACACAGTATCCAGAGGGTGTGGTTTGATCTAGATCCAACTCCTCCCACCTTACATTTACCTAAAGCTACCCGTCTCCACCCCCTGAACCCTAAACCCACCCATCTCCACCCCTGAACCTACTAATCTCCGCCCCCTGGATGTGGATCCAACCCCGCCCCCTGGATCTTTGTTCTGCAGTGAGGGGCTACTGGCACAAAAACACATTCAGCAAAATACTGTTTAATTATAATCAAAATTCCTCTATTTCAGGCCCCAGAAGGAAAAAAAAAACATAAATAACAGTTAATTTAATAAGGCTAATTTTTCATTAAATAGAAATCTTTTTAAAAATGAAACCAATTTTGTAATCATTGTCTAAAATTTCCCCCCTGATTTTTTTTTTTTTTTTACAATTCGACCACTGGGTATAAGAAACAGAAAATAATTATTCATTGTTTACCTGGGTCTTTAGTCTATGATTAGTTCACCTGTTTCGAGTCTTCGGGATCGAGTCGTTCGTTCATCACGTGACAGCCTCATGAGCTAAACGTATGCAGTCAGAGCCGGAAGAGAATTGATTAGTTCATCTCGAGTCTTTTGAGTCGTTCGTTCTTTTGTCACGTGACATAACAGCATTGGATAGAGAAATCACAACCTTCCTTACAAATAGCTGCATAGTTATTATTATTATTATTATTATTATTTACTCTTACAGTTACGTGATGCATTTCTGGCCTCAAATTGTAGCTTTTTATTTCTTAAAGTTTATAAATGTGTGAATTTCTGTCATGATGGTTATTTTCCATAGCACTGAATGTGGTAACAAAGGTAATAAACTAAAGAGTTGGTTATTAATATTATTATTATTATTATTATTAAGTCTTTTTCCCAGACTCGAAACAGGTGAACTAATTCAGTGCAGAACCTATTGTATGTTGCACATGCGCGACTGAACGAATCACTCCCCGAGACGACTCGTTCTTCCCGAGTCACATTAAAGATTCGTTCAAAATGAACGAATCGTTCAAGAACGACCCATCACTAATCAGCAGCTTTGAGAACAGGTTTTAAGAGAAAACTCTTAGCTAAAAACTTTTACTGCTGTTTAGGAGAAGTCTTAGTGGTAAGATAAAATGTTTTGTGAATACAGGCCCTGATCTGCAGCTGAATGTGGATCATAATGTCACACACGGAGCATAAAGAGACTCTCATCACACATCATGAGGGTGGGGATGAAACGCCTGAGACATTATGTGATCATCTAAATCACTGATCATGTTCACATAAACAATGCCATGGTTTATCTACTTAGTTTAGTTCAGATTGATTCACACTCCTGAGTTTCTGCTGTTCATTGTCTGGTTTTTGGCTTTATTTTGACCAGGCGGATTTGGCGTTGTTCCATGTATTTGATGGTTATCTTCATGTTCTTGTTTTGTGTATGTGTGTGTGTGTGTGTGTGTGTGTGTGTGTGCACTTTTTTAATGGTATTAGAAATACTTTAAATAATAAGAAACAGATCAAGATTTGTTTTAGATGAGTTTATGCATAAAATTTGTATGATTTGATTATGCATGATTTGTTTTGTTTTAGATGAGTTTATGCATGAAAGCTTGAAAATTACATCAAATACTCAAATCAGTTTTTAGTGGTTCACAATGCTATCTATAAAGAATGGGAATGTTCTTGCTATTTCATATTCAAATGTAACAAATGTTCAGCACAGAACACAACACACTTTACATAAAAAAAGCTGAATGTGCTTGAATAAAATAATGATGACTGATGTATCAGATTAAATTTTTATATGAACATTTTTGAATATAAATATCAGCCAATAACTGTGTCCATCAGTCTTCCCTTCCACATGCCATTCAGCAACATGATGATAATGATAGCGTTCATTTTATTTAAGTAAATTGTACATCATTTCTCAGTTAAATTACAATATCAGCATTATATCAAGCATCAGTCACTGCGTCTGTGGATATAAGTTTTTTGAGTATACTGCATGTGTTCTACTTGTCAAGACGAGGAAGTTCTTGTTCTTCATTGACAACTTCAAAACCAGCCAAAACCACACCCTCTCCGTTCTGGCATGTTTCCTGTTCTTTGAATTAAAGCCTTTTTCTGTTTGCAGAATATCAGAGTAAGAACTTCACAGTCTTCCTGTTCTTACAATCGAAGCCATAATGTGCGTCTCCTCATGAGGTGATAAAAATCCCCCTTCTGAAGCTCAGACGGCACAACATCAGCAGGGATCTCAGAGTTGTGATGGATGTTTTCGCGTACATATGAAGCCGCCTCTGTTTCCGTTTGCTCTGTTTTGTCAAACACCGAACTTCAAACTCTTTGACGCAACTTTGTTTTAATCCCTGAAGTGAACTTTTAACTGTTGTGGACTGCTGAATAAAATCACCCCAAACCAGACTATATTCCTGATCTGGATACAACAGCAAAGACAGAAGCACAGTATTGTCTGCATATTTTACCAAATGACTATGTGGGGAATGTGGGGAAGTCCCAGTAGCACAGAGCAGTAATTCTGAGTATGGGTTACCATACTTGGCCTCATGTCACTTTCACTTTTACCATAGTTATATTATATTTGAATTAGTGCTGTCAATCGATTAAAAAATTTAATCACGTTAATCACAGTCTCGGAACTTTAACGGTTCCTGGAAGAACCCTTTTATTAAGAATGGTCAGGAACCACCTTGGTGCTTTGAGGCACCATTTCCCAATTCCAGTTCTTTAATATTTGTCCCCTCTCCCCCCCTCCCACTCACCCAGTAGTTTAATGTTCCTGCTATAGACATTTTTATTCTTATTATGAACATCCTGAAAAACTAAAACAAATACATATCAAATATTGTTTATTGATAAACAACAACATCCATAGAAGTTTCAAATAAATAATAACCTTAAATAGTCAATACTGCACATCACAATCCAATTCATGGAAACACCAGTGTTAATACTGTTATAAATAAAATAAAAAACAAACAAACAAAAAAAAAAAACATTTACACCTTGACAAAACCAAAAATAAATAAATGTGACTCAAATATCTTAGAACTTTAAAACATTTCATGTCCCTCAAAAATAGTAAAATTCAAATTAGCAAATTTAATTCAAATTTAATGTACATTGCAGTCAATTTTAACTTATTCTTTCTTCTTCTAAATGGAGGTCACAGATTGGGAAAATTCACACAGGACATTTTAAGAAATTGATAAGCCTCATGACAGTTGTAGGTAACTTGATGATCTCCTGAATATCCAACAGATTCAGCAGAAAAATAGTGAAACTTTACTGTTCGTTTAACAGCTTTTCTGTTTGTTGACATTGACATTTATTCATTTAGCACATGGTTTTATTCAGAGTATCTTAAAAATGAGGAACATCACAGACACAGGCAATTATTTCTTATATTTGTGCACTGATTAATGGTTGTGGACTAGTTAAATGCACAATGTCTATTACAATTACACACACACAAAAAAATACATACAGGCGCATCTCAAAAAATTTGAATATCGTGAAAAAGTTTTGTAAAAAACATCATTAATAATTCATCAAAAAAAATTTTTGTAACGTTTCAAAAAGTGAAACTTTCATATATTCTAGATTCATTACATGTAAAGTAAAACAGTTCAAAAGTTTATTGGTTTTCATTTTGATGATTAGAGCTTACAGCTCATGAAAGTCAAAAATCCAGTATCTCAAAATATTAGAATATTTACATTTGAGTTTCATTAAATGACCATAAAACTACAGTATAAATTCCGGGTATCTCTTGTTCTTTGAAACTACAATAATGGGGAAGACTGCTGACTTGGCAATGATCCAGAAGACGAACATTGACGCCCTCCACAAAGAGGGTAAGTCACAGAGGGTCATTACTGAAAGGTGTGGCTGTTCACAGAGTGCTGTATCAAAGCATATTAAATGCAAAGTTGACTGGAAGGAAGAATTTGGGTAGGAAAAGGTGCACAAGCAACAGGGATGACCGCAAGCTTGAGAATACTGTCAAGCAAAGCCGATTCAAACACTTGTGAGAGCTTCACAAGGAGAGAACTGAAGCTGGAGTCAGTGCATCAAGAGTCACCACGCTCAGACGTCTTCAGGAAAAGGGCTACCAAGCCACTTCTGAACCAGAGACAACGTCAGAAGCATCTTACCTGGGCTGTGGAGAAAAATAACTGGACTGTTGCTCAGTGGTCCAAAGTCCTCTTTTCAGATGAAAGTCAATTTTGCATTTCGTTTGGAAATCAAGGTCCCAGAGTCTGGAGGAAGAGTGGAGAGGCACAGAATCCAAGCTGCTTGAAGTCCAGTGTGAAGTTTCTGAAGTCAGAGATGATTTGGGGTGCCGTGACGTCTGCTGATGTTGGTCCATTGTGTTTTATCAAGTCCAAAGTCAATGCAGCCGTCTACCAGGAGATTTTGGAGCACTTTATGCTTCCATCTGCAGACAAGCTTCATGGAGATACTGATTTCCTTTTCCAGCAGGTATTTAGCACCTGCCCACAGAGCCAAAACTTCAAGAGAAAGATGAGAAACAGTCGATCCAACAATCCCGACGAGCTGAAGGCTCAATAGTGCCTCAGCAGAGCCACAGGCTGATCGCTTCCATGCCGCTGTGATAAAGGAGCCCCGACCAAGTATTGAGTGCATAAATCAACATACTTTAAAGAACTTGAACTTTTCTGGTTTGCAAATCCTTTTTGTGATTGATCTTAGAAATATTCTAATATTTTGAGATACTGGATTTTTGACTTTCATGAGCTGTAAGCTCTAATCATCAAAATTAAAACAAAACAACTTTAGAAATGTTTTACTTTACATGTAATGAATTTAGAATATATGAAAGTTTCACTTTTTCAAATAAGTTAAGAAAAAAAGAACTGTTTCATGATTTTTCGTGATTTTCACTGTGTGTGTGTGTGTGTGTGTGTGTGTGTGTGTGTGTGTGTGTGTGTGTGTACAAAACTCAAAATGCACAATGCTTATGAATGCAAGGATCAATCAGAGGCGTTCAGATGAGTCATCGCTGAAACTCTGTCTCGTCACCGCGCACGTGCTCTCTGACTGAATTGTCTGACTAATTCTCTCATAAGAAACAACAAAGTGATGATGTACGAATGTAAGTAGTAAGATATTAATTTCACAGTGTAAACAGCTTTAGAGATTATTATGACAGTTTTTGAGAGTGCTTGAACTCGCTGGACTGAAGTGAAAATATTCTTTGATAATGTAAACGTTCTTTGCTCTATTTTGTACAATGAAAGTTTTATGCTAATTAGTAACTTACAATGTTTTTATTAAATTCACATTCAGTTGTATTAAAAGTATTTTGTGGTATGACACCCATATCTGGTACTTAAGTAAAAGGAGGGACTTTTATGCACAGTTAATAGATTACAGTATTAGGCTATACTTTGCACATCGCTCATTATAGATCAACTAACATATGGTAGCTAATCTATAAAGGTGTGAAATGCATTTACTTACACATATTTGAGAATCGAGATATTTCATAATATATTTTGGGGATATATCGAATAAAAAAAAATAAATAAATAAATAAATAATAAAACCCCTGCTGAAAAACAAAAAACAAAACATAGACACAATTACAAAATTAGTAATGGTTTTACTGGTTATAATGGGATTTGTATTGGTTTTACTGGAAACTGTAATGACCCTGTTGGTCTCTACTGGTAGTTGGTCACCATCTATTGTTGGCTTGTTAAAACCAATAAATCCTAATGGAATATGTCCCAAAATACACAACAGAAAACTATTTTTTTTTTTTTTATGGTTAAAAGTTAATGGTTTGTAATGTTTGTAATGATTTTTGTAGTGGAAACCATTAAAATTTTCTGTGATGGTTATATTTTATTTTATTTTTTCTCAGTAGGGACATAAGCCTATATCAGTTATACAGTGGTATACAGTGGTATAACCCTTCACTTGTGCCCCCTCAAAAATAATGAGTACATGATGCCCCTGACACTACAATACAAAATTATTTGTCAAATAAATGAAACATGATGAAACATTCATTTTAGTTGAAATTGTTATAGATTACTTTTAGAGATTGCAGTGATACATGACATGGTGAAAAATGACTGAATGAATATTACTAGTAGGTTAATAAGAATTTTAAAAGTGTGCCCCCTAAAATCTCAAGTGACCCCTGTCTGGCCCCCCCAGTTACTGTGGTCTAGAACCGCCCCTGGTATTAACCCTGACACCTGTCAAACAAGAAGACAGCGCACGCAGCTACTCCGAGGAAAGCCATGTTCAGTTATATAGAGTAAGTTGCGATTATTTTATTAGTCATAGAATGGGAAATGTTACATTAACCTGTTAACAGAGGTTTTCTGTGTTCATATATTTAAGTAAAGGGTGATTATTTTAATAAGTACTGCGTTTTCTTTACTCGTCTTATTTTTGTATTTGCCATCAATACGGCCTGTGTGTAGTAATGCTTCATTTATTTGTTCAAATCTATTATTAACAGTTACACGATTAAAATTGATCTTGAAAAACTGAGCGACCACATTGCTATATTAAACTCTGTAAACATGAAATAAGAATGAACAATACTTCTGCAGCATTTATAATCTTAGTTCATGTTAATTTCAGCATTTACTAATGCATTATTAAAATCACAAGTTGTGTTTGTAAACATTAATGCACTGTGAACTAACATGATCAATGAACGACTGTATTTTTATTAACAAAGATTAATAAATTGTGTAATAAATGTATTGTTCACTGATGTCCCAGACACCACAGGACTGTGCTGGAGGGAAGGGATCCTCCGGTGTCTGGAGAGTTTCCAGCCCCGAGCCAGAACCAGCCCGCCGCCGTCCGTGGTTCTCCCAAGCCCGCCGTTTGCGGGGAAATTCACGCCGCCATTCGCGGCCCGCCGGCCATTGCTCTCCCTAGCCCAGTAGCCGCTCCTCAACAGCGCCCTCATGTGCCCGCTCCTCGACTGCGCCCTCCTGTGCCCGCTCCTCGAGAGCGCCCCCCCAGTGCCTGCGCCACGAAGGCGCCTTCCTTTCTCTGCGCCCCCAAGAGCCCGTGCTTCCTGAGCGCCCCCAAGAGTCCGCGCTTCCAGAGCGCCCCCAAGAGTCTCCGCTGGTCCCGTCCAGCTCCGTGCTGCCAGAGCGCCCCCCAGTGCCTGCTCCACGAATGCGTACCCAAGAGCCCCTTCCTTTCTCCGCGCTTCCAGAGCGCCCCCAAGAGTCTCCGCTGGTCTTGTCCAGCTCCACGCTCCCAGAGCGCCCCCAAGAGTCTACTCCCCCTGAACGCCTGCTGGAAACTACCCCTAATTTCCGCAAGAAAATTTTGGGGTGGGGGTAGTAGGGCTCCTGTCATAGAGGCCGAGGCGGGGTCTGGGGCCGAGGTCTCGGAGGCAGACCAGCCGGACTCTCCTGATCCGCCATGGCTCCCGGAACGGGTGCCGCCCTGGAGGCCGTATGTCATGTCTCCTGGTCCCTAGAGGCCTCCAGAGCGCCCAACCCCCCCTCCCCGTTGGATGCTGCAAGGCGCGGGACGCGCCTTCCGGGAGGGGGGAGTAATGTCAGTCCTGTCTTCCTGTGTCTTGTGTTTCCCCTCCTCTCGTGCCCATTTTTGGTTTGTTCCTGTTCCTGTCGTCGTTGAATGTCATTATGAGTTGATTAGTCTCCTTCCGTGTTTGATTGTTCCCCACCTGTTTCAGTTCTCCTCGTTTGATTTCCTTCTGTTTATAAGCCCTGTGTTTCCCTGTCTCCACGTTGGCTGTTATACGTCATTCCTGAGTTCCTGTGACCCCTACGTTTGTTCATCATTAAAGTCTGTGTGTTAAAAGTATTCCTCGTCTCCTCATTTCCCTGGCTCCAGTTGGATCGTGACAAATTGGCATGACTGTGGAATAGCACAACTGAATTGAATTGAATTGAATTTATAGAGAGAGAGATTTGAGATTTCAAGCCACTTTTATTACAATATACAACAACTACAAATTGAATCCATCATTAATCAAAAAACAATATACAAAAATTTAGATAAAAAAATCAAATTCATCAATAAAAATTTCACACAGAGCCCCTTTAAGACACCAAATCAATTCAAACTTTGCAAGATCATTGATTACTTTATAATAATTAAAATCTATTAAGATTCTGGATTTAAGAGAGTTAGTAAATACTGCCTTTAAATAATTGCAAACCCCATGATCATTTTTTTCTTTTCTTGTAGTATAAATTGCCATTTTTGCATGTTGCAATATAAAATTAAACAACTGACACTGATACTTACGACTCTGTTAATATTTAAAACCACAAATAAACACCTTAATTGAAAAACATTAATTAAAGCAATTAAAAATGTTATTTAAAACAATAACACTAGAACACAGTCTAGAACGCTGCATAAATGCATGGAAGACACTTTCCTTTTGTGAACAAAAAGAACAGTTTTGATCAACATCTGGGTTAATTACAGAAACAAAAGCGTTCACCTCAATAGCACCATGTAACAAACTCCAGTGCAAATCTCCAATCTCTCAGATAATGGTGACTTATACACTACTCTCCACTCAGGTTTTTCACTCTCTCTCACATGAAGCATACCACGCCAAGTTGTATCATTTTTTTTTTATCCAAGGCCTTCTTGTTAAAGATTTTAACACAGATTTCGTAACAGACCTTTCCAGAAGTAACATCTGAGTCCATCACAACCAAACTGTTAACCTCTAAGAAACAGCCTCCTCCACAGTTGTCCATTATGGGAGTTAAATACAAGTCAGGAAAAGAATCAGTAAAATCTGGATTAATAAGACCCAGAGAGTAATCTGATAACAATTTCAGTTCTTTTTCAGACAAAGCGGTCTTCCACTTGTCAAGTACTCTGGCAACCAAACGAGTAGATCTATATTGTTAGCTCCAGCTACTTGTAGAACTTGTCCAGTAGTTAAAAGTCCAGAGTTGAGAAGATCCTCTTCTGTCACAAAGTGACTCAGTTCACTGGACAAGGCCAAACATGAGCCAAACATTAATGGCTCGTGCAACAGCAAAGAGTTCACAGTCCTCTCCTCTGGGATCTTGAACACGGCCCACACTTTAAAAATATTTTGATAAAAAACAGGAAACTTCCAAAGTAAGGCTCTGTCCAATCCCAGGCCTTCAAACCCTCTCAGAAGAGAGAAGGCTGCCTTCTTCCAGTTTGAGTTCTCTGAGTCTGTTAAAAGTCTTTGTATGAACTGAATTCTGAAAGCAGCTGTTCGACTTTGTAGATGCACTGGTCCAAGTCCTCCTTCTTCGTTAGGAAGGTTCAATACACTTTTTGGTACCCAGTGCAGCTTGTCCCAAAAAATGTCCACTAAACATGACTGAATCTTCTTTAAAAGATCTGTTGGGGATCTATGCAACTTACCATATATATATATATATATATATATATAAAAAGAAAATTACATGATTAAAAAAGTTTACAGGTCCACATCTTGGGTTGTAACTCGATTTAATCCACTATTTCGCATATATTTTTTCTTTACAATAATTACAATTATGACAATAAACAACCAACACACTCCACACACACACGGAATCAGTGGCAGTAAATAAGAACGTGCTCTATTCCTGCACTCAGCATCAGTCGTATTGGTTCCTTCCTTGATTGTTATTTTGTCAAGAGACTCACAGCTGTTAGAGAGAGATACAGTACTCAAGTTAAACTACAAATATATCTCTTGTGAGAAAAAAATCTACTGAAGTAAATTATAAAACAACAAATTTAATTTAAGGAAGGTGTCAGTGTTTTAAAATATTAATACTTACTTTGTATGCAATTTGCAGTATGTACCATCTGAATATGAATCAGCAGGACAGTCATCACACACTGTATCTCTGAATTCTGTTCCTATACAAACACAATTAAAAAACATCTCAGTACATGAGCAATAAAAGCATCATTATTCAGTATAGCATCTGAAACACTAAATTAATCTTCACATAACTAACTAATAATCAGCCTAATCATAATTTAGTAGATTTTTTTTCAGGTGGTTTTGTAAGCAGAGTTATTGTTCTCAGTTTTATGGATGCATATTAAAGCTGTTTGTCTGATAAAAGACTGACCGTTTTGTTTGATGTATTGTCCAGGTGAGCAGGATGAATGTTTCATGGCCTTTTTACAGTTGGAGAGCAAGTCTATACAGTAATAACCTGGCAGAGGTTCACACACTGTATCTGATATTAATGTACACGCCTGCTTTACTCTCAGACCATTACCTTTGACAAGAAAGCAAACAAATGAGTCAATTATAGAAAACCTGGAAATGACAAGTCAGCAAGAGAGAAAACATTACAATATATCTGGAAGCATGAAACCATGACGACTCACTTGGATCACAGACAGAACAGTGCAGACATTCAGTAAATCCATTAGGAGCGTCAGTGAAGGTCATCACGGGGCATGAAGCACATGTTGTGCTTGTGTTCTCATCACAATGTCTATAAACTCGCTTTCCTACACAATATAAAACAATTGCCAGCACAATTATTATTCATTATTTATACATGCCATATGTACATAACTTTTACATGCATTTTTAACTGTATAAATTGTATTTATTGTATGTCTGTATATTTCTATAAACTGTGTAGACTTAAAAATGAAAATATATTTTTTTGGTATGTTTCTTAAGTTCTGTATCTGGATTTTATGTTAAGTACATTTCTCACGCCACAACACATTCCTTGTGTGTGTGCTTTTGCACACTTGGCCAATAAATCTTGTTCTGATTTAGAAAACAGTCTAGAATAAATAATCAAAATAATACAAATAATCAGACTGTAATAACGCTGGGTACACAGATATTATGAACAATCCCAATATTGGTTTTTGACCTCTTTTTTTACTTTATGCCTATTTTCAGGGATATCTGCTTCTGCTGAACAACTTGACGAGAGTTGTGAATGTTTGCAGATTAGAGTCAAAGTGAAATAAATCAAGAAATCTGCATCAATACCCAACTCTAGACTGGAGTCATGTGTATAATGCAATGATGGATCAGTGATTCCAAACCATCTTCCATCCTTGAATCCACTAACCTAGACCTTGAGATCTATTTGTGGATTATGTAACTATAATAATATCTGTAAAATAAGTGACTTATAATGAAAATTCAAATGTCCATTGACATTCATAAATAAAACTATGTACTATATAAATAGATTTCACGCTGTAATTCAACACCTGGCCAGCTCTAGTTGTTTCTATATACAGTAATATTTTTATGTGTAATTTCTGCCAATGGGAGAGCACCCGCTGCTTGGCATCGCCCACAGAGAAATACCAGATTGGTGGAGGTTTACTTTTAACAAGGCCCTGACCACATCAGTCCAAACATAGAAGATTATTTAATGAGCGTATTACAGTTGTTCATCAGCAATAATGAATGATACAGTTTAAAGCCTATAATGAAAAAGTAAGTATCTGACTTCATCTGCATCTATTGTGGGTTTGAGTGAAGAGCAGTCTTATACAGGACTTACCTGGATCACACATCGGGCAACACTCGCCATTAACTTCATATTCTGCATTATTACAGGCTGCCACACAAAGCACAATGTTCACGAAGAACAGAGGAAGCAATTTTGATAGATTATGGATTATACACATATCTCGGAACTAAATAAATCATCTCTGGTGCAGAGGTGGTCATTTTGCGCTTTTTGTTTCATGGATCTGAAAAAGAGATTTGTGTTAGATGGCTTTCAGAAAAACAGACAGAAATAAATTGTGCCAGACACTTTTAAATCAATTTTACTCAAATTTATGGTGCTCAAAACTAAACATTGACTTACTATTTTTTACACTAATGCACCAGCAAGTGACATGTCAAGGGGAATGACAATTTACAAAATGCCTATATTTCATATACATAACATATATTTAGGAAAGAAAGTTAAAGCATTCATTTTTTTTTAATTAACATCTGAAGATGCTAAATAACTCAATTCACTACATTTTATCAAACGACAAAACTACTCTAAATATAGTTAAATTATAATCTAGTTAATTATAAATGAGAGGAATACCAAGGAAATCTATTATATAAATACCAGATGAATCATACAGCAATCTCACATGGGTTTGCAGGTAAAACTCCCATATCTATACCAAACAGAAAAGTGGGTGGGTTTGAAAAAAAAGTAATTATTTAAATGACAAATAACTATAAAACATAAAATGTTCAACGTTTACACTTCATGGTGCATAATGTTTGATGCTTTTTGTTTAAGATCTCGTTCTGTTTTAAGGGGCCTTAAAACTTACTTTTGCATCAGTTTTGTCTTTGAATGGATAGTTCACACAGAATTAAAATGCTGTCATCGTTTATTCATCCTCATGTCATCCCAAACCTGCTTGGCTTACTTTCTTCTGAAAGGGAAAAAAGAGTTGGTTACCACTGACTTCCATTTTCATTTATATTCCACAGAAATCAGTTAGTCACACAGATGAAAGAGTGGATTCCCCACCTTGCTTTTTATTATATGCTTTTGAATGATTACAATCAGTAACTAATCTATATTTATCTTTCTATGAATTTAATGATTTTAATTATTTCTGTAATCTTATTGTCACGGGTGTGAGCGGTGGACACATAAGATGAACAAAGACGAAGGTTTAAACGGGAATGAGAGATTTAATGGAACTTAGAATGACACGGTACACACACACAGGGTAACATCAACAATAACCGACAGCTTGAACTCAAAAGGACAGCAACAGATATAGTGGGGATAACGAGAGGCAGACAGGTGAACACAATGAAGGTGATTAACTCATAATGGGAAAATGGCAGAAACTAGGTCACACATGGGGAGTGAAAACACAAATAAAAGTCCAGGGGCGTGACACTTATAGTGAAGTAGGGTTATGATTAGTGAATCTTCAAATATAACATGCTTCTCACACACAGGGCTTTCCCTGCATCATACTGTACTTAAGAGAATAAATGCAGAATATTGTTTGAACCTCTCACTGTGAGAAAGGATGTCTCATCACTATGTTTGGGGGAAAGCTCCCTGATCCAGCTAGAGCTCTGAATCCTCTAGCCTTGAAGACGATGTGTGTGTGTGTGTGTGTGTGTGTGTGTGTGTGTGTGTGTGTGTGTGTGTGTGTGTGTGTGTGTTTGTTGCAGGAAGACATGGCTCCCGTAAGGTGAATAAGTAGCATCCAGGGTGTTGGAATGACCATATTATGACAACCAGACTAATCAAAATGCTGTTCTGTGAGCTAGGAGGGACACATTGTGCCTAAGACTCGAAGCCCTGATGTCATGCTGATAATCAATGAAAATATGCCATTGACTGCTATTGTTCGACGAAGTTCCAAATTTATCTATGCTTTAGCCAATCAGAAAACTGAAACGAAGTAATGACATAGCTTACTGATTTCTGTTTGAGTATAACTGCTGCTGTATTTGATGTATGTGGAGAGCAGCCTACAAACTCCTTGCTGAGTATTGAAGCCGACTTCTGCTGATGAAACTAAACAAATTTCTTGAGTAAATATTTCCTCGACTGATTGCATCTCTGACTCCTGGTCTTCATTCATCATAACTGGTCTACAGGTCTTAACTGTACTTCCCCTACACAGGTTTGGAATGACATGAGGATTACTAAATAGTGCCAGAATTTTCATTTTTGGGTGAACTGCCCCTTTATTTTAGTCAGAGGTTTTTTTTTTTTTTTCATCAAAACTAGATAGAATTTAGTTCAACAAGTATTTTCTACCTTCCACCTCGCCCTGCAATTTAAACAAGAATCTGGACTTTTATGTAAATGGATTCTGTTATAATTACCATTTTACAACAGGGAAACAAAAAACACAAGGAAGATTACACATGACTACACGTGGCAATGACAACATCAGGGAATTCACAGACAGCTCATCATATGAAAGATAAGCAGTCAGTGTGTTATTTTGATATTTATTTGTGAGTCACTTTGAATAAAAGCACCAGCTAAATTAACACGTGTAAATGAAAGAGCAGGGGTATTCCAGAAAACAAGTTTAACTTAATGTCACTCATACTTCATGTCAATTTTTTACAGAGGTTGTGTGAGGAAAAACACAGACCTGGAAGATTCAGACGGGAATGGTCTGAAAGTACTTATATCTATTCTGTGCTTCATACATCGCTACACTATTGACAATAGACAATGGACTGCTATAACCAAGGTAATATCGCTTATCTGAGGAAAAATGACACACATAGCCTGTGAGTAGATTCCACCGAAATGTCATCCAACACCTAACACACGATCAGGTGGCTACAAGCAATGCTGTAATTTCCCACTGGTTGAGGGAGCGAGCTATTGACATTTTCATAACACTGACACATTCTGGGGGTAATTGCGTCAAATGGGAATGTCCAAATATAAAGTTATTTCCTTATATTAAGGAAATTACAGTCTTTACACTACAGACTGGATTAAAACTACAGTCAAGTTACAGCCAGTGGTGTAGTCTACGTGATACGCAGGTATATGCCGTATACCCATTAGGAAAGATCGCACCTCATGCGAGCGTAAACATTTTTTGGGAAATTGACATGTTTCCATTAGGCATATTTTCAATTCACAATTTCAATTTGCGCAATTTGAAAGGTAATGGAAATGCGGCTAGTGTTTTTGTAAGCCTGCCCTGAAGTCGCTGCTACTTCGGGTGACATTACACTTCAATTTGTGATAATGAGTTGAGACGGGAAAAACTGGACATAGCATTGGTTTTATATGGATTACTTCATCAGAGAATATTTGTTTTGGACGTGATTTACTAAAAGTAGATATGTCAAGCTTTCTCATGTCTTTGAGGCAAGTATTCACTGAGATTCAGGTTGTTTTATTTATGTGTCTGTGAAGAGAGGTGACAGAGACCGAGACGGCAGAGAACGCACACTGTTCATTTTCTTTATTTTACAAAAGCACATTGTTTTGTTGTTATTATGACTATACACAAATAAAAGCAGACCCTTTGCAGTTTCAAACGATAACTTATTCTTATCTGTACAATCAAAAATGACGGAGTATTTTAGTCATCAAGAAAACACGAGACAGACCTTTGCCATGACTTATCGCGAGAGGAAAAAAAAAAAACGTTTTAGTCACATAACATCGGTTAATGGAAATGTCATCATATTGCAATACTTTTGTATCGACATTTACAAAATATCGCCAAAGTTATGCGTAAATCTGTAATGGGAACGTGCCTATTGCAGCTGCAGCAGAATGGCATGAACATTACAGAAACTACAGAAAATGAGCCAGATGTGAGGCTGATGCTATAGACAGTGCAGAAAAAGAGCCTGATGCTATCGTAACGATACCTAGTAAGTAAATGTAGCATAAATGTTATCATTAAAGTAACAGCAGAGGACTGTTGGCATATAAGAACAATGAGTTTCTCTTTTTCGTTAGATTAAAATTAAATACAGCCAGCAGCTGGTAAAAAAAAGCTGGTCGCTTTTAAATATTATAATTATATTATAATCCAATGATCCATCCCATTTATTTCTCAACAGTTTGTTTACTTGAGTAATACACAACTGTTTTTGATGATATTCGGCATGATATCATGTATTTTGACATGAAGCGCCAGAAGAAGTTGTAAGGTTGAAAATAATCAAAGACTTCTGCTTTCCTGTCCCAAAGCTATCTTGAGTAACAAAAGGGCCATTTGGCATTCCTGAAGGCACAGAAGTGCTGATATCGATCAAGGCCTGTAGGCCAACATGTGTATACATCGGGGGTCTTCTAATTGTCACACATTTTGCCCAGTTTTTGGTGACATTTTGCTGATTGGTCAATTTGAATGTCTCACATTTGGGTTTTAGTCGCATGGTCAAGGAAGAGAAAAGAAGATTGCAACTGTTGCTCTGTCTCTTTTCTTTGTTGCCTCTTTTCTTTGCTGGAGCTCTTCTTGGGGCTCCCCCCCCCTCCCACTTCCCTCTCATGTAACATTTTACATACATGCTGGGCACAATTAGCTGTTTATGTTTACTATCCTTCATCTATTTTTTGTAACCAATTCAAGTGTAACCATAACAAAATATTGTCATTAAACCATTTCAATGATTAATTATGAGCTTGATTCAAGGTTAATATTGAAGTGCTACCTTTTGCAATATAGTCACTTAATACCAACGCTCTCCCATGTATTTAGCTATTCTAACTGCGCTTATTTCTGTCATTGGTATAAGTGGCAGTGGGTGGTAAAAGACAAGAAATGTACAGTTTTATACCATCGTGCTGATAATGTTTCTTGAGTCATTTGGCAATCCTACAGCCTGAATCACTGTAGGAAAACCATCCTTACGAAGTGAAACTGAACACATGTCGGGGCTCGCGCTCTGTCAGAGCTACGCGACGTGGCTCTCTGTGTCACACAGCTCGCAAGCACTGAATTGAGTTATTTCATGTGATCTTGTGCTTAAATGGTGTAAAATTGCTTGAATGTTTTAATTAGCAAGGCTTTAAAAGACGTGCAAATGACTAATTTATGTGAGGACGCAGCAGCATTGCCCGGATCGGAGCAGTGACAGATCAGTCATCTTGTCCTGAATCCCGAGCGTCTTTCACACTGGCCTCTGGACAGTCATTATTCTAGAAATCTGACCTGATAATGAACAAATATTTTTTGCTTGGCAGCATAAAGGAAATGTATGAATTACCACTGTGTGTGAAATGTGATATATAAATAAACTTGCCTTGCCTTGCATTTATTTGTAAATTTAACAGATTGAAAACGAAAGTAAATGAGGGCATTTGAATGATTTCTTATGTGGCTCTCTGTAGTGGACTGCAGTTGTCCAATATTTGCTCAGCCAATGTAAGTCTATGCTAAATTTTTGAATATTGATAATTATTTATATGAAATACTGTAAGACCAATCAGTTAGAAAAGATAAAGCAA
Organism: Acrossocheilus wenchowensis; assembly: GCA_029620275.1. Lineage (NCBI taxonomy): Eukaryota > Metazoa > Chordata > Actinopteri > Cypriniformes > Cyprinidae > Acrossocheilus > Acrossocheilus wenchowensis. The sequence continues at coordinate 28,821,137 of CM056155.1, forward strand.
CAAACTACAGATCTGGTCTAAGAATAATAAAACGTATAATAATTTTTGCAAGCCAAAATAACTAGCTAATAACTTCACTAATGTTAGTGTGGTGGATCAATATATGCGGGAGAAGATGAGAGTGTGTATGTGTGTGTCTGTGTACAGCAGTAAACCGAATACAATGTTAAATATCTCCTTGTTTCAGACGATGAGAGAGATGAGAACTACTGGTCAGTCTTGTGGACTGAAAGTCAGGCTACGGAGTTTAAAACAGGAACACTTAAATGTGATTGAAAATTCCCAGCTGATAAAACCTGTGCTCCAGGGACCATATTCATATAACATCTAAGGATAAATGTAGCTCTTACAGTAACTGGCTGAGTTAGATGATTAACACTAAACAGTAGAAAACCAGTGCAGTCTCCCCAGCTGGAAATGTCATTGGCTGGTAAAGTATTGTGTTGCTTAGAACTGAGAGCATTCTGAAAGACTGCTTATGTTTTATCAACATTTATTATATGTAGATGCACACTGTATGCTTTAATGAGTGCGGTGGTGCTTATGAGGTGTTGCTCTGTGACGGGTGAGTATGAGGCTGGGAGGGAAAATCACAGTATACTCACTACAAAAAACTAGACTACACCACTGATTACAGCCGTAACCTTTGAGACTCTACAGTCTTGAGACGAACAAGAATACAAAATATGAAACTCACAGTAATTGCAAAACAGTGTAGCTATAGACTTGTTTGTGACACATAATTCCCCCACTTTCAACAGAACACAGATTTAACTTCCCCCACAGAACTGAACAACAACTTTCTCTTCTACTTTTTTTTTTTATATCCAGCATTTCTGCTAAATGAACTGATTTTAGATGACCTTTCAGATTTATTTAATTATAAAAATCTTTATAATCCAAGGGTGTACAAAATATAGGAACATGTCCCTACCAAAAATCCAGTGATAACTAAATTGTGTCTAACAGAATACATTTCAGAAAAACTGATGTTCAGATGAAAGGTCAAGAATAATTAGAGCATAACCATTCATTATATGTGATGAAGTCTTGTGACTTCAATGAGTGGTTTAACATTTACCTCCTGCTGCTGGGGATTGCCGAGCTAAATTCAGGGTCTGTTTATCTGTTTAGTGTTAATGGTGTTCACCACTAAAGCACTCTGATCAGAGAGTATGAATCATTCTTCATCACCATAAATGCACATCATACTGATACTCATACTGATACTACATACAGTTACAGTAAAAGTCGCATTTCAGATTAAACAATATCAACAAATTTCTTAAATGGCGGATAGCAGATTAATAATTACTGGATCTAAACAGATTATAAAGCAACATATAAACAACTAAAGGTACATTATAACGTCCTCATTATGATTAAAGTAGAACAAATGTAGGATATTTTACACAGAATCATAACTATATTTAAGTGAAATATTGCCAATTTTATCAAGATAATCAGCGATGCCAGCAACACTTCCACATGCACTTCAAGAGATGAACTAATAATCATAAAGATCTCGAAACACCAACGACATCACAGCAATAGTTTCAGCAGTATTCATTACCATCCAGTAATACAAGTCAAGAATTACACTTACTTTGTCAGTAACTTGTCCTGCGACTAACGTTAGTGATGTTGCTCAACACAGAAGCTCCGAAGCTTGTATATAAATAAAAAAAAAACCGAGTGGGGGGAGTCTGCAGACCCCTGGAGCAGGCAGCTCTACAGCCAGACAGTTTCACGACCCTGTTGTTCCTGATACGTCCAGTAGAGGGAGCACTACAGTATGAACTATCAGAACAGAAGCAATCAGAACTTAAATTAAATATAGTTCACACTAAACTAAAAATCTGAGATGGCATAAACATTTGCATGTACAGTCTTTATTTATTATTTTTTTATTGCAATAATAATAAAGAATACAGTATAAAAGATAACAAACAGAAAAGAACAGTATGTACAAAACGAACAACATACCTAAAAAATAAGAAAAAAATAAAATACTCAAGGATTAATAGATAAATAAATAAACGTAAAACATAAGTTCTTTAAAATTGACAGAAAGAGAGAAAAAGAGGGCATACAAATAGAGATACAAATATATTAAGGGAAAATCTTAAATATGGCACAAATTCTAGAAGTTTTTAAAGCTTTCTTATTAACAGACATTGATATTGTATTTAAATACAACTTCAGTTCTTGTTTGAAGATGTTAAAGTGGGGTTTACATTTAGTATATTTACATTTATGGACATAAAACTTTCCAATAAATAACAGAAGGTTTATACAAAAACCTGCATTAAATAGATTCTTATCTTTAACATAAAACCCAAAAATAATGTGTTTATAGCACAAAGAGAAATCATAAAAAATATTTTGGACAATCAGAGCATTAAGATTATTTCAAAAAGACTGAACAAAAGGACTCTCCCGAAACAACTGAGCCACAGTTTCAGAGGAAAGTTCACGAAACAAGAAGATATATCAAAGTCACTTTTACATTTCTGTAGAAACTGCTTGACAGGATAAAACCTGTGAATTATTTTATAAGAAATTTCTTTAACTTTATTTGTTAAAAAAAAAATTCTGAGGAAGTGACCAAACATATGCCCACTTAATATCCTCAAAAAAGTTGTTCCAATAAGAAATGGAGGAAGAAATAGAAGTAACACGGTCCAAGAATAAAGACCTAATTTTGTGATTGGATTTTTTAACAGAGAAACAAATAGAACCAACCACTGGATTCAGGAGGACAGACAGAGATCAATGAGCCACTGTTATTATTGCTAAAGAGCATACACATTTCCAAAGAGATGGCCTTTAAACTTTATTAAATTCTTTTCTAGATACAGGAAAATGATATCTTAAAATAAAATCAGAATAATTAAACAAAATGCCTCACTAACAACACTCCATTACTGAACCAATTTTCTAAAAACAAGGATTTCCTCTTATGTAAAATATTACAGTTGTTCCAAATAAAAAAGTTGTGAGGTGAGAAATTATGCTTATAAATAAGTTTCCAAGCCAAAAGCATTTGCTGATGATAATTGGAAAGTTTGATAGGGAGTTTAATGGAAAAAGTACACATTAATAAGAAATTAATTCCACCTAATTGTGAAAAGACATATCGAGGGATTACATTCCAAATAGAAGACTGATTATGGAGAAAGCGATTCAACCAATTGATTTTTAAAGTGTTATTGAGAGAATCAAAATCAATAAAATTTAAGCCACCCTTATTGTAAGAATATAAAATAACAGATTTTCTAATGTAATGAGTTTTATTTTTCCAAAGAAATTTAAATAACATTACATCAATTAACTTACTGGTTGGTCTGTCTACAGATAAAGAATGAGCAGCATAGGATAATCTAGAGATACCCTCTAAGCACAGTCCTTCCTTTCAATGACAGATCTCTTAATAACCAAAGACTGCATTTGTTTTTTATTTTAGATTTTTCCATAATTGGGATAACATTTTCCTGACATCTTAGTTTAGAATCTTTAATTATTTTGATTCCTAAATATGTGACATTCTCTTTAACGGGAATATTACAGATAGAAGATGCAGCACTTTTTTTTAATTTGAAGTAACTCACATTTATTCAAATTAAGCAGAAGGCCAGATGCATTTGAGAAAGATAAAAGAAACGTCAAGGGAACTGGGATCTGAGAGGCATCTTTTAAAAACAATGCCGTATCATCAGCCAACTGGCTAATAATTAATTCTGTTCCAGCAACAGAGATTCCCTTCACAGGGCTCTCTTTAATATGGAAGCATAGAAATTGTGTAGCTATTAAGAAAAGATATGGAGAGATGGGGCAACCTTGCCTTACACCTTGTTTTAAAAAGAATCTAGGAGAAGTGCCATTAGTAAGTCGAATAGAACTATTTGCATTATTATAAAGCATCTTAACACATTTGTAAAAAAAAGTACCAAAACCAAGTCTGTGCAGGGCCTGTAACATAAACTCATGCTCTAAACAATCAAATGCTTTGTAGTAATCAAGAAAGAGGATAAAACTATCAGTTCAAATAAGATCTGAATAATCCAACACATCTAAAATCAGGCGTATGTTATTAGATATATGTCTCTGGGGTATAAAACCTGATTGGCACTCATCTATTATATTATTAAGAATAGATTTTATCCTCTTTGCCAAAACGTAGGCAATCATTTTATAATCAGTGTTCAGTAAAGAAATCGGACGCCAGTTTTCAATTAAAAGGGGATCTCTGTTGGACTTAGGTATTAAAGTTATTAGTCCCTGACATAAAGAGGGAGGAAGTGCTGTTTTTTCAATACTCTCTAAAAACATTTTATGTAAAAAAAGAGCCAATTTTTGATTAAAAGCTTTATAAATCTCTGTAGATAGCCCATCGGTACCGGGGGATTGTTACTTTTTAGATTATTAATAGAGGCAATAACTTCTGAAAGACTAATAGGTGCATAGACTACAATCTTCATCACTATTTTTTTTTTATATAAGATAAAGAGTTAAAAAATTGTGTGGCCGATTGCTGGCAGAATTTAGAGGAATATAATTATAAATCACTATAAAATCTGGCACAAAAATCTGCAATTACCTTAAAGTCATCAGTTACCTTTCCATCAATACATAGCTGCTGAATAGAATTTTTAACTCGCTGTCTTTCCAGCCTAAAGAAATAAGTACTGTAGAATTCTGCTCATCCTCCTCTAACCACTTTCAGCGAGATCTGATGAAGGCACTTCAGCTTTCAGTTCATAGATATGCTCTAAGTGATGTTTCTGATCTATGAGCTCAATTCTCTCTGAACCCGTAAAATCTTCAATCTGTTTATGTGATAAAGCAGTGATTCTAGCCATAATATGGTCTTCATTATTTTTCCTAGTTTTTGCTAATAAACTACAATATTTCCGACAATACTTCCCCATTTCAAATTTAAGAAGTTCCCACTTACTGCAAAAATGATTCTCTTTATTAGCTTTAACCCAATAAAAAGAAATTAAGTTGTCAATTTTAGTTTGAACTTCATTATGAAGAAGAATTGAAATATTAAGTTTCCAATATGATGACCTTTTACTCAGGGAAGTATGTACAGTCTTTATGATCCATGCGATTTTGTTTAAACAAAACAAAGAGCGACTGAGTCTGAAAGGTGGAAACAATTAAGGAAATCAAACCCCATTTCATAACATTTGGAAACCTGATATCAGAATCACAACATGAGTACACTGACTCCACTTTTACAATTCACATTTACAGTCCTAAACACATCTTTTAATTACCAGAGCATGTAAAAAACACGTGAAAAATAAATTACTGTTGCTCTGATCAAATAAATGCCTTTAAAGAACAATTTGAAAATCAATCAAATACAGCTGATCATTTCAGAATAACACAACTGCTGTTCATCTCTACACTTCATTTTTCAGTTGTGAAGTTTTCATAGCCAAACTCCCAAACAATTACTACCACAGTAAAGTCGAGGCTGTTTTTTTATGCTTTGAATGACAGATACAGAACAACATGTATAAAGGCTGTAACTCTATAAAGTTGTCGTGCATGAGATGATGATTGAGTGACAGACAGTGAAGTGTCTCTCTCTGCTGGAGATCATCAGTATTACAGCAGATCAACAGCTGACAGAGAAAAATCACAAAGAACACCTCAAATCATATCAGACTTTAGATGTTTTTCCCCCACAGACATTTAAATGAAATCTATCAATGTATTGAACAAGAAAGGATTAATTTATTCATTAGTAACATTAGTAACATCCTGAAGGGTGTGTAGCTGCTATTATCTGCCGAAGGTCACACTCCAGAACCAGCTGCTGACTCTGTTGTCCTCTTGTATTCTTGTTTGACTCTGTAAAGATGCTTTGACACAAGCTGTGCTACATAATTAAATGTGAATAAGGATTGACTGAGTAATGAGCACTGGAGCAAGAGACACTTCTGCACCTTACACCTATTTTTCCTCATATTGCTGTAAGGGTAGTTTATCCTACAGTGGTTCAGGCTGTAGGATTGCCAAATGACTCAAGAAATGTTATCAGCACGATGGTATAGACCTGTACATTTCTAGTCTATTACCACCCACTGCCTCTTATACCAACGACGGAAATAAGCGCAGTAAGAATAGCTAAATATGTGGGAGAGCTTTGCTATTGAGTGACTATATTGTATTGCAATAGGTAGCGCTTCAATATTAACCTTGAATCAAGAGTTAGCACATAATTTATAATCGAAATGGTTTAATAACAGTATTTTGTTACACTTAAACGTAACATGTATGCAAACTAAAGCATGTATGCCAATATTACCTGAGAGAATGAGACGGGGGGGGGGGGGGGGGGGGGGGGGGCAGCAGCAAAGAAAAGAGACAGAGCTTCAGTTACAATCTTCTTTTACCCTTTCCCTGACCGTGTCTAAAACCTGTGAGAAAAACTGTGAGACATTCAAACTGACCAGTCGGTAGATTACAGCTTCACCCACTGGACAAAAGGTGTGACAATTAGTAGACCCCCGATGCATACACACATGTTAGCCTTCAGGTATCAGCCCCTCTGTGTCTTCAGGAATTACAAATGACCCTTTTGTTACTGGTGATATGTTAGGAACAGGAAATATCAACTGTAATAACATTGATAATTTTCAACGTTACATTGCTTTACATTTTTGTTAATGTGGTGTTTTACTATGAATGTTAACCCAGTTGGTATTGTTGCAGAAAAACAGCCTTTGGCATTTCTCAGTTAATTTTCAATATCAGCCCTCAGTCAGAGGGTCTGTAGATATCAGGGTTTTGTGTCAGTCACTGTAAGGTCTGTGGTCTGTGGTCAATAACAGAGCTGTTGAAATGTACAGCAAACACCACAAGCAGCCAATCAAAGACAAACTTCATCCATAACCATGCCTTCTCACCCGCTACTGTTTGCAGAATATCAGAGGAGCCTTGCTAGTAGTAACATCAAATCCTTTTTGGGGGTTTTTTGTTTAGTTTTTTTGCGGAATATCAGAGCCTTTTTTCTGTCATGATGTGCGTCTTCTCACGAGGTGACAAGAATCCCTCTTCTGAAGCTCAGACAGCACCAGAGAGTTGTGATGGAGGTCTCCTCTCTTCAGCTCAACACAAGATGATTAAAACCCGTATCACTGTAACTCTAATCACAGAATAAGGAATGGAAACGATGATTAACACTTCAAAATAGACTTTACTGAGAACACAGGAGTTGAACAACACATTCCACAAGACAATAATAATAAAACAATAACCGACAAAAGGAGAGAACGGGTGTATTCCAGAAAGCACAGTTAACTTACCGTCAGATAAACCCTGAACCTTCGGTGGATTAACCCCAAACCTTGCTTACTCGAGGTACGTGCTTCCAGAAACACGTCCGTGAGTAAGTTCATTCAACTCAGAGTATGTTCCTGGTTAACTGATAATTACTTCAAAGGGTGCTCCCAAGACAAGATGTAGAGCATGGAAAACAACAAAAATAAGAATATTCTTCTTATTTAGCAACTAAATAATCCCACCAATAATTGGTTGCAACAAATTGATGCAATGCTAGTCTGCATCCTAGTCCAGATCGGTGTATAGCAAAGCCTAGAATAAAAAAGTACACTGTTAAACTATTATGCAATATATATAGTGAGAACATATATTAAACAAACAACTCAAGATATTCATACCTCCACAGACAACTGCCTTGCTGAAGTGGCTTTGAAGATGACTTTTTAATTTGATCGGTTTGGCTGAACATGCTGGCCGAGCAGAAAGAGCAGTGGTTTGCTGCAACACCTGTGTCTGCTCTCTGAATCCTGAAGTCTCTACAAGAGATGAAAAAGATTCATTTTTATTAATTTATCCCTGTTTACATCTTTAAAAGTGTTTTACACTAACACTGGATCAGGCTGAAAAGAGCTTTGGTAATGTCATCAATATAATACATTCCCATCTACCAATCTCTGTGTTAAAAACAGCATCATGGTTCTGCCATCTTTCTGAAGTCATTTTTAATTTCAGGTGGAAATTGTCATTTTGACACCCCTCTACAAAAAAGTGTTTTACTCAGTAAATATTCACCCACAGCATTTAATATGTTGGCTTTTTTTTTTACTATACATGCTTATCTTTCTTCAGAAAAATATAAGCAGAATCTAAAATTTGAGCCGGGGAAGTTTCTGGAATTTGGTTGATTTGACATGAAACGATAAGCTTTTGAATCAATCATTTGGTATATAAAAACCTCTAACAGGCTTTACACAATAAAAACCATATGGAGGCGCAGTGAGTACCAACCGACTGACCATTTGCTCTGTGATGGACCATCTGTGCAGCCATCTGTGTTTTAATGTACAGGTCAGGTCAGCTTTATTTCTATAGCACTTTATACAATTGTAGCAGAGGCAAATCGGAAAGGGAAACTTTAAATTTAGCTGACTATGCCACCCTGTAAAAACAGGGAAAATTAATTATGAATTGATCACCTACAAAGGGCACACAGGAATATGGTTTCAAAAACAGAGGCCAGTGATACCAAAGTACAAAAGCTTTATTTCAACATATTCAAGCACTAGTCTTTAAAACATTAAACTGTAGACCAGAGTAGATTATACAAACATGGGAGACACAAAGAAACAAAAGAAACACCCGTGAAAGTATATACACTGCTTGATCCACGCCTGGTATTTCTCCCCTTGGGTTTTAGGTTTCAGAAACTTCCACCACCCCGTCCAGACTTTTAGGATACCGGGCATCAGATTTGCACAATCCATACGCACAACGCTTCCGCATGTTTCCCTCGCTCGAAAGAAATGGATGGAGGAGGGAGAATGCAACACAGCATACTTTTTCAGATTAGAAAAGTACCTCACTGATTGAATCTCTTATTATTGAGGCACTAATAATCCTTAATCCATTGCACATTTCTGTTCTAAATTTTACAGTAAACTGTATGAAAAAAAAATTATTCTGAAGAAGCAGCCCGTACTTTTCTGGAGTCTGTTAAAAATTGTAACACTATTTCAAGAGATGACAGAAATTTCTGTGATAGTGAAATTACTTTACTTTACTTTATCTGAAGTTAGTAACACATACTAAAAACAATAAATCTCCTGGAATGGACGGCTTACCGCAGAGTTTTATAAACAGTTCACTAACTTTTGTACTTAAGGTTTTTGAAGAAAGCATACAGAACGGGGCTCTCCCCCCGACTCTCACTCGAGGTTTAATTACTTTAATTCCGAAACCTAAAAAAGATTTACTTTTAATTGACAATTGGCGTCCTGTTTCTTTGCTTAACAGTGATTTATAAAATTTTAGCTATTACATTTGCTAAAAGATTAAAATACATACTGGGTTCTGTAATAGATGAGACACAATCTGTTTTTTTTTTAGCAAAAGACACATTGTTAACAATATAAGGTTGATTCTTGATTTATTAGATTATTCAGACTTGATTCAGGAGGACAGCTTCATTCTTTTCTTATATTTCTATAAGGCTTTCGATTCCCTAGAGCACCAATTTATTATTAATTCATTATAAAAATTTGGTTTTGGGGATATGTTTTGCAGAGTAATCAAAACCCTTTACAATAATGGAAGTGCTTCGATTAAATTAAAGAATGGCACTTCACCAACGTTTAATTTATCCAGAGGAGTGAGGCAAGGGTGTCCCATTTCTCCCTATTTATTTCTTCTTTGTGTGCAACAGCTGTCAACGTTTGTATGTGAAAGCGGTATTCGGGGTATCCATATAGCAGATCAATAAATATTTATTAGTCAATTAGCAGATGACACCACCTTATTTTTAAGAGATGCTTCCCAAATCCCTATAGCAACTGATTATATAAAACTTTTCTCGAAATCTTCAGGTCTTAATTTAGACATAGGTAAATGTGAATTAATGTCTATTAAAAATTATACAGCACCCACTATTTTTAATATTCCAGTTAAATCTGAAATTACATACTTAGGTATTGTGATAACTTAAAATCAAGATAAAAGATGTACCTTGAATTTTGATCCAGTTAATAAAAGCCTACACTCTTAAAAGTGCTGGGTTATTTCTGTAAACACATTGTTGGGTTAATTGTGCTGGGTCATAATTCTGGGTTGTTTGAGGTACTGTAAACACATAGTTGGGTTGTTAGTGCTGGGTCAAATGACTGCAAGGGGTTCTTTCAGCACTGAACACCTGGGTTGGGTTATTTTGACCCAACCGGTTTGTTTATTTTTCCTCCTCATCGAATTTTCTGGCTTCTTCACTCGTCTCGTCAGACGGTCAAGCAACTCGCAGCAAGCAGGATTATAAGGTAAATTAATATGATAATATGATTATTTACCTCTATTTTTATAAGCTGTGGTGAGAGCACACTGATTTCACGGTTAATGTGGTATTTGATTGTCGCTGTGCGAGTTAAAGTTAGCGTTATTCTGTGAATGAAGTAGCCGCCTACATTTTTTGTTGACAAAAAAGGCCTCATCAATCTCTTTATCGTTATATAAAAGTTATAAATATAGGCTATATATTAGTTATGTGTGTGTGTGTGTGTGTGTGTGTGTGTGTGTGTGTGTGTGTGTGAGAGAGAGAGAGAGAGAGAGAGAGAGAGAGAGAGAGAGAGAGAGAGAGAGAGAGAGAGAGAGTGAGTGAGCGCGCGCGCGTGCGTGAAAAGTTTTATATTTTAACGCCTCATGGAAAAGGTATGAACTATCGTTAGGTCAGAAATACAGGGGTAAGTTCAGTTAACTTACTGTCTGTGTAACGTTTCTGTGTGGCTTTGTAATGTTTTGTCATAATTAGATCATTTCGTACTAAAATGTATCTTTTAAGGTCTTTTTTTCCGAGTAAATGTCTGCGACGTGCCGAATCCAACAATAACTTATTTTCGCGCTCTTTTTTCCTCAGGTAACGTTAGCTGCAGCTACCCTTAACGTTAAACCGCAATATTGCAGGTATGTAATATTATTCTTAAATGGTATGTAATATTCTTAAATATTTTACTTAAAATGTTGTCTAAAGTTAGACTTAATCTCTCATGGTGTTTGAGATCCTTCCTCTGTTTTAGTGAATGCTTTTGTTGCTTTAATCAGAACACAAGTGTATCCAGGTTAACAGTAAGTTAGAGAGGCTATGCCTGCGTCCCAATGTGCATACTATCCATCCTAAACTCTATGTGATAGTAGTAATTTCCAATACTATTTAGGGCAGATAGGGTGGATAGGATGCACATTGGGAAGCAGGGCATGTAATGTGTTCTTTATGTTACTGTTAGAAATAACAATTTGTATTTGAGATTGATGAATAATAGGCGGATCACTGGATTTCCAGGATGGCATACTGTATGGTTTTGCTAGCTTTTAACCCAGTTTTTCATCCTTATTTTACAGAATTTGTTTTGCAATGGGTCTACAAGCATCCCAGAAATCTTGAAGTTCCCCAGGCTTCTAGAAAAACTTGGCATGGTAAGAAATAATTTAGATTTTATGGTTTCATTTACAGAAATTTGAAATGGTTAAATTGTTAGTGGGGTTGTGCAGATAGACAATAGTATAGTGTATTGACGATAGTTAAAGATATCGCTGAGAGCTGATGTCGATAGTCAAGGCGATATTACAGGAGCTGTCCCACATCTTTAAAATTTGAGCACATTGTTTTCTATGAGTGTACACAGCAGCACCTCTGCCAGAACGTCACTAACATCACTTGTTAGTGACGTTAGTTTCACAGTTTCACAGCTTGCACTGTATTATTCTTATGGTTTAGATGCTGAAAGGGAGAGTGCTTTCAAAGTCCTGCTCACTCTGCTTCCCCAATCAATACAAGAGCGGAGGAAAGGTCTTCAGACCCACAACCAGAATCCTGGAAGTCATTCATTTGACGTACAACCTGTAAGTTTCTTTTACTTTTTCTACTCTATACACAGTAGGGTACAACGGGGCTAAAGGCCCACCTTAAGAAAAAATGTGGTATTCACTGCGCTGCGCAATTAAAATGTATAATTGCCGAAAAAATATATACGTTGTGTTGAACATTAATGGAGCAACAGATTTTGTGTGAAAATAAATCATTCAAGTTGTTTATTTTGTTTCAAAATCTATAAATGTATGAAGTGACAAAGGGGGCCTTTTACCCCACACACGGGGCTCACGGTATTGATACAAATACTTCAGCTAAAATAATGTTTTTTTTTATAATGTCTAAGTTAATACTTGTTAAAAACAATCACTTTAGCAAAGTTTGTTCTGTTTTCTGCTTAATTTAAAAAAAAAAAAAAGGTGTTCAATAAATATAGGCCTACTGTCATTAAAATGTTAATATAAAAATATATTTTAAAATACAGAAATAAAGTCATTTTAATAAGTAAAGATTCTGAAAGTATTGAAGGAGATTCAATAATAATTGAAAATATATTTACAGTAGTAGGCTAACAACAAATGATATTTTATTATATGATAAATATCATGTTTTTAAATATGATGGTTTAATTTTAAACATTGTGATTATCTTTAATATGGATACATACATAATATATATGATATTTATAACAACATAATATATGATATTTACCATCTGAATCTAACCATGTCATGTGAACAAATGGAAAAGTCAGCCATCTATTAATTATCATGTTAATTACTGCGCCTTTAGCCCAAACAGCAGCGGCGCTTTTTACCCCAAATACATACTTTTACATATTCTTTCTTTATTTAAAAACTGTTGCTTTAATTATCTTTAACAAAACTGAAAATCATAAAGAAGGCCTTTGTCTCAAAATATATGCATTATTTTTAGCGATTCTCATTTGCTACTTAAATCTACAACATTTTAAAAAACATAAAATATAAGATCAAGTAAGCACAGAATCAACATTGCACTGCTGCGTGCGATCGCGTCAAAGATCAGACAAATAAAATCCTGCATGTTGAAAAGCGAATGTTTTGCAAAGTGCTACGCCACGTTTTTGTGCCATCTAGTGGTTTAGATGAAAATAATATCAAAGGTGCCTTTTACCCTGTGCGCCTTTAGCCATGGACCAAGCAAGAGATCCCCGATGAAAATTGTACATAAATTAATGATTCTTTATTAGTTAGTATTAGTTATTATTTTAAATATTTTTTTAAATTATTTAGTCAATTATATATGAAGATGCAAAAGCATCTAAGTGCTATCTGAATTTTTCTTCTAAAATGAGCATTTTTCTCAGGCTCCTATGTTTATGTTCAGTTATTTCACTTTAATGACAATGAAAAGAAGCTGTACCTGAGAAAAATGCTCTCATTTTAGAAGAAAATTTCAGATGGCACTAAGAGGCTTTTGCATCTGAACCCTTCATATATAATTGACTAAATAAAAATAATAAAATACTTAAAATAATTACTAATAGGCTACTAACTAATAAATAATGAATCCTTAATTTATTTACAATTTTAATCGGAGATGCCTTGCTTGGTCGATGTCTTACAACATTAAATACAGGAGATAAGATAATGCTAGAGCAAGAACATAGAGATGAAAGCGCGTTTTATGCGAGAGTGAAGGAAATCCACCTGCGTGCATTCATATATTCACTCTCATGTTACAATAATAGGCTCTTTACTTGACAGCTGTTGTTAAAATAACGCGATAGAAGCTGCCTCAAACTCAGAATTATAAAGAAATGAAGAATATTGTGTCTGAAAGCTGTGCGCGCCGTCCCCCCTCCCGCACCCCGCCCGGCGGTAATGGTACTGTCCAACCGCGAGCGTAAAACACGGAAATGGAGAATAATTAGTCATTTGTATGTTTGTTCAAAAATCATATTCGGATGCAGCATTCATCTAGTTCATTTTGCAAATCGAACAAAGCACTGCAAAGCCTTACACGGAGTTTCCTATTGTGCGAGAAAGTCAGAGTTGTGAGATATAAACTCGCAATTGCGAGAAAAAAAGTCAGAATTGCGAGATAAAAAGTCAGAATTGCGAGTTTATATCTCCGAATTGCGACTTTATGTCTCAGAATTCTGAGAAAAAAAGTCAGAATTGCGAGTTTATATCTCAGAATTCTGAGAAAAAAAGTCAGAATTGCGAGTTTATATCTCCGAATTGCGACTTTATGTCTCAGAATTCTGAGAAAAAAAGTCAGAATTGCGACTTTATGTCTCAGAATTCTGAGAAAAAAAGTCAGAATTGCGAGTTTATATCTCAGAATTGCGAGTTTATATCTCAGAATTGCGACTTTATATCTCAGAATTGCGAGTTTATATCTCAGAATTGCGACTTTATATCTCAGAATTGCGACTTTATATCTCAGAATTGCGACTTTATATCTCAGAATTGCGACTTTATATCTCAGAATTGCGAGTTTATATCTCAGAATTGCGAGTTTATATCTCAGAATTGCGACTTTATATCTCAGAATTGCGACTTTATATCTCAGAATTGCGACTTTATATCTCAGAATTGCGAGTTTATATCTCAGAATTGCGACTTTATATCTCAGAATTGCGACTTTATATCTCAGAATTGCGACTTTATATCTCAGAATTCTGAGAAAAAAAGTCAGAATTGCGACTTTATATCTCAGAATTGCGACTTTATATCTCAGAATTGCGACTTTATATCTCACAATTCTGAGAAAAAAAGTCAGAATTCTGAGATAAAAAGTCGCAATAACCTTTTTTAATTTTTATTCAGTGGCGGAAACGGGCTTCCATAAACGTCTGACATAACCTGCGACAAAAAGGCAGTGTAGAATTATGCTTCCCTGATTAAAAATTTACTTCGAATAACTGATTTTAACTCAACTTACCAGCTGATGTAATCACTGTCGCGATGGCTCCAAAATACACCCTCGACGTTGCAGACGATAAGATCCACAAACTTGATCATAAAAAACCGAAGAACTATAAAGAATAACAAAAACCGGATATAGTGTAGCTTCTGATTGGCCGAACGTCTCTGATCTCTGCAGAGGGCCGCCGCTGCCTCTACAGATGCACAAATCACTTTTGCACCATTTGTCACACAGATATGTGGTGCAAAAGGGAGAGTGCGCGAAACTGGTCATTTGCAAGTGAAAAACAGCATCTGAGACTCGTAGCAGCAGATTCAAGCCGTTGTCGTTATGTACTTGTGTTTGTGCTAGAAAAAGCATCCAAGAAAAAAAATATATATGTAAGAAAACATTCTACAAGTGTGCAAATCTCATTGCAAGGATTCAAATACTGATTTGCGGATGTACAAAATTCGTCCGCGACTTCACATTTTTGATGCAGGTGTGTGAGTGTGTTTTGCACCATATTCACTGCAGCAATAGTAGCAAAACATGTGAGCATACGAGCTTCTTGATTTGTGATCTGTAGAATAGGATTTGTGTATCTGCAATGAAGGATTCGAGAAGGTGTATCTGTTGTGTTGTGTTTGTGGGAGAGAGAAAAAAATCTACAAGCTTGCTCCCCCTTGTGGATTTGAGAGTCATTCTGGTTCATGTTGTTTATGTGATTGTTAAATTACAATATATATATTTGGAATTATTCTCTTTACATGGTTGTGTGATTTCATTTACTGTCATCATCAGTTCTGTTCTCCACGTACAAACTGGTCCATTGCTCCAACTTACGTTGAGGGCACTTGTATATTCATCCACTAGAAAACAGAGACCTCTATATAAACTCAATCATTGTAAAGGTCTTCAGCATTCTGTGATGGGCTCACAGAAGGCATCAGCTGTGGTCCATGCACGGATTCACTGGTTCAACGTAAAAAGAGTGACTCCGATGCAGTTATACTTTCACTGGAGTACCTGACAGCCCCTACCCTAAACCTACCCAGTTCTGAACAATAATGATGACGATAAATTTCCCAGTATCGCGTCGTCATATTGATGCTAAGGGTTTCCGTGCGTGGAGCACGGCTGATGCCTGTCAATGACTTACATTGGTATCACTTCTGTGAGCCCATCACGGAATTTTCGGCGATTCCGTGATGTCACCACAGATTCGGAGGTTAATTAAGTCTGTGAACATTACACTGAATTCTGTGAGATCAGGTTGCGAAAAACTGTGTTGGGTGTTTCATCCAGTGAAGCTTCATCCCAGATACGGCTGTTGTACATTTTATGATCCACTAGATGGCACTGTAATCGATACTCTGAGACATCGAATCTTTTCTCGATCCAGTTATTTAGAGGAAAGCCTCATAGCTTCACGGGGCTTTATTTCGCTATCCCTAGCATATACAATACGAACTGACCAGAAGCGCGCACTCACTTGAAAATGGCGTCAGTAGGGCGCCAACAGAAATTTTTAAAATAAAAGTCTCTAAACGTTGAACAGCAGAATCGACAAATATTGCTCAAAGAAAAACTGAAATAAAAAATAATACAATAACAAATAAATCTGTAATACAATAAAAATTAGTTTAGTGAAAAAACAATGTGTTACATTCAAACTGTATTCACTATAACTTGTTACACTTGCACTTGTTACACTTGCACATAACAATAAGAAAAAAATATATATATTTTTTTCTAATATCGAAAACTGTAGCTTGTTAAGTCAGTGATATTTAGAAACTGGAAGGTCCCGGATGTGTCCCATGCTCCATTCATTGGTCCTTTGGTGTGATCTATTCAGGACACAGATTTGCGTAAACACCAGACTGCACTTTAATCTACTAGAAATAATGATTTCAGGAGAACCCAGAATAAATCAAGATTAACAATTTATTAGTCAGGTAAAAATGTATCATGCCAATTGCATAATCAGTTCATCAATAATCAATACAATACAATTGCTCAAACCCTGATAGCGCATGTACATCTCGGAGACGTCTATTTGACGTCTGCATTTACATCTGCAAGACATATTTTTTAGAGTGTTTGCTCATCTGCGAGACGTCTATAGGACGTTTCCTTTTAGATGTCAAATAGACGTCTATTAGATGTCTTTAAGATGTTTATGATTTAGAATGTATGTGAAACTGACATCTGAAAGATGTGTCAGACGTTTGTAGACAGCAGATGCTTTCCAGATCAAGAGATCTTTAACAGACATCTTGCAGACGTACGTGTGCTATCTGGGAAGATGAGTCTAAGAGTAAATGATGCATACCTGACTTCAGAAAAATACATATGGAACATATAAACTACACTCTGATCTGGCTACAGAATTGCCCTGAACCTTTTGCCAATTTTCCTTAAGAACTCAAACCAAGACAGACAAATGGAACAATTTGAATTTGCACAGAAGTAGACGTTATATGTTACAAATCTTCATTATGATGAAGATTACTTCTGTGGGAATGAGAACATTGTACCAGACATTTCAAATTATACCAAATATACTGTTAAACTGTTAAATAACTTGCATTGACACAGAACATTTATATTTTTATATTGTATAATAATTCTGAGAGAATGGGTGAAGGGCAGAAAGTGGGGGAGAAGAAACAAATTTCAAGACAGGATGGGGAAAGAAAGAGGCTTGCCCGCTTTTTCACTCTTTTGGATGTGGAGGCTGATATACTGTGTTTGTATTGTTCATATGTGAGGAGATCAAAGTGTTTGTCACTTATGTATGTGAATCGTGCAGATACAGTCAGGCGGGTGGAGAGAAATCGCAAGCTTAAGTTAAGTAAGTTTGTCATGTTACACTTCCTAACATTAGCTCATCAAACTTTTACCAACCTGTTGTTAAGCTTGTTAGGACTTAAAGTCAGCATGAAATCAAAATTGAAAATTCTTATTTTTTTGTGGAATACTGTAGTGTTTATTATAAATAATGTATCCGTGCACTTCATTATTTTTTTAAAAATCCATGTGCCTTTGTAATCTTTAATCAAAAATGTTAACCTCCCCTCCCCCTCAAATCAACTCATCTTCTCTTCCGGTCACATGCGATGGTGCAAGGGCGGAGCTAGTGATGTGAGGGGTAAATGCTGGGATAAACGACAGGGGGTAAGATGCTAGGGTGTCAGCGGTGAATCCAGTGGAGAGAAATCCCCCCACAACTAACTGCAAACTGGCATTCAGATCTGCCTGCATTTTGCTAGCAACGCCCCAACTTCCAACGATCCAATCAATTCTCGAAGGATGAAATAAAGTCCCGCCCTCTCATTTCAGATTCCGTTTCACTCGGATAGACGTCACAGTAGAGAAGAAAAGACAATCGCTACTTCCATTTCATGCCGACTTTAAGGCAGAGATGGGCAACTGGCAGCCCGTTTATTATGATGTTGATACTAACTCCAACCAGGAGAGGTCGCTAGTTCCCAGCCGATCCCTGTATGACAGTGTGGTATGTACATGCTAATGTGAACATTAAATCTTCTTAGCTAGCTCCTAGTTAATTTTGTTCATTTTTTGCTCATTTTAAAGTACTCTTTCCATGGTACCACAAAGTCCAGTTTCAAAACATGTTTTTTTTTTTTTTTTACTGCATTGATTTTGGGTTTTTAAAAGGATAATTCACAAAAAAAAAAAGAAAACTTGAGTGTACGTAAATGATGACAGAATTTAAATTTTTGGGTTATCCCTGCTGAAAAAAAAACAATAGAACCCTGCCCAAAACACAATAGAAAATGTAATGGATTTAATGGTTATAATGGGAATTGTATTGGTTTTAATGAAAACTATAATGGTGTCTGGTATGTGATGGACTCTATTGGCGGGATGTTAAATCCTGTTGGAAAAATGCCCAAAACACACTACAAAAAGGAATTTTGTAATGGTTTTACTGGAAAAAGCTAATGGTTTATAATGGTATTTTAATGGAAACCATTGGAATTTCTGTGATGGTTTCTATTGGGCTTCTATTGTTTTTTTTTAGCAGGGTAATATTTTGTCTCAATTTACCTAAATTCACCGTTCATTTTTTGTTTGATTTAGTTTGACTGACAATCCAATACACAAAGTCTTCACCAGTACCAACTAAACCTCCAACAACTCCTCCAACAACAGGCAAATAGTAACTCCAGTCACGAGCACGTTTTGATCTGTATGGAACATTTGTTTCTGCATCTTTTAAAACTTTATCCACTTTTGTCTTGTGTTTTTTTTCGGCATCTTTTAAAGCTTTATCCACTTCAGTCTTGTAATTTTCTTCAGCATCTTTTAAGGCTTTATCCACTTCTGTCTTGTGTTTGTTTCCTGCATCTTGTAAAGCTTTGCCTACTTCTGCTTTGTGTTTTGCTTCAGCATTTTTTAAAGCTTTAGCCACTTCTGCCTTGTGTTTTTCTTCGGCTTCTTTTAAAGCTTTAGCCACTTCTGCCTTGTGTTTTTCTTCGGCTTCTTTTAAAGCTTTAGCCACTTCTGCCTTGTGTTTTTCTTCAGCTTGTTGTAAAGCCTTAGCTACTTCCGTCTCAAGTTTTATCAGATATTCCTGTTCTGCCTGTTGTCTCGTTTCCTGTTGAATTTTCTCCTGGAGATTTTGTTTGTCTTTCTCATGTTTTTCTTCCAGGTATTTTAAGATCTGTTGGTGTTCTTCTAAAGCCTTTTCTTTTATTTTATTTTCCTCTTCAAATTCTTTTTGCTTCTCCTCCAATTTTCTCTGCAGCTCTTTTCGTAGATTCTCATTTGTTTCTTTCTTAATCTCCTCTTCTTTCTCTTTAAACTCATCTTCCATTTTGCTCAGTTCATTCTGCATCTCTTGTCTTTGTCTCTCATTTTCTTTCTTTAATTGTTCTCTTTCTGCATTATATTTGGCTCTTAGCTGTTCTTCTTTTCTCTTAAACTCTTCTTCTTTCTCTTTCATGATTCTCTCTTGTTCCTCTTTGATGTTCTTCTCCACCTGCTGGAACATCTCATTGGTGTAGAAACTCCCTCCATTTACTGTCACCATACAGTCAATCTTATCCAGCAGCTCAGAAACCTGTGTCTGATCTTTAATTTCATTATTATTGAACACATGGTATCTCTTTCCACACTGATGGATGAGGTTCTGTAAGCTGCTGTTTCCTTTGATATAATCTTCAACACTTATTCCTTTCAGATCATCTCCTCTGGTGAAAAGCACCATGGTGTACATTCTGGATTTATCACCAAACGTCTCCTGGATGATCTTCACTGCATCTTTCTCCTCTTTGGTGAATCTTCCCACTGGAATCACCATTAAAAACACATGTGGACCAGGTGCCGCCATTGAGACGCACTTCACAATCTCCTTACTGATCTCATCATTGTCTATTTCAGTATCAAACAGGCCTGGAGTGTCGATCACAGTTATCTGTCTTCTGTTGACCTCAGTTATTTCTTTACTACATTCTCTGGTCACTGAGCCTGCTGTAATTATTGATGTAAAAGCTTCTCTTCTCAGTATGGTGTTCCCCGTTGCACTCTTCCCAACACCTGTCTTTCCCAGCAAAACAATCCTCACTCCATTATCACCATTATCATCATCATGGTGTGTTACACCTGCTAACAACAAAAGCAAAACAGTTATTACAATGATATTAGTCAAAAAGCATTTCACTCCAAAGCACATGATATTAAAAGGTACTTTTTTTGCCATTAGAAAAATTGTCATTGTGCCCCATGGATTTGGAACAAATCAGAGATATGCCTCATTATTGAAAGCATCTATAATAATTACAAGAACAAACAGAAGTTTCAGTGTCACATGTTCTAATCTTCCACTTACTGATTTAAAGAATTATGTCATAATGAACATTGTGTAATTATTTATGAAAATTTAAGATTGACAATTTATAAACCGCACACTCTTGAATACATACCTGCTGTTTTCATCATAGATCTTCTCAGTTCCTCTATTTCATCCTTGTGTTTGTTTTTCTGCAGCTCTGTTTGAGCCTCAAAGCACATGAAGGTCGAGTAGAAACATTTTCTGTTCTCTCGTATCATGTTCTCCACATCCTGTATTAGATCTGGAACCTGTGAGCTGTTCTGCAAAACAAACCGTCGACCTTCAAACATCTGGATAGACATCTCAGTAGCTGAAGAAGGAACTGCATTCATGTGGTTAATCATGTTCTTCTCTTGGATTATGAGCATCATGAGGTGTTTGTTGATTCTTGAGCTGAATATCTTCTGGATCTCCTCCATTTCTGCTTTGTCTTCATCAGTCAGTGGACCATCAGGTAAAATAAAGAGGAAAACATGAACTCCAGGATCACAGAGAGACACACACCAAAAAGTGTGACGCATCACTTGCTCCTCTGAAAACTCAGTATTGAACAGAGCTGGAAGTTCCAGAAGATTGATCAGATGTGGATAAAGCTTCATGTCTGTCTTCTCTTTTATAAGTCTGGATATGGAGGTTTTCAGTAATGCATCACGTCCACACAGCACCAAGTTCAGCTTTCTAGTAGTCTTTATGCTTCCTTAAACAATAAACAATAACAAAATCTGTTACTAGAATGTATTTAGATAATAATCCTAAATGTTTAACTCATCGTACAGCCTAAATGTCTTAGTTTAAAATAAAGGAACTCAAATTTATTCAACAAGTGACTTGGTGTTGTAAGATCTTGGAGTGAATCAGACAGGGATTAAAAACAAAGCATGAACACGTGTTACAGTGCACCCCATAAACAAAACCAAGCCTTTGAAAAAAGCTGATCAACCACCCCTTTAATTATTGCATGAACTAATCCTAACTAATGGACTTCATTGTAATGTGTTACCAGTTTACATATTTGATAGGGACAGTGTACAAGTACATCAAATCAATTTTTATTTAGTTTCAGACTTTGTGTAGTGAGACAAACTATCTGTTTAGTGAGAGTTTGTTGAATAAAATGGTGTTCAACATTGTTTGTGTCATGAATCCGGTCTATGAACTTCTGTTCACTCACCACCAGAGGTCACTCGCTCACCACATTGACTCTAACACCATACATCACACTGGACTGCATTTCCCATCATCCACTGCACTGATGACACATACACAGCTGATTACACTGATTGCACTTACACAGCTGAATGCTCTGATCACACTGTCAGAAAGACCACCCGGGAACGGAAAGTAAGCAACGTTTCCGATGGACTAATATAGTAGTTGCTACTTCCAGCAGATTGATGCAAGAGCCAGCTCTAGACGTGCGCTCACCGTTATTGTTCAGTGTTGTGCGTTCATGCGAATAAATGTGAGTAATAATGTAAATATTTAGTTACCGCTTTATAGTTATTATTGTAGATGTCTGACGTTCTGCGGAATGTTTGAGATGTGTAATGACGATCGCGCTGAGATGGCGGATAGCCGCGTTAGTCTGATCACGTTGCACTAACATGTGCTGTTAGTATTACATGCTCCGTCATTCCGTGTATTGGAGTTTACCACTTTATATAATTTGCATATACTATGTAACAGTTGAGTATTCGTTTGTGATGACTAATTTAATCAGTTATTGATACATTCAGTGGTAATTTGTAGTGAATATGTACAGCTATATTGTATTAATATTGTATTCCTTTATTTATCCTACAGACCATAACATAATTAATAACTTGTCAAATACTGCCAGCTGATCTGTCATGACTCCAAATGATGTTCTTATGGATATCACTGCCTGACAAGCACTATTAAAGAGAATTTTGAAGAGGATTTACTTCTCCCTTGCCTGATTCTCTAACCTGAATCAATGCCCATATGTGTCCGCCAATAGAACTGAAATTAACAAGGTTGACCGAGGCGTTACCCCGCAACACACACAATCACACACCCTATATAAACCATGGACTTTCGTTCACAGTTTGCTGAGTATTGATCTGCGTTTAGCACTCCTCTACCGCTAGCCGCCTTACCAAGCCATTCTGTGTTTCTGTTTAGCTCTGTGTTTAGTTCTGCATATATCCCTCTCCTAGCGATAGCTGCTTCACCGAGCCTTTCTGTATTTGTTTAGTTCCCGTAGTGTCTAGCGTTTATCGCTTCCCCTGTGATAGCTACTCTACGGAGCCCACTTAGTTGTCTTAGTCTTGCCTTGCCTGTTTCCTCATTTTCTGATTTCTGCCGTTGTATCTTGGATTAACCCCTTGTCTACTGTCTCGGTCTCTGTTCGCCCTTGCCCAGATTTTTGCTGGATTGCCCCTCTCGTCTAGCCCTCTGGATATTGTTTGCCGATCGTAGACCACGCCCGTTCACTTGAGTACTCTTCTGCCTTGCCCTCTATATACACAAGTTTACGCGCCCAATCCTGGGCGGCGCCATTACTCTACACAAATGCACTTCATTTCCGCCGGAAGTAGTCTGCCGGTGTAAACACAGCGATTATACAGCGCACACACACTTCGAGTACACGAATACACACACTTAGTTATGCGCCTAATAATAGCGAACAATTATCTAGGTTAACGTTAGAGTGAGCGGCCATGCCAGACGAATAATCCTCTTCATGTTTAACAAATCAAATCATGCATTTTCTACCGCGAGTCAGCGCTGCGCCAGTTTGAGAAAGGCGGGTGTACAGGACCCTTTTAATGAACGTTTGGTGTCGGTCTATCAGGCATAGAGATATCTGAGCATCTGTGCCAAGCGAAAACCATACAGAAGTAATCAATAAATTATCGGGGAGGGTCATGCCTTTTTTCACAATCATTTTGGAGGGTCATAGAAAAATGTATTGCTGGCGAGGGGAGGGTCAGGGACATTCTAAAACGCTTAACGTGAAAAACGCTTAACTTGGCTTAATGTACCTAAACATCGACCAGGGAACCCCAAATTTCTGTCAAACCTTACTTGTAATAAACACTAACTACTGTCAAAGGAACGAGCCCTTATTCCACAGATAAAGTGAATAATTTCACGTTAAGCGTTTTCTCCCCCATAGAAGTCCATTATAAGGAAACAGCTTAACGTGGCTTAACGTACCTTAACAACGACCGGGGAAAACCAAATTTCTGTCAAATTTTACTTATGATAAACACTTTCTGCTGTCAAAAGAACGAGCTCTTATTCAGCGTCTAAAGTGAATAATTTAATGTTAAGCGTTCTCCACCAAGTCCATTATAAGGAAACAGCTTAATGTGATATTATTCACTTTATACGATGAATAAGAGCTCTTTTTTGACAGCAGAAAGTGTTTATTATAAGTACAATTTGACAGAAGTTTGTTTTCCCCCGGTCATTGTTAAGGTAGCCTATACCTTACGTTAAGCTGTCTCCTTATAATAGACTTCTATGGTGGAGAACGCTTAACATGAAGTTATCTACTTTATACGCTGAATAAGAGCTTCTTTTGACAGCAGAAAGTGTTTATCATAAGTACAATTTGACAGAAATTTGGTTTTCCCCGGTCGTTGTTAAGCCACGTTAAGCTGTTTCCTTATAATGGACTTCTATGGGGGAGAAAACGCTTAACGTGAAATTATTCACTTTATCTGTGGAATAAGGGCTCGTTCCTTTGACAGTAGTTAGTGTTTATTACAAGTAAGGTTTGACAGAAATTTGGGGTTCCCTGGTCGATGTTTAGGTACGTTAAGCGTTTTTCACGTTAAGCGTTTTAGAATGTCCCGAGGGTCATGACTATTTTGACTATAGATCTCAAAACTCCTCCGGTGGCCCCTTAAATAAATAACGAACAGTCCCTTAGTGTATGACAACTTCATAATTAACAGTATGCCTTCAGCCAGGTCTTTGATTCCGAGTCGGTATCAGGCTTGCGAAAAAATGTAAACAATGGAGCGTATGGACATTGCCTCTTCGTAGCTGGTTTGTGGTCGTAGCACTCTCTATCTAACCACTCGTTCAGGTGCTTTCTCGAGTATTTGCAACCAACTACCGCACACGTCTTTCCCGAACCACTTTTCTTCATTTTGTAACGTTAATTGTTTACATCCTCTTTGTCACTGCGATATCAGTGCTTTGTCGGCACAACGGAGCTAGCTAGCGAAACTAAGCCCAGCCCGCCAGAACGGAAGTGGATTGCATCGACGGGAGGAGCTTAGGATGTAGAGCGGAAACGGCTCAAAAACTTGTGTATACCTGATTGCCATTTGTGTGACCCTGCCATTTATGACCATGTCTCTGACTAATAAAGCTTTGCTAATGGATCCGCACACCTCACATCTCATTGACCCCGTTACAGTTTGCACTTCTGAAAAAAAAAAATTGGCATTTAATCTTCATTTGATTGGCTTTAAGTTGTGTTTAAGAAAATAAATATGAGTATTTGTTCAAAGGAAATTGGTTAATAATTTTTTAAAAGCGATAAATTATCTTAAAAATTTTACATGAATTTGATTGTTTTATGTACTCTGAACAAAATTATAAACGCAACACTTTTGTTTTTGCCCCCATTTTTCATGAGCTGAACTCAAAGATCTAAGACTTTTTCTATGTACACAAAAGGCCTATTTCTCTCAAATATTGTTCACAAATCTGTCTAAATCTGTGTTATTGAGCACTTCTCCTTTGCCGAGATACTCCATCCACCTCACAGGTGTGGCATATCAAGATGCTGATTAGACAGCATGATTATTGCCTTAGGCTGGCCACAATAAAAGGCCACTCTAAAATGTGCAGTTTTATCACACAGCACAATGCCACAGATATTGCAAGTTTTGAGGCAGCATGCAATTGGTATGCTGACTGCAGGAATGTCCACCAGAGCTGTTGCCCGTGAATTGAATGTTCATTTCTCTACCATAAGCCGTCTCCAAAGGTGTTTCAGAGAATTTGGCAGTACATCCAACAGGCCTCACAACCAGACCACGTGTAACCACACCAGCCCAGGACCTCCACATCCAGCATCTTCACCTCCAAGATCATCTGAGACCAGCCACCCGGACAGCTGCTGCAACAATCGGTTTGCATAACCAAAGAATTTCTGAACAAACTGCCAGAACCCGTCTCAGGGAAGCTCATCTGCATGCTCGTCGTCCTCATCGGGGTCTCAACCTGACTGCAGTTCGTCGTCGTAACCGACTTGAGTGGGCAAATGCTCACATTCGATGGCGTCTGGCACTTTGGAGAGGTGTTCTCTTCACGGATGAATCCTGGTTTACACTGTACAGGGCAGATGGCAGACAGCGTGTATGGCATCGTGTGGGTGAGTGGTTTGCTGATGTCAGCGTTGTGGATCGAGTGGCCCATGGTGGTGGTGGGGTTATGGTATGCAGCATGATAATGCACGGCCCCATGTTGCAAGGATCTGTACACAATTCCTGGAAGCTGAAAACATCCCAGTTCTTGCATGGCCAGCATAATCACCGGACATGTCACCCATTGAGCATGTTTGGGATGCTCTGGATCGACGTATACGACAGTGTGTTCCAGTTCCTGCCAATATCCAGCAACTTCGCACAATTGCGAATATCCATTGAGTTTTTTAGGCAAATATTTTGTTTTTAATTAGAAGCCATATTTTTTTAGAACCCTTTGTCATGTATCCATTATGATAATTTAATTGATAGGAAACATCCTGAAATTAGGTTAAATACTTTCATTGTACTTATTCCTTTCCTTTATCTTGACAACCACATTAATACATAGAACAGGCTGTGGGAGAGACTTACAGTCTTTACAATGGCACAATGCTGTATATACTGTAGGTCCTAGATTGTCTTTTCCAAAAACCCATTTTTATTTTAATTTACAACCTCTACTACCCAATGGCATTACCCGCAAATCATTTAACATTCAGTGAAGATCAAAGCACAAATGTAGAGAATTACCTTAAATATATAAGAAAAAAAATAAACAAAAGTATGAGACTACAATCAGCTACAATAACTAAACAAAATAAACATATCTCATAGTAAAATCTACTCAGTTAAGCTCCTAGAGATCTTGTTGCTGAATGTAATGATTAGATATGGACAATTTTTTTTTTCCTACATTGAGAAAATATTCACTCACCCTCAGACTGACGCTTCTGCTTTAACCCATCAATTTCATCCTCCATTCTCTTAAGCTTCTCTTCATATTTCTCCTCTGTTTCATGTCTGGCTCTGTTCTCTTGAGCTTTCACATACATTTGAAGTGAATATGGTTCAGTCTTCATGTTCTCTATATAATCCAGAAGATCTGGGATCTGTCTTGAGTTTTCAGGTTCATTTAACCTCATCACTCTGTACTGACCTCCACAGAGACTGATTAACCTTTGACATTCTGGATTGGATTTGACAAAATATGTCACCAGTGCATCATCAGGGAGATAAGTGGTGAAGAGCAGTATGAAATGCTCTCTGGAGTCAAATATCTTTTGGATCTTCTCTATTTCTGCTTTGTCGTCATTAGTAAGTCGACTAGTATTAATAATGAGGAGGAAAACATGAACTCCAGAATGACAGAGAGACACACAGCGGAGACACTGACGCATCACTTCCTCCTCTGAGAGACAAGTGTTGAACAGAGCTGGAAGCTCCAGCAGACTGATCAGACGTCCATGAAGCTCCACATCTCTCCACACACGCACAGATCTGGACTCTTGTTGAACTGATATAATTGCATTTTCACCCAGTAATAGTTTTGACATGGAAGTTTTCAGAGTTGTATCACATCCACACAGTACTAAGATCAGCTTTTGTTTTTCAGACCTTGGAATTACTTTTGGCACTGAAAAACAAAAGGAGACAAAAGACACATTTTTCATTAATGATTTTACCATTCATTTTTTTATTTTTTGACCTTCAACGAAAGGCAAACTAGAGTAGCTTAAGGTTATATCAAATCCAAATTAGACAGATTTGGATTTAAATTTTTTAAATGGTTTGAAACAACATGGGGGTCAGTACATTTTCATTTTCACAATTTCCATTTTTGTGTGAATCATCTCTTTAAAGGGGTCATATGATGTGATTTCATGTTTTCCTTTCTCTTTGGAGTGTTACAAGCTGTTTGTGCATAGATAAGATCCCTAAAGTTGCAATGATTAAAGTCTCAAAACCCAATATATTCTTTATAAAAGTGAAGACTCTGCTACGCCCTCCTAAAACGACTCTTTTAAACACGCCCCCACATGTCTAAGTCACGGTGTGGGAAGATTTGCAAAACACTGCCCAAATGTATACGCAATGAAAGAAGGCAGAACTATTATTCTCGCTGTAGTATTGTTGCTGCTGCTGGTGCCATGTCCTGGAGACGCTGTGTTTCGTTGTGAAAGCGAAAGCACTTTGTTTGGGCTTCCAAAAGGGGACACAACTAGAAACAGTGGTTAAGTTGTATTTACAACACTGTTCCAGAACAGTTCAACCCAAATATTAGAGTGTGTGCAGCGCATTTTACAGAGGACTATTTCCTAAACCTGGAAGAGTAGCCTACAATGTTGGCCTGCACAAAGGCTGTTTCTATAAAGTGGGGCAATTCCAACTTTGCAAGGACAGTCTGACGCTTCTGACTCACAGCCTGTAAGTACATTTTCATATTTAAAGAACTTGCCACTGACTATTCAAACATGAGTTTTTATCAGTGTAGAGTAGTGCTTGTTGTTTGTCGCTTCTCCGATCACAAATGCAGACATGGAAATGTTATGTCCCCACTGGATGCAACAAATGCTTAGTTTATAATGGGTTTTGTTTTTTGTGTCGTCGCGCCAGGACATGGCATAACAATATGGTGAGGGGCGTAACATTTCCGTCTCACGCTTGAGGTATTCAGCCAATCACAACGCACTGGGTAGCTGGCCAATCAGAGCAGGCCTCGCTTCTCAGAACGATGAGCTTTGTAAAAATCGACATGTTTCAGAAAGGCGAAGTATAGAGAAGCAACAATAATGTACAGTATGTGGAAAATGTGTTTTTGAACCTTAAACCGCATAAACACATTGCATTACGCCAAATACACAAAATAATGTTCTTTTTAGCAACGTCATATGACCCCTTTAAGACTGTTTAAGCTCTGCCCTGTTGCTGTTGGCCTGAAACTGCTGGTGCTGTGGTCCTGCAGCTGGATATTGTTGCATATTTGGCCTGGGTTGCAAACATGTCTGATTTTAAAAGTGTAACATTAAATTGATTTATTAAAATATTCTTAATAATAGTTGAAAGCAACTAGAAGACATACCATAATGTTTCCAATAACTATGTTTTCCAAACTGTTTGTACTCAAAATCTGCCACTCTCTCTTTCAGTCTGACTGAATGCTCAGATCTTCTGTCTTCTTCATTCAATGATGAGGCCTGCTTTGTGTCCTTAAAACCACTGCGAGTGATTATTTCATCCACTTTTTGAAGTATTTGAGAGCGTAGTGTGTTTTGAAGCTGAAGATGTCCTCCTCCACATTCTGTAGATATTTCTTGAATAAATTCATTTTCTTGTACAGATTTTGGTTTAGTAGTGTGTTTCTCATCATCAGTAGTCAGAATCATTGTGCGCTTCATCGCATGTTCTCCAAAGCAGTTCAGCACAGAAGGTAATATAGCTCTATGCTTCTCACTGAAATCCTTGTGCTGCAGCACCAGTATGATCACATGAGCTTCTGGAGGAGAAAATTCTGACACTTTGTTTATCACTGTTTGTAGTTTGAGTTCTGGGTTAAGCAGGTGAGTTGTGTTGATGACTGTGATGTTTCTCCACTCCACTCTTTCACTGAGCGTCTCCACATCAGGTTGTGGTGTTTTCTTTCCAAAAAAACATTTATTTAAGATGAAGTTTCCCACTTTGTTGTTTTCTGATGCGTTCTTCCCCACCAGGACAATACTCAGATCACTCACTGAAACGCACACAAACACACCATGTTTTTAAATGTATAGTTCAATCATGAAACTCTAGATGGCGTAGACTGAAGAGTGTTAACGTAACTGATGATATTTAGAGAGTTGAACAACTGGGCACAAGCTGATTGATTTATATTGCATATGCAGCCAATGAGCTTACGGCCTTTTTATGGCTGGTTAGCATTCATCTGAGATTTTTTTTTCAGCATGTTTTCAGAATTTCTCTGAAATCCTCCACCTTCCCAAGCTCCACCTTTATAGATCTGCTACGGGTTATTTTATATGCTATTTGTGCAGCAGAAGTATGTCTTGAATACTCACAGCACCATATGCATTGGCAGTAGCAGGTTCCTGTACTTGCTTGCATCAGCAGCAATAATCTACAACTACAGCAATAACCAACAGCAGCAGTAATTCATCAGCAGCGTAGCAGATCTATTCCGCCAAGACCAAATACATTAACATTGTCATATCCATCACCATGCTAAATGATTTAAATGACAGTTGATCACTCAACACCGTATAATATTGAAAAATTAAAGTTGGAGACCAAACATTCTAGAATTTACATACTGACAATTTGCCTAGTTTAATGATTTATGATTTGTCACATTTCTTCAGCTTCAGTACAACTGTACTTGACTTACTCATGGGATGATCACCAAGTGGACTTTGGTCTCTCTTGCTGTCTACAAAAAAAAAATAAAAAAAAAAACACAGCTTATAAGATTATCTACATTGATACTTACACTGTACGTTAATGAGTCAAAAGACAATGCACGTACTACAGTCAATGAAGTAATTTTATCTTTAATTCCATATTCAAATTAATTTTTGTTTAAACATTCATTCTCAAATATACCATATTGCAAAGGTGTATCATTTTGAGACAGTAATGCAAATAAATCACGTATGTTTTGACATTACAGTCAGTGTGCAACTTTATGATGTATGATGTATTTCATTTATTAACAGTACATCCAGGGCCGTCGCCAGAAAATCTTCAATGGGGGGGCATTTCGTTTTCATAGGGGGGCACACTTTTTTATGATCTTAGAAACAGACATTCACCAAAACAATAAAAACCTGTATTATTACTTGGTCAATTTAAGTTCTATATTAAAACATATTTAAAAAGATAGTCTGTCGATAATCTGTCGACTTTTGTGTTATATGTTATATTATGACTTATATGAAGAGCTCTTTTCCACGCTATAAATCCATTTTAATTAATTTGAGTAAAAATTTGTTGTTTTTTTTTTACCAAGAAAGTGGCAAGATGAAAACCACTATTTTCTGTTTCAAACTTTCACATAGCATCTTTAGGTTATAATAACATTAAAAATTCTAATCCAGATTTTGATTTTCAAAGATTTATTATAAAAATAGATTTTTTCCCCCCCAAAATGCAATAAATCCATGACACTTTTTTTTCCCCAAAATGCAATCCATTAAATCAATATAAAAGTTATTTTTCATATTGAAACTTAAAGGATAAAATAAAAGAAAATTTAATCATGACCAAGAACATGAACAGCAATATCACATTAGACCACAGAAATTCCAAAATGACATTTCCCTTACATTCAACTTCCAGTGCATTCATCTTTGCCATGTTACATTCATTTAGTTGACTAGTGCTATACGTTGTATTAACAAAAACATTAATGGCAGTAATAAAAACACTTACACTGACAAGCTGCACAATATCCCGTTCATAATCGCAGATGATTCGATAATGAACGCGATATTGCGCAGCTTGTCAGTGATCTACGGCTCTGTGTATTAAATGCCGCTCCACCTGAAAGCACGTGATTGAGATCACACAATACATACTGACACATACTGACGAGATGCGCATGACAATCACGTGATTTATCGTGCAGCCCTTTTTGTTTGTTTGTTGATCACAAAGTAGATGAGGAAAACTCGGATGCCTGGTGCATTCAGAGCGCCGCCATTACTGTCGTTCTGCTGATACATTAGTCCCTGGTACACACAAATACTTTTGTGCCAGCTTGGACAGGAGAGGGTACCCATGTGCCTGAGATTTCCACCATTCCAATGGATCATCTGTCAGTGGTAAAGCTGGAGCCTCTTGGTATTGCTTCATCTCTTGTTCAGCCATGGAGGCAGGTGAAGGCGTGTGTGGATGTTCTGGTACTACAGGTTCATCTCAATAAATTAGAATGTCGTAGAAAAGTTCATTAATTTCAGTAATTCAACTCAAATTGTGAAACTCGTGTATTAAATAAAATCAAAAGTAGTTTAAGTCTTTGGTTCTTTTAATTGTGATGATTTTGGCTCACATTTAACAAAAACCCACCAATTCACTCTCAACAAATTAGAATACTGTGACATGCCAATCAGCTGATCAACTCAAAACACCTGCAAAGGGTTCCTGAGCCTTCAAAATGGTCTCTCAGTTTGGTTCACTAAGCTACACAATCATGGGGAAGACTGCTGATCTGACAGTTGTCCAGAAGACAATCATTGACCCCCTTCACACGGAGGGTAAGCCACAAACATTCATTACCAAAGAAGCTGGCTGTTCACAGAGTGCTGTATCCAAGCATGTTAACAGAAAGTTGAGTGGAAGGAAAAAGATGCACAACCAACCGAGAGAACCTCAGCCTTATGAGAATTGTCAAGAAAAATATATTCAAGAATTTGGGTGAACTTCACAAGGAATGGACTGAGGCTGGGGTCAAGGCATCAAGAGCCACCACACACAGACGTGTCGAGGAATTTGGCTACAGTTGTCGTATTCCTCTTGTTAAGCCACTCCTGAACCACAGACAACATCAGAGGCATCTTACCTGGGCTACGGAGAAGAAGAACTGGACTGTTGCTCAGTGGTCCAAAGTCCTCTTTTCAGATGAGAGCAAGTTTTGTATTTCATTTGGAAACCGAGGTCCTAGAGTCTGGAGGAAGGGTGGAGAAGCTCATAGCCCAAGCTGCTTGAAGTCCAGTGTTAAGTTTCCACAGTCTGAGATGATTTGGGGTTAAATGTCATCTGCTGGTGTCGGTCCATTGTGTCACTGCACCCGTTTACCAAGAAATTTTGGAGCACTTCATGCTTCCTTCTGCTGACCAGCTTTTTAAAGATGCTGATTTCATTTTCCAGCAGGATTTGGCACCTGCCCACACTGCCAGAAGCACCAAAAGTTGGTTAAATGACCATAGTGTTGGTGTGCTTGACTGGCCAGCAAACTCACCAGACCTGAACCCCAGAGAGAATCTATGAGGTATTGTCAAGAGGAAAATGGGAAACAAGAGACCAAAAAATGCAGATGAGCTGAAGGCCACTGTCAAAGAAACCTGGGCTTCCAGACCACCTCAGCAGCGCCACAAACTGATCACCTTCATGCCACGCCGAACTGAGGCAGTAATTAAAGTAAAAGGAGCCCCTACCAAGTATTGAGTACATATACAGTAAATGAACATACTTTCCAGAAGGCCAACAATTCACTAAAAATGTTTTTTGTTTTTTTTATTGGTCTCATGAAGTATTCCAATTTGTTGAGAATTGGTGGGTTTTTGTTAAATGTGAGCCAAAATCATCACAATTAAAAGAACCAAAGACTTAAACTACTTCAATCTGTGTGCATTGAATTTATTTAATACACGAGTTTCACAATTTGAGCTGAGTTACTGAAATAAATGAACTTTCCCACGACATTCTAATTTATTGAGATGGACCTGTACTGCTGTTGAACGTCTGTCCAAGGAGATCAGCAAGCGCAGATTTCCTCCTCTTTGGGCTGTGTGCAGTGGAAAGATCTTTTCCATGCTCAGTGTAGTCTATCATCCCCTCAGCAGCAGACATGGTGCTTCCTTCCTGGTCAGGAGGAGGAGTGCTCTGAAATCTGTTGTCCATTAAGTCTGCAGCCTCCTGGAAGAAAACAGGGGGACACCTGTTGACCTGTTGCATTATTATTTTAAAAAAAACAATGCTCAGCTGTCAAATAAAATGATATAGTTTTACATTTAAATAACTTATAAATATTTACTAAAAAATATTTACTAGATAAAATACATGTATATTTGTTTATTTTAGCAGTAATTTAATGGTTTTAAAGTATAAAATTTGAACCATTTAGAGAACCTTCTCTGATTAATAAATTAATTTACATTTAGAGCTGCCGCCTTTGACACCACTTTGGTAAATGTAAATGGGGGGGGGGGGGACACGTCCCCCGCACTTTTTTGACCCACTGCCAATATTTCCACCCACGTTCTCTGATTTGTGACTTAGATTTGAGTGAACTAACATTCAGCCAATCACAAAGCCAATCATCTCTTGGGCGCGTCTGCCGTGAGCTTCAAATCTCCCGTTGCTCTCGTGGTTTCATTTAATTCACTTCTTTGCTCTTTGGTGGTCTCGGTTAAAATGAACCCCAGAATAAAGCAGAGGACGATTATGTCCAAACACACACAGTAAATATGTGTTATGTCTCAATGACACGATTCACGCGATCAAATTTCCATGTTTTGGTTTAACCTACTTCAGGGCTTTAACCTACCTACAGTGCGACCATTTCTGAAAACTACTGCGTGCGAGTCAACTATGAAAAAATATTTAGGAGCAGCTGTGCAACTGACCCGATCAGCATATTTGTGTTTGCGCTGAGGGAGCTTCAAAGGTTTCTAAATTACTTGCTTTTGCAATTGAGTAGGCTAATGTATCACAGACAGACGTATACTCTCATTATAACAAACAAAGTGTACCTAATGTAAATAAGAGATTCATTGTGCAGTGTACGGATCACGATGAAGCTTTTAAGGATTATTAAAGGTGTTTGCAAACCTGATACTGATTTAATACAACAGTTAATTAAACAAGAAGTTAATATTAAGTGACTTATATTGTCTGACTACAACATTATGGCCTTTTTTTGTCAACGAAAATAGTTTCCGACAATGTAACAGCTGAGCCGCTGCGCATCTCCATTCAAACACAGCGGTGTTTCGTGTATGAATGAACTGCACTTTTAAACGAATCTAGTGAGTCAATGATTCAATTAAGCATTCATAAAGACAGTCACGTGTTTCGTTCCTGAATGAATCAGCTGTTCAAAAGAACCAATTGAATGAATGATTCAGTGATCAAATCGGTGACTTGCCGCCTTGGCAGTTTTAGTTTAATTTTTAAATTATCTTTTTCTGTTATTTAAATCATTTAATATTTCTATATTCAAAAAAATAAAAAAATAAAAACCTCTGAGCCTCATTAATCGTCTGAAAATACACCTACAAGGCACTTGTGTGTCCTTCTGTGCCACCTCTGTAGTACAAATTTATTTCTTAAATACTGATTTAATTTGATTGGTAACTTATTCTTAATCTACTTCTTATTCTTCTTGTTTTAGTCTGTTGTTTTAATTAGAAATGTTAAAAAAGCTTATATTATATATATATATATATATATATATATATATATAGAATTTTTTTTTATTTATATTTATTTTATATAAAAGATTACATACTTTTAATAAAGTTACAAAAATGCCATTACTAAGGTAAGAACAAAATTCCCTGTAAATCACTGAGTCAAATGTCGCCTCATAATGGGAAGGTTAATTTTTGATCAGAATTTTTGATTGGAAGGTGCTCCTAAATTTTTTAAAGTAGAATTATCCGGAGTAGAATTATCCTTTCCCAAGTCCAAATGTTTTAAAATGGCTGCTACGCCCCTGGCTTGTACGACCTCTTCGGCATTTGAGATTTCCATCTCAGTCAAGTTGCAGATGTCAGAGACACTCTCCTTTAAAAAACAGCAGAGTGCAACATTAATTAAAGATTAATTTAATCATTCAGTTGAATGTGACAAAGTTTTCTTAAACCTTGAATAATAGTACATAACACTTAACACATCAAAAAATAAATAAATAAACCAATAAAAATCAATAAAATTAACAAGGAATTTAATCTTGTTTAAGGCACTTTAGTAGTTACAGTAATGGAAGTTACAATAAACAGCTTACCTCAGGAGATAAGAGGGCAGCACGGATGGCAGGTTGCTGCTCGAGAAAACGGGAGAGCATCTCATATGCGCTGTTCCAGAGTACTGCAACATCTGTTATTAACTTGTGCTGTGGAAGGTCCAACATCATCTGGTTCCTCTTCAGTGCTCCCGCTGCAGTGGTGCTCCTATAGAAGAACACAGAAATCCTCCGAATCTTCGCTAGCAGTCGAGCTACAGCAGGTAGCTTTAAGGCACGCTGTGACGCGAGGTTCAGTACGTGTGCAAAACAACGTATGTGCAGGAATCCTGTCAGCTCGACAGCCAAAGTCATGTTGAATGCATTATCTGTAACAACTTTTTCGGTTAGTCTCCATTCCTCTGTGGCCCCCTGCAACACTTCTGCCATATGAGCGCCGGTGTGGCTCTCATGCATTGCCCTAGTTTGGAGAACGTAAGCATTAATTTCCCACCTGTCGTCAATAATATGAACTGTAATTGTCACGTAGGACTCCGTGGCCCTGGACGCAGGGTGAGGGTAACTCTCGAAGAATATTCGAGTGCACTTTTCACCTTTTCTCTGGTCTGTGTGTACATAGCTGGAATTGTCGTTTCGGTCAAATATTTTCGACTCGGAATTTCATATCTTGGTTCCAGTATTTTTAGCATTCTGCGAAAACCTTCATTTTCCATCACACTGTAAGGCCAAATATCCGTACAAATAAACGTGGCAATGGAATTTGTAATGCGAATTGCCCTTGGTGATGAAAAAGGAAGCTTTGCCTTACAAATGTCATCCAGCGTAGGCTGATTCACCATAGTGTTGTTCTTCATTGTCTTCTCACACAAATCAGGATGAAACCGCACAAGGTGGGAATGCAAGTTGGTCGTGTTGCCAATTGTATTTAATTTTTGTGAGACAGGTCTTGCATATTACTTTTTTAGTGAGCTTTTTTGTATCATCACCACGAAATCCAAAGTGCGCCCAAACTTTTGATTTAAAAGACGCCAGTGCATCTCTAATTTGTTCTGACATTACGCTCTTATTTCTTCTTCGCTGTGAATTACAATTTCTGTTCATCTGACTATCCGCGATCTAAACTAAACCGAAAGCGCCACCACAAGAAGTCTGGAGGTACTGCCGCTCCGTTAAGCCAAAGTGGTAAACAGCCACAGACAGTGTAGGTATTAATTTAGATTTTTTGTATGTTTAAAAAAATATCGATACTTGGTGCAAGAGTATCGATAACGTCTCGCGGCCGGAAATATCACGATAAATCGGCATATCGATTCATTGTCCCACCCCTAGTAATTGCTATCTTGATCCTTTTCATTGTTATTCATAAACGCATGTTCATTATGAGCAATGCAGTAAGGTGATGTTATTATAAACTGTGCACGTTTTCTGTAAAGAAAACATAAGAACATTAAACGCATTTATGTGGTGTTTATTTATAGTGCACCGTGAACTTTGTAAGGGTGTGTGTGTTGCAAAAAGTCTGAAAAAAAACCCTGTACAACAACTAAATAAATTGATCAAATAACCATTCAGAAACTTCCTGGTTCAGCCTTAATGTTGGTACTTCTGACTGGGTCTCTGCTTCAGTGTCTGACTCCGGTTCATACATGTAGGGCTGAACACCACTATTTTCGCTCTCTGTCATGTTGCTTTTCCTGACAGCCAGGTATCCGAAGCAGAGACGTCCAAATACTGCCCTATTTTGAATTCGGGGCGTGGAGAACCAGCTTATTTGCATTTAAAGGCGCACACAGCTCATTTTTATTCTGACCCTAAAATTTGCATATTCAACATAGTATAATAAATGATCTGTAGGGTATTTTGAGCTAAAACTTCAGACACTTCTGGGGACATTAAAGACTTATATTAAATCTTGTGAAAAGGGGCATAATATTACCCTTTAAAACAAAACAAATAGACAGAAATGGGCCTAGCTACACACTGAGATTTAAAAGTAAATGAACAATGTATTTGATGTTATGGTTTAATGCATAAGGGATGGTTGATTAGTTGTATTAATTACAGTATTTGTAACCGGGTGGTAAATAGGATAAAAGTTTGTTTCTCTCTTTGCATGTCTAAACCCATTATTTCATTGTTATTTGCTGTGTTCTGTAAATTACAAAAAGTCAAAAGAAACAGGGAATACCTGTATTTTTCCTGGAGTCATCAGTAGCTGGTGCTGTGTGTGTTACGTATGGGGAAATGCACATGCGCTCTCGTTATTGGACATTTTGTGTGATGTGCAGTGAGCACTGCGAGGGAGACGTGCACTCTCTGTGAACTTTGGCAA
Organism: Acrossocheilus wenchowensis; assembly: GCA_029620275.1. Taxonomy (NCBI): domain Eukaryota; kingdom Metazoa; phylum Chordata; class Actinopteri; order Cypriniformes; family Cyprinidae; genus Acrossocheilus; species Acrossocheilus wenchowensis. The sequence continues at coordinate 28,859,012 of CM056155.1, forward strand.
ATTTAAGACTATCCATTAGTAAATATGCTATTTTCTGCTAATATTCTTGTTACAGTAAAAATAATTTCTGGATGTGCATTTTCTTGTGTTGCTTTCAAGAGCTGTTATATTTTATATTGTGTATAATGTCCAATGGTATGACGCCACACCATGTGGTGTAGGCCTGTTCATGTGTGGTTTTACAAAATGTCATACACTTCATTTTGCAAATGTTACTTGTGTTTTCATGTGATTTACACTTGGTTATTATCTACACAGTGTACAACATAATGTTGGGTACTTCACCCATTGTGAAGTGAACGTGAGGTGTAAAGCATCATTATGTGAGTGTTATTTTCTCTTATTTTTCACAAGTAATGTGAAAGTGGGTAATGTAACAAAGTTATGATGTTCGCATTCCCACTATGGCATTGTGCCATATTGTACTGTATTATACTGCATTTTGTGCAGTAGTTTTCTAGTGTTGTATTTTTCTAGTGTTGTGTGCTCATATTTAAGAGGTTTGGGTAACACTTCAGTATAGGGACCAATTCTCACTAGTAACAATTTGCTTATTAGCATGCATATTACTAGCATATTGGTTGTTTATTAGTTCCTATAAAGTACATATATTCTGCATGACCATATTCTACATCCTTAATCCTACCCAATACCTACACTTAACAACTACCTTACTAACTATAATAAGCAGTAATTAGGAATTTATTGAGGGCGAAGTCATAGTTAATATTTAGTTCATAGTGAAAACTGGACCTTAAAATAAACTGTGACCGAGTTTTGTTTTCCTTACATACAAATGGACCTGTTTCTTGTACATTTTTGTGAGAACAGTGTCAGAACAAATAAATCAAGTGCAGCATCAGTTCTGGCAGATCATGTAGTCAGCTCGCATCGGCTGACTTTCAGCTGATCCACGTATACCTATAGAGATGCCACACCTATCACAGCACTCGTATATAAGGTTCATCAGTATTATCACCAGCTTTAGCGTTGCTCAAAAGCTAATTACCCTCCTCCATCCCCGACGACTCCTCTTGTCAGTCAGGATTCAACTTTCTGATTCTCCTTGAATCAGACTAATTTATAAAATGTTACATTAAATTATTGAACCTTAATGATATCTGCAATACATTTATGTTGGTTCTGGTCTGTTTACCCTGGGGGTTATTGCTGCAGTTCTTGCCCAGAACAGAACCATACTGCCAATCCAAACTATATGCTAATTGTCAGTCATCTTTGACGATAGTGGTCCTGACAGATTTTATCTAAAAATAAAAAATGAATAAACTACAAAGTAAGTGAACCCGCTAAATGTGTTCTTGGTGGTAAATCAAAATCCTTGGTCACACATTTTGGTACCAGGAGTGAGGTGGTTTATTCAATCTGATTTGTTTGTGACGAGCAGATTTGTTTTGTTAGGCAATACGTCAGTGGTGAATATTTTGCAGAGGTGGAGGACATCCAGAGTGTGAAGGATCGCGGTTGCAGATGAGGTGGCCAACGTGGGACCGATCAGGTTTCCAGGGTGCTAGGCATGACGGCTGCGAAGAAGATTTGTCTGGCTTGACATGATCCCTTCTGTCAACATGTTAGCCCACAGGATTTCACAGCTGCATCCAGGAACTGCGCATCGGCATGAGGATGTCTGAGGTACTGAAAAGGACTGAGAAGGTTGGACGAGTTTTGCACCAAGGACTCTGATGAACTACCTGCAGGAGAGGTAAACGTCCCTGTTGAGGCTGTGGGTATGTCATAGAGTAAATGAGGGGTCAAATTCAAGAGTTAAGAGATTGTTGTTGGTAGAAGCAGTAAACAACCACTTACCAGGAGGTTTAGTTGTTCCTACAATGGTCGCATCAGTGTTGCCTGTGTGTCCAGTGAGAGTACTTAACCTGTCTCAGAAAGACCTTTTGCTGAATCCCAGAGCCCGTTTGGGTACGTTGTTCCTGGTAGATGATAACAGTGTGGGTTTGGCCTGTGAAGTAAAGTTTCAGAGAATCTCTGCAGAAACAGAACTGGTCACTGTGGTTGTAGGTCATGGTTCTTAACCCCATGTCCAATCGGTCTTGGATCACGACATGGGAGGCAAGCCTGAACAGCAAGTTCAGTTAAAATCAGTGCTGGGCAGGTAGTCAGGTGTGTTTGCTATAGGAGACGATGATCTTGCTTTTACAGATAAGGTTCAACGCAAGATACATTTGACTGATGATGTACCAGTGAATCAGCCTTTCTGACTCATTCCACCAAATCAGTACCAAGAGGTCAGAGGGCACATCATAAAGTTGCTGCAGAAGGGTGTCATTCAAGAAAGTATAAGTGCTTACGTCTCACCCGTGGTTTTGATGCGTAAAACCGATGGATTGCTATAGTTGTGCGTACATTATAGAAAACTCAATGTTTATATGAGGCGTGATGCATTTCCGCTACCCAGAATTGATGAGAGCTTTGATGCCTTCAGAGGAGCAAAGTTTTTCTCAACAGTGTACTTGGCCTCTGTCATCAGATTGTGGTGAGTGACAAGGATCGAGCCAAGATGACGATCACAACACCCTTTGGTTTATTTGAGTACCAGAGGATGCAGTTTGGGGTCTGCAATGGAGCATCGACATTCCAGCGGCTTATGCAGGCTGTCATGAGCGATCTAATTTCTCAGGTGTTGATAGTGTACTTAGATGACATTTTGCTGTTTTCACAAACATTTGAATAATTTCTAGGGTTTTGCAGCTATTGTAGAAACATTTTCCAGGGATTCTCAAAGATAGCTAGACCCTTACATGACTTGGTGAATGTGTGTTTCAGTGGAGGCATGTGTGCAAAGAGTGGTCATCACTTTTGTACTCTGTGATCTGATGAATGTATTCATGCATTCAATCAGTTAAAGGAGAAACTGACAACAGCACCTGTTCTTGGTTTTGCAGATTTCAGTAATCCTATCATCCTCAAAACCGATGTGTGCCAGAATGGTTTAGGTGTCATCCTGTGTCAGAAACAGGGTGATGAGAAGAGTGTTATTATGTACGTGAGCAGAAGGTTGCGTAACGCTGAGAAAAATTATCCAAATTATAGTAGCATGAAGCTCGAGCTACTGGCCCTTAAGTGGGCAGTGGTCGAGAAGTTTCGTGGCTACTTACTTGGGTCTTGGTTTGAGGTGATCACAGATAATAATCTGCTCTGCCACTTGCAAACTGTTTTGTTAGGAGTGATTGAGCAGAGGTGGGTAGTAAGGGTGTGCAGTAAAGCCAGTATTTGTATCTTTATTTGTGTCTGTTACGATCACAAAATTATTCGTATCTGTATTCGGATACAACCGGAAGTAGGCGGAGCTTGAACCAGAACTTCGTACAGATATACTTGATAACTACCTTTATTATGTTCATGGTATTACAGCTACAGCTATATTTTTTTCGTAGTTATCACTGAACAAATATGCTGTGTTTAATGTAAGATAATTATTTTATGATTACAACATTTGTAGTATACAGCACATTCCAGGGCCCAGTTTATGGCGGGGCCCCTCTCTGACCACAATAGTGGACAACGGTTTGCTACATTTTGATTGGATCTTGGTGGACTAACATAAGCAAACTGTCCAACGCCATCAGATAAAGATGCCAGGACAACAGCCAGACACCTCTTAGAGGGCAAGAAGAAGACCTTTGGTAAAAAGCCCGGGAAGGACAGGACTTCTCATTGGTCAAATGCAGTTTCTGCCCTTCGCCCACCAACAGACTGATTCCTAAGATTCTGGCCTGTGACTGCCATAAAAATTCCTTAGGACCTCTGGATGCAGCAGCAGTGTGTGAAACAAAGAGATCCCAAATCCATTCAAAACTATGTTCTCAAGCCTTAAACTGATGCAAACTACAACACACACATCCTACTTATTCAGAGAAATAAGTATTCTTAGTGACAGCGACTTGTAGTGCAACATCTTACACAAACTCAGCTGTTGATGGACAAATGAATGCATGCATGACAGTTCAATCTTCTTCCATCATGTTTGGACTTAATGTGTTCGTAACATTGCCAAAGGTATTCTGGTTGTGGTTTGATAAGTGAATGATGCATTGGTAAAACTTTTGTGACACTTTTCTAACTTTGTGTTTAGACTATGCAAATAAGTTCCACAGGAGGAAAGAAGGGTGGGCCACACAGTGTCCCCCCACTCTGATGGAAACAGCCAATCACAGCATGGAAATGGAGAAGCGCCAGATTGCAATCTCCTCCTCATCGAAAAGAGATAAAGGTACCTTCCCAAAAGACACTCCTAGTTCTGAGTAAACCAAGTTCTGAGTCTTCGGCCTGTTACAGGGAAGGCACCAACAGATAAACCAGTTCTGAGTCTGAGTCCTGCAAGGGCTAAGGACCTTCTGCACCTACTCCAGGGCGACATCTGCATGTTCCAGATTCTAGGACCCTTTGGTGCTCCAGGAGATCAGCATCCTCCACCGCTTTGTGTTCAAGGCTGTCAAAACAGATTCCTGCTCCTTTACCCACTGCATTGTTGCCAGCACAACCAGTGGATGAAGTCACCGCCACCGGACTGCTCACTCGACCACAGAGAACATAATTATCACCTATCCAAACCTCTTCCAGAGACCTTGGCATTGTTGTATATTATCAGTATATGATTTTTCTAATTTACATTAGATATTATATAGCCGATTGTAGTTTATAGCAAATCTTTCATGTATTTGTTTGATGCATAATAAGGTTCTTCACCTTATTTCTTTCAGAGTAGCAACAGTTTATCTTTCCAGATAACGTAGCTCTGACATTGCAACACCCAACATAATCACTTGCATTTAATGCATCTTATGCACTTTATTCCTATTTCATTTATGGTATTCGTTTAGTAGTTGTTGATTACTCGTCTATTTTTTTTGTTAATAAATTCTATTTTATTACACTTGTGTCCTCCTTGTGCTGATGATACAGAAAGAGGTTCTACAAGTTAGAGATCCCACCAATCTTTCTTATGTGATGTACTCATAACCACACCTTAAGTGACACGTGATCCAAATATCATAACATCATTGGTGATGCGAGTACCCATCACTACACCATTTCGCCTCCCTAGGTTAGCGAAAGCAAAAATCACTACACATTTATTTAAATATCTTCTAACAGTCGGAGCCGATACCCTTGTATTGTATAGGCAGTGCTTCGAGATGCAGTGCGGTTGTGCTTCAGGCAACGTGAGTTCGAGTCCCAGCTTGTGGACATTTCGTGATCTGTAGGGGTGTCCCCGAATCGTCAACGATTCGATGCTTCGATTCGAGGAGCCTGATTCGACTCCCAATCTCACAGTCGAATATTCGCGGGGTGTTATGATCATACCATTTTGGCTATATGGGGGTGCTCAATGTCTGATTTCACATCGAACTACCGGTTTTCTCCCAATAAGTTAATATACATCCTATGATAATGCTGTAAATAAAAACCTTAAAAGAAAGAAGCTTTAAATAAATATTTTAACGTGTGTGAATAAATCCAACTTCCCCTAATAGATTAAAAAGTTTCACTTTCTAATCTGTCACCGACAGAGGAGCATCTTGGCGGCTGGGATTTGAATCTTTAACAAGACTCAAACTGACACAGGCTGAGTGGGAGACTTAGTTTTTTTCTCGATCAGGTAGGGTATATAAGTATATTATTTATCTTGTATAAGATGCCTTTGGTTGAGTTACGCTAGAGTAAAGCGCTTTGTAATACTGTGATTATCTCTTCAGCACGCGGTGCGAGCAGGACAACAATGCAGAATATTAATAACTATGACTGGCACTGTCATATACTGTACATAGCATTATAATGAGAACACTGTTATAATGAAACGCTGTGATTTTTTTTAGTGTTTAGTTGTGTTTCTGCATGTTATTGCGTGAAGAACGCGTCCACAAGAGGAGTTCATTCAGAGCCGCGCAGACGTGTTCATGTATAATATATAATGGTAATATTAATGTTATGTTATATAAATAACGAAGCGTATTCTATGTGAGATAAGTTAAATCCCATTGATTAAAAACCTGCTATCATCTGCTTCATTCTACTGGTCCTCTTCAGCGCGCGCAGCTCAAAACAGAAATACGATCATATATATATAACGTTATAATGAGAGCACTATTGTAAACATTTTTTTTGTGAATTCTTAAGGGTTTCGCTGACGTTTAATGTTAACTATCTTTTAATCAAAACATAAAACATTTACCCCGTTTGTATCTGCGAGGCGTCCGTTACACATTTTCCCTGTGTATTTATGATGGTCGAATGTCTGACTTGGCTCTTAGTAATGTCCCAGCCAACATGTATATGTGGGCCCCACATGGTTTATGCTGGGTCTATATGGGTACCAAGTGGGCATGGTCCCAAAATGGGCATCTTATCTGGGGCCCACTTGGGTCAGCTAAGTAGGTCCCACATGGTCAAAAACAGATGGGCTCCCTATGTGGGTCCTAGTTGGGTCACAAATGGGAAATGAGTGCATGGGCTCGAAATGGGCAACACAAATGGGGCCCATATGGGTTTAACCAATGGGATAGACGTGGGCAAATACAATCAATCCCATATAGGCTGCCTACACTGGCCCAAGATAGTACCCACAAAAGCAAACTCTGTAGGGGTTCTGAATGGGGAAACACATATGGGGCCCTCTTGGTCAAACCATATGGGTAAAACATGGGCAAACACAATCATTCCCATATAGGCTGCCTACACTGGCCCAAGGTAGTACACACAAAGGCAAACTCTATATGGGTTCTGAATGGGGAAACACGTACGGAGCCCTCTTTGCCAATATGGGTCAGACATGGGCAAACACAATCATTCTCATATAGGTTGGCTACATGGGCTCACCCACATGGGTAATCTCTGTATGGGTTGTGAATGGGGAAATACATATGGGGTAGTGATGGGTCATTCATGAATGATCTGTTCATTATGTCTGTCATGTAACAAATGAATGAAAGACTTTGAAGGTAAAGTAATTATTTATGTTCCCCATTAAGTATATTTGGCTGCATTATAATGATTTCCTAATTTGGAATATGATCAAGATTGTGTAGGTGGATGTGTTCGGGGAATTTGGCTGGTAAAAATATAATATTTAACGCCACTTAAATGATTGAAATGAATTTGTTCATTTTGATGAACGAGACCAAAGGAAAGAGTCAGTAAAATGATCCGAACTTCCCATCACTAATATGGGGCCCTCTTGGGTAAGACATAAGCATTCTGGATAAGACATGAGCAAACACAATCAGGCTGACTACATGGGCCCTAGGCTGTACATAAATAGGTACAGATTGGGCAGTGTGTTTGGGATCTATGTGAGTACAGTATTGACTTTATTCTCCGGAGAAACAAGCACGTCACCATCTTCAGAATATTGTCTTTGAACTTGTGCGGTAGCTCTGTATATTTCTATGGCATCGCTGTCTAAGTTATTTAGCTGGTAAAGTGGTTTTATGTATTGTAGAGTTAACGAAAGTTATCGTAAACATTGTAATGTTTAAAGCAAATGTCTTGACAAATGTCAGTAGACCAGGAAGATTTTAAAACAAGCGGTTCATTTATAAATCTGTCTGATCACAGAAGATGGCAAACGCAGCACTAAAAAGGGGCGGGACTACATAAGGTGAAAAGTCAACACCAGTCCTGGAGGGCCGGTGTATAGCATACTTTAATTTCAACAAACACACCTGTCTCGATAATTCACAAATCATTTTGAACACTGTGTTTAGCTTGTTTGGTGTGTTTGGTTAGAGACAGAACTAAACTCAACAGTACATTTAGGATTGTTGGAAGAGTTCATGATCGAGTCAGGAGTTGAAGAGCCCTGGAATATACAAATCAAATTAAACCCAGTGTGCCATCAGCAATGGCCTGCAAAGCACATGCTTATCTCCATATAGTTATTTCAAAATCTAAATGGTTCAAAATATCCAGAAAATGGTCATTGTGCAATATGAAGAACGGGTTACAGAAGGCTAATTATCTATCAAGATAATGGGATTATAGTGGCTTTGAGATGCAGAACTCAAACCCCTAGCAACAGCTGCCTGATTCCACAGAAGTACTCCAGAGTTTTATGGTCAGTTAGTTAGTAACAGATAATGAAATAGCACAAGCGAAGAAAGATAGAATGGAAATTCATGTTTCTGATGGGAAAATCCAATGTAAATCCAGAAATTGTATTTGCAGCATGATACAGGAGTCCAGAATAAATTGCCCTTTCATTCAGTTAGCATATTGTGTTTTGTGTTGAGTTTTCTTTTTGGACCAACAGTACAGACTTTTCTTTTCAGTCTAGTCGGCACATGACCGACCTTCAAAGTTGAAATATGATTGAAATAATGTCAGTTGCTGTTTTAACGTTGACACAATGTTGATATAAAGTTTAATGCCAAATCATTGAAAAATGATTTTAACAAAAACAAATCATTACAAAAAAAAGAAGACAATTAAAATATCTGTTGAATCAATGTCATGTCATTAAAAAGAAATATCTGCCTTGAATTATTATGATCATTAATATTTTATTTATTAGCATTTTATGATATTTTAATCAAAACACCTCTTCAAAAATCCAAATGTAAATGTACAAATATAATTATTATCATTAGTAACAATAATTATAATGGGTGCAGTTTTAATCTCAAAAGAGCAGTGAGATTTTGTGAGGATTTACAATTTTGTGTGTGTGCCTACAGTTTACCATGAATTATAATTTCATTTCTTTTAATCATACACTGTCATCAGAAAACTATTTGACCAATTTATCAAATAATACAGCCTAAAAAAATAAAACAATGCACATGTTTCTTTAATAATAATTAAAAAAAAAAAAATACTCTTTACTTTCGTTACCGCTCTGAAACAATTGCAATTGGTTGTTTCACCTGGTTGCTTTCATCATGATTGGTTAATCTGACTGTCATCCACGAAACTGGCCAATGAGAAAAGTGCGCGCCTTTTTACTAGTACATTTGAAAATACGTCATTTTGGTGATGTGTTTGACTGCGAGATTACTCGGTCAATTCCGGTTATGTGTCTGTTAAAGTCTTATTTTAAATTAATTTGAGTTGTGGCATGTCAGTGGAGAACAGCAGCTGGAGTGTGAACACAGAGGAGGAAGGGGCAGACTGGATGTGGTCCTGCAAACATGGCGATATCAGGTAACAAAACATTTTTCAGTCAAACCATAGTAAAGTTATGTTTTGTGTCCATAATTTATGTGAGTGAGAAATCAAAGTGAGAGTCTATAATTGCGATTAGTGTATTAGCGCTGGCTAGTAAGTTATGTATTTCAATGCAGTCTGAGTTTGCTGTGTGTTTGTATTAATGTCAGCTAAGTTAGTTTAAAACTCAAACTCGTGAGAAGTAAAGGAGCATCAGAATTAGTAAAGTGAATGAGAAAACTGCAATTTACACTCAGAGACACTGGAATCTATAGGATAGTTGAGATGTTGTATTTGTTGTGTCGATGACCGTTTCTGAGTATTTTTATTTTTTATTTTCTCCTCTTCAAATACTGATAACTGCTAATGATAAGATATTGGTTTACATTTTAAATCAAACACACGTTTTTCAGGGAAAACAGGCACCCAACACAGAGACTACAGTAAGATGTTATTCAGTTTTAACTGTTTCTAGACCTCACATTGGGATAATATCTGTAGTATTAAGTATGATTCTAATCATTATAAGTACATTTGTAAGACATTTTCCCACTGGTGATAGAAAATGTGAGTAACTTTTTTTTTCTCCTGTTGTCTTTCTTCCTCTGAGGTGGCACAAAGAAAGAGAAATATAACTTGTCACCATCATCGGTCCTTTATTTCATTCACTGGGGAACATCACAACCTTCAGATGTGTCTTATCAGGATAAATGCAGCTGCAGGGAAAATTATTTGAAGGTAGGTTTGATTGTGGTGTACAAACTGGCTTTTTTTTTAAGCTACAGTTGTGTTCACCTTGCTATGATATCTATGGAAAGGTCCCATTTTTGTGAATCCTCTTTGACTTTCTTTTGGGGATTCACATTTTTCTTATGAGATTGTCATGCATTAGGTTTATGTTTAAGTTTTCAATCATTACTAACAGTTTCAAAGCTGACAATTTATGTTGTCTAAATGGCGCATAATGGCAAATGGCAGTACAATTTAAATACATTTTGTTTAAGATTGTTTAAAGGAATGGTTAAAAAAAAGCATTCTTTTTAAGGACTCGTCAGCCCCATCCTACTCCAGGTTCACCAAGGATCCAGCTGAAGCCCTGTTCACACTACAAGCGACACGCAACGACAAAGCAACACGATCCCATTCATTTCAATGGAGAGCTGGCGATTTCCGGCGACAGAGGCCGTTGGCGACCGGATGGGGCGTGTCCAGTGACATGACAAAGTTCAGAATCATTCAACTTCATGCAAATGAAGAGTGACTTTCAGGAGCAATAGCCAATAGGAAAGAAGACGGAAGAGCTCATGTGATCGTTCTCCTTTCAGCCAGAGATAAACAAACACAAAGAAAAAAGTAGGCTCTGCTTCTCATTCATATTTGTTTGTATGTACGGATTTAATTTATATTTATATTATATTTACTCTTTTGCCTCCTAAATGTTTTTATTTAGCGGCAAGAATCCTGATTCGCTGTGAAGGCAACCAGTAGTGAGAACGCCCGCTAGCAACCTCATCGCCAGCCCCGGTGACCGCAGCTTCATTACTGGCCATTTGGAGGAGGATTGTCCTTTATCTGCTACACTGCACTGTCACTTCTGGTATGGATTCACAGACCTTTTGTGATATGTGAGATGTTTACTTAAAGGGACAGTTCACCCTAAAATGAAAGTTCTACCATCATTTATTCTTCAGCACCCTTATGTTTTTTCAAACCTGTATGAAGTTCTTTCTTCTGTTGAAGACAAAAAAATATTTTGAAGAATATTGATAACCAAATAGTTCATAGTAGCCATTGACCTCCATACGGTAGTAGGAAAAAAAAAATTACTGTGGAAATCAATGGGGCCTGTTAACTGTTTAGTTACCAACGTTTGGAACAACAGAAGGGTGAGTGAATGATGACAGAATTTTCATTTTTGAATGAAATATCCCTTTAATACAATGTATAATTATGATTCTGGATTAAAAGTGATATGTTTCTCTACAAATATTATCAGAAATATATGGGGACACACATACAGTGCCTTGCGGAGAAAAAATAAAATAAAAAAATCACATTTTGTTATGCTGCTGCCTTGTTAAACTGCTTTAAATTACTTTTTTTCCACATCAATCTACACTCCATACACCATACTGACAAAGCAAAAACAGAATTGTCACAACTTTGTAAATGTATTAAAAATAAAAAACTGAAATAAGTATTCATACCCTTAACTAAATATTTATCTGAAGAACCTTTATAGTCTCAAGTTTTTCTTTTTTTTTGTTTGATGCGACAAGCTTTGCTCAACAGCATTTGGCAATTATCTGCCATCCTTCTCATCTCTTCACCTCTCATGCTCTGCCAGGTTGGATGGGGGCAGATGTAGGCTTGGGCGGTAATACGGTAATATGGTATACCGCGGGATCTAAAAATAGCAACGGTATCAGTTTCAATACCGTTATACCGTCATAAAAACAATGCACTTATATAGGAGACGAGGATTAAATATTAAATATAATTTATCTAATGCCTAAAAATGCGTATGCTTGGTTGTCATCACGTGACAGCGTGGAGGAGAAAGAGAGAGAGGGGGAAACGATGGCGAGTCGCGCACCAAGTGACCAGGGTAGGGTTGCACCAGCCATTCGTAAGTTCTTACTTAAATTAGAATGTTAAGTTCACACTAGAGGCTAGTAACTACTTGCTAGTTTGTAACTAAATTTGTACTTACTTCGGTTGCACCAGCTGTTCGTTAAGCAGGACGTAGCTAGTAGTTCTTAAGCTCTCCGTAAAGTAATGCGTAGTCGCATAAAATGACGTTTACCCTAAATCATCCAATAGAAACCTTCAAATACGCGAGCAGAACTTGTTTAAATGTTATTGATTTTAATTAATCCTTCATTCTAACTTCTTTCGCCTCACGTATACTAACAGTAAAAACAAGTTTCCATTAATAACGATACATTAATAACATTAGTCTATATGTAAGCTATTTTTATATGTAAATAACATTCAGAAACTGTAATTGAAATAAATAAGGATCAATAAATACTGAAAGAAAAAAAAACATAAGAAATGCCATTTATTTATTATTTCATCTGACATGCGCAAACACGGACCCGAAGTGCACAGAGGCGCGCTGTAGATGGGGTGTTGAAGACGGGCTAAAAAAGAAACAAAGTACTTTTACTCACATATTGTTCTCTCTCTTAATATGTACGTGAGTGTAAATGTCAGCAGCATCATATATGCCTAAAGGATTGGAGGTTGTCAGGTAAAAGAAGAGCATATTGATGCAATTCACTCAGTCTGCTCTTTTATTCCAACCGTTACTCCTGACCAGACGCGTCCGTAAATATTTAGTTTATACGTAGAGTTACACTTCAACTAAGTGTAATGGTGCAACGAAAAAATATTTAGTAGTCCGTAAGTTGTAACTTAGTGCCCATTTACGTCAAAACTAGGCTAGGTTGTAACTTACGTTCAGCTCGTGCAACCGGCCCCAGGGTCTCGAAAAAGAACACAACTTCTGCAGTTTGGCAGTATTTCGGGTTTCGACCGAACGAGAAGGGAGAGGCGGTAAATACGGATGAGGCAATTTGCAAATTGTGCAACAAAAAGGTGACCGCGAGAGATGGAAATACTTCGAACCTAAGGTGACACTGTCTGAGCCTTATGTCATAATTTTTATATTATTCACGGTAATACCGTATACCGAGGTAAAACAGGGAGGAGGTTTGACGGTATCAAAATTTGGATACCGCCCAAGCCTAGGCAGATGCACATTTTCAGGTTTCTCCAGAAATATTTGATTTTTTTACATATCAAAATTGCCTTGACAGAAAAAGGTTTGGAAACACTGATTTAATCATTCAGACCTTTTTTTTTTTTTTTTTTTTTTTTTTTTTTATTCATTCATTCATTCAAGATTAAACATTTTAAATGGACTGCAGCCATTAACATTTTGTCAGAACTTCTAGTAAATTACATTTTATTTTTAGTTGTCTGTTCAGAATCGTGATGTCTGAAACTAAAAAAATTGGAATTCTCTATGCATCCAGAATCATGCAGCTGTAGCTTGTCATCATTTACTCACCCTCAAATTGCTCCAAACCTGTATGAATTTCATTATTCTGCTCAACACAAAATATATTTTGAAAACGTTTGTGGGGTACCATGGACTTCATATTATTTTTTCATACTGTGGAGGTCAATGGTGCCTCACAAAAAAAAAAACTTTATGCATTATTTTGTCGATCTATTCCGTCCATGTCAGAGAATCTGAACATGAGAAACTACCTAACAGAAAAATATCTAAAATGCATATGCATACATTATAAGCTGATTTTGATTACAAATTGAAATCAGAATTGTCTGAATAAATAAACAGTAATTCTCTATTATTTTGCCCTTCCATTGATATACTAAGGATAAGAAAAAAATTTATTTGGAATGGTCAATGTATTGGAATAAAGTTATTTCATATGGTATTTTAACATGTGTATAGCATAATTTCACATTTACTAAACGCATCCTAAAAAAGTTGAATGGCATAAACACTTTGGTTTTTACTCTGTTGTTTTCCGTACTGTAGGGGAGGGCAGCATCCTCATACACCATCTTCCTGAAAAATTTTAAAATGTCCTTTTTTTTTTTTTTTTTTTTTTAAATCATTTTAGTATAACCATGATTCAGCTAAGCACAAAAGTGCTAATTTAATGTTATTTTGTATAGCTGTATATCTAAAAAAAATAATCAATATTTGTTTTGCAGAGGCTCTTTAGAAGACTGCATTGATGTCAAAGGTCAACCGGCAAGAAGCTGAGGGGGAACTCTCAAAATTGGTACAAGAGACAGAGGAGGACTGAGGGTGTCTAGAATGCACAAATGTCTGTCTGCAGTTTAAGCAGTACTGAAAAATGTATAGTTGCTGCTGCTTCTAACTGTCCCCAGTTTTTTTTTTCTTGTGCAAATGTTCAAAGCTTTCAGTAAACACTGGTTCAAATACAGGTTCAAAATGTGTGCTAACTTTGACAGTTACATTAATTTTAACAATTAGGTATCAGAATATAGCATAATATGATAGGTAGTTTCAATAAATTTGAAATTTTAAGCATATTGTCTTGTTGGGCCCCACCTAAAACCCAGTGAAATCCTGCATAAAACCCACATGGATAAGTTGCATGGGGCCAACATGGAACCCGTGGACAAACCCACTTACAACCCATACTTAGATGGATCCCAGATGGGTATTGCATATGATCTCTTGTTGGGCCCCACTGAAAACCCAGGGAAATCCTGCATAAAACCCACATGGGTAAGCTGCATAGGGCCAACATGGAACCCGTGGACAAACCCACTTACAACCCATATTTAGATGGAACCCAGATGGCTTTTGCATATCATCCCTAGTTGGGCCCCGCCTAAAGCCCAGGGAAATCCTGCATAAAACCCACATGGGTATGTTGCATGGGGCCAACATGGAACCTGTGGACAAACCCACTTACAACCCATATTTCAGCCAATGTAGTAACCTTGTAGTACCCACATAAAAAATAAAGCTGGGGCCAAGATGGGTCTTGCGCATGTTGTCCAGTTGGGGCCCACCTGTTGGCAAGTACAATCCCGCATGAAATCCATGTGGGCAATTGGCATTGGGCCATTATGGAACCCGCGGACAATCCCATTTTGGGCCCACTTTTTCAGCCCATGTAAAACCCACCTGGGCCCCACACACAAATGTTGGCTGGGGTACTTTGCCCCGCCCCCAAATATATGATTCGACTATCGGTATGATTCGAAAATTCCGATTCGACTATGAAAATCCTTAGTCGGGGACACCCCTAGTGATCTGATAAATAAATATTTAAATATCTTCTAATTAAAATAGTAAGGGTTCCTACGCAGTTTAGAAATATGGAAATTGATTTAAGTAACACTGCAACACTGCTATTTTATTTGCGCTTACTTCATTCATAGTATTTTAAACTCATTTACTTCACACACTTCTTACTGCGTTGTAATTTTAGAGGTTTATGTGAACAACATGATTTCCTTTGGCTCACCGGTTCCTGCGCAGTTTAAAAAGTATTTTACTTAAGTAATTTGCAGGTCTGGAAAAGTAGGCTATGGAAAAAAAAGAGAAAAGAATATGGAAAAATATTTGTTTTGACTATTTTCCCTATTCGGTGATCTAAAATATAAAATTAAAAATTTCTAAAAATAAATTTATCTAACAAGTAGAGAGATTTCATGACAAACATTTAGTGATCATTTGAACACGACTGAATTAATTTAAGGTGCACATTTTCATTATATGCAGGACTCTTTAAACAAGCCTTTTTTTTTTTTTTTTTTTGAACTTCACTAAACAAATGTGCGTGTGCCACGCAAACCAGCAAAAGATAAAGAAGCAAACATGTAGACCTAGTAGAAAATGTATCTGTATCTAAGTTCATTATTAGCCTATTCTTGACAGCTGGATTTGTTTTTTGTTTTTTTGAGATGACTGTTTGATTGGTGATCACACTGTGCTTATTCCATTCATTCGTGTAGCCTAACATATTGTAGCCTATAAGGTTTAAATCATTGCCTTTAAAATATACACAAATACTAGAATGTGTATGATGTATTATTTTAGGTAATATTACTCTTGCCAAGCTCTGATTTATGAGAGAGGCAACAGCAAGCTGTGTTTGATTTGCACTCTTTTCTTCCATAAAGTTTACATTCATTCAATTCACACACTCATCATTCCGTGAGGTTTGTGTAAAATATCATGCTGATCCCCTGGCTCACCAGTAAATCTATCAAACACGTGCTGCAGCCTCAGCTGAATATTCGGGCAGAATTATTCATTATCTGTTATTCGTTTTGAAGCCATTATCTGCGCCTTTCCGAATAAAGTATTCGGCTTCGTGCACACCCCTAGTGGGTAGCACAGTTGTCTGTCTTTAATTTCGAGGTGAAATACAGACCGGGAAAGTGTAACGCTGCAGCCGACGCTCTGTCTAGGCAGGAGTATGCTCCGGGTGCACTTAGGATGGGTTAAATGCAGAGCACAAATTCTGAGTATGGGTCACTTTCACTTTTCAAGATGTGGAGGAATGTGTGAAGTTGCCTCAGCCCAAAGTTCATGACCCTGTGAAAGCAGTTTTAGCTTTCCGGCCCCTTGAAGTGATTGCAATGGACTTTACTGTCTTAGAGCCTGCTTCTGACAGGCATGACAATGTTCTGGTTGTTACAGACATTTTCACAAAGTTTACACAGGTGTTTCACACCAAAGACCAAAAGGCTGATACCACAGCAAAGATCTTGTTAAAGGAGTGGTTTATGAAGCACGGCGTCCCTGAGAGGTTGCACTTCGATCAAGGTTAAAATTTTGAGAGTGAGGTAACAGCCTAGCTGTGCAGACTCTGTGGGGTGAAAAAGACCCGTATGACCCCTTATAGACAAAGAAAATGCCCATTGTGAATGGTACAATCGAATGCTTCACAACCTTTTATGTATGCTTCCACCAGAATGAAAACAGCATTGTCCTAAGTACTTGCCAGAGTTAGTTCACTCATATAATGTGACTCTGCATGCTACTACAGGTTTTTCCCCTTATCTCCTCCTTTTTGGGGTACAACCACATCTGCCCATTGATGCATTCTTGGGTGGTGGGGAAGTCGCTGAGGGAAAACAAGACTGGTTATCCTTTCATCAGGAGAGGCTAAGATACTCCCATGAGAAAGCTAAAGAGTACTCAGAGGAAAAAGCTCTAGAGAGGGTGGCTCGTCTGAATGAAAAGTAATTTTGTCTCCAAGTCAGTGTGTGGGCGAGTTGGTGTATCTGCATCAGCGGCAAGATGCCTGGAGCTTGACCGTGCAGTGGAAATAATAGGCATGACTTACACTGTGAAATCTTTAGAAGGAGGGCCCTTGAAAAGGGTTCGCTGGTCTGAGTCACGTCCAGGTGTCGTGCCCACTCCTAGGCCTAGGAGTAAGGACAAATCTCAGTCAGGTACACAGCTTGTCACCATGGATGGGAAGGGGACTCCTAAGCCAGATTTTTTGGTAGTAGAGGAGGTGGTACAGCCCTCTGTAGGAGGGGCCACAAACACTCAAGTTAACTCAGAGGCACCAGGTACTTTGGGGTTCAGCACTGAAGGTAACCAGGTACCAGTTTCGCTGGTAGAGACTCTGCAGAATCTGATGGTGTGGTCCTGAATGCAGATGAGCATGTTCAGTCTCAGAAGTTAGATACTGGTGAAATACGTGACAGAATTCAGAGAGAAGTACCAGTTCGAACTTTGGAACTTTGTGGCTGATGTCTGATATTTACTGATTTATCATAACAGAGGATCGGCGTGTGCAATTTGACTTCATCGCTTTCTGATTTACCCGTCCTAACATTTGAGAGTGTGCCATGTGGCCCATCAAGCTGCTGTAGCAGATTTTTTTCTCCTCTGCTCTGATCAGTGCTGCTCAATGTCTGATGTATTCGTCAGCAGACCTTTACAAACTCAGATATGCAGCCAAACCCCCACTGATTTTGTTTAATCATCCGGATATGCTACGCCGACGGAAATACATTCACCGTGGACCCTGTCGGAGTATCCACACCTGTACTACCAAACCTGGACAAATTCTGTCTTTTTGGTCAATTAACTCAAGAATGTCTAAAAATGCTGGAGGGCCTACGGATTATGAAATGCTGACTCTGTTACCAAGTCATATTTTTTTTTATCTTCTACCTGCAGATTTTCTCTTTTTAATGTTCGGTCACTCAACAACAAGTCTTTTCTCATCCATGAACTTATTGTGGACCAAAATATTGATTTTATGTGTTACTTTTTTTCCCTTTAAATCAAACAACCCCACCTGGATATGCCTATATACTGTATGTAAACCTTGCTGCTCTTTATAGTGACAATTATAAAGTCTGCCCTATCTCTGTTTCGGAGCTATCTTCTTTTGAAATCATAGCTGTACAACTTACAAGGACTAATTCCAATCATTGTTGTTATGATTTACAGACCACTAAAATCATCTTCTTTGCCTGTTATTCCTACTGAATTTTCTACTATTTTAACACATTCATGTACTTTGTCTCCTAATATTATGTTGATGGGAGATTTTATTATTCACTATGACAATCCTCCTAGCACTCAATATAATGATTTTAAATCAGTCTTGGGAATTTGACAAAATGCACAAAATCAGCACTATCCAACACATAACAAAGGTCATATCTTAGATCTAGTATGTTGTTCTGCTGTTAGTCCTTTTAATTTTTCTTCTAACGAATTTCCTATCTCCAATCACAAGCAGGTATATTTTAAAGTTACTGTTCCTTTAATATATGCTGAACCACAACATTCTATTTTACGTATACGTAATATTTAAAAAATTGACCTAAATGTTTTGGATGGAATGATTGACCACTCTGTAAACGAGTGCTGTTTTACTTCTTCCACATCTGACTGGGTACGTTTTTATAATGACTGTATTAACTCTTCTATGCTTCTGAACTCTGTCACCAAAATTCTATAGGTCGTTGACTGGAGAGACTGTGGAAAAAAAAAAAAAAACCCTCCAAAATCACGTAAAAAATGTTTATGCTTCATTTACATAGTAAAATATGATTCTGGGTGTAATTTGTTTTATATAGCCTGTTTTTGCAAAGGAAACTCAAAATGACATGTAGATGCAAAAAAATAATAATTTCACTCGCTTCATTTATGATCCTGTAACTTCTGTTTGGAAGCTGTTATTTGAAAAAAAAATATTTTTTTTTTTTCTGGTACATTTTGGCATCTAGTGGCATCAAACAAAGTAAGTTGCAGGGAGCAGGCCCTAACAGAAATTGAATTACAGATTTAAAAAAATATATATAAAAAAAATTTAGTGTTTATTGTAATATTTGAAAAGCATATAATGTTATTTATAAAAAAAAAATACACTCATATGTTATAGTTCAAAATAGTGCTGGGAGGTATGACCAAAAATTTATATCATGATATATTTAAAAAATTATACCGGTTTCACGGTATATGATGTTTTTTTTTTTGTTTGTTTGTTTTAATGCATGACCGTGTGTTAACCACATTTTCTACTGATTGAGAGAGGAAAAACTGCAGTAGATTGACTTAGAATGCCCTATTTTACTGTCATGATGAGCGAATATTGTAGAAAAATTCCACACTAAATAGTGACTAAATACGACCCATTAATACATGTTAACCAGGAGTCACTCTGATTTATAATCGCGACATCGTCTGATATAATCAACATGTTATACTAAAGAGTGGCTATGCAGTGGTTTTGGCTATATTACTTTTTTGTCTCATGCAGCGCACTGCCTGCGTCTGAGTAACAAACTAAAAATAAAATAAAAAAAGTGCATAATATTAACAGACGAACTATGCTCATATTTATAGTTCCAAACAGTCAGTTAGAGGCAGGTGCTTGGAAACACTGTTTTGTATTAATTTACTGACGAGTCTGCTGCGGTACGACTGCTGAATGCGCTGCTTCTCTGCCGCTCGCCTCACAGAACAGACACAGACACTGGTATTGCGGTATTTTAAAAATTCATATCATAAGAAAAATAAACACCGGTATTCGGTATGAACAGGTATACCACCCAGCACTACTTCAAATGGTTTTCTTTACAATGAAACCATTTTTTATTTTTTTTTATTTCCTCCATTGTATGGGTGTAGGGTAAACATTCGAATTTGAGTGTGCAAATTTAGGCAAAGATTCCAAAAAAACACCCCAGAGCTTAAGTGGCTAGAAGTACACAAACAGATGTATTCTGAAAATCTGATCTCGTACAAGGATGCACTTGAATGTGCGAAATCATCTTTTTATGCGAATGTCATAGGCAATGGACAGAATAATATAAAGACTGTGTTTGGCACTGTTAACAATAACAAATAGTTTAAATCTTCTGATACTGATTCACTTTCTCCCAAACAATGTGTATTCCTTTTCTAATTTTTTTAGGTCTAAGATTGATAGTGTACATCAAGAATTACGTAACTCTGTTTTAATGTCTGATGTTCACCCAGATGGATTCAATCAAGTATTTTGGTATACAAGTGCTCTTTCTAAATTTGAGTTGCCTTCTGTTGATAATAAGAAGTTGATAATGAGGTCTAAGCCTTCTACATGTTCACTTGATTCCTTACTCACTGTTTTAGTAAAGTGCTGTATTCAATGAATCTCTCCTATTATTATAGCTATAGTGAGTTCCTCATTATCTATGCTACTCTTCCTTCACAATTAAAATTGGCTTCTGTCACTCCAATACTTAAAAATTCTACAGCAGATCCTAATGTTTTTAATAACTATTGGCCCATTTCTCTCTCTTTTTTAAAAGTTATATTTATGGCTTTTATGCCTTATTTCGAATAGGACAGTGGAGAGTGTGACAGGAAAGCATAGGACATAGAGAGGATAGTGGGATCGGCAAAAGACCTTGAGTCGGGTAAAATGTACAGCGACATATACAGCGTATATGTCGCTGTGCTTAACCGCAAGGCTATTGGTGCCGACCTATCGGCTCATTTCTAATTTTCCTTTTATTTCAAACATACTTAAATGCGATCCCACACACTATCAGTACTTGCTAAATATCTAAGTTTATTATCTCAAGCAAGGTTTCAGTTTTGATTCGACAGTGTTGTTGGACTATTCTTCCTATGCACATATAGTTGATTGAATTTCAAAAATACTTGAAAGAACAGTATCAACTCAACTTGAAGCGCATTTGCAAAGTAATGGTCTTTATTAGTGATTTTAAGCGGCTTTCAGACCTGAAAATAGCACAGAAACAGCTCTTGTTAAAGTTACAGTACAAATGATCTTCTCCTTGCAGCTGACTCTTGTCTTCTGTCCATTCTTATTCTTCTAGATATTAGTTCTGCCTTCGATACTATTAGTCATTCAGTGTTACTGGAATGATTGGCTTGTATTGGAGTAGCTGATAATGCCCTTCTTTGGTTTTCATCTCATTTAAGTGACAGGAAACAGTTTGTTGAATGCTCAGTCAGAGTCTGTTACAGTAATTCAAGTTGTTCCACAGGGATCAGTGTTGGGTCCGTTTTTACTTATTATTTATATGTTACCCCTTGGTCACATTTTTGGCTAGTATGGCATTAATATTCATTTTTGTGCTGATGACACACAATTGTATACATCTTCAAAACCTTATGCTTTCCATCCTCCTTCTGAACTCACTATACAGGTGCTGGTCATATAATTAGAATATCATCAAAAAGTTGATTTATTTCACTAATTCCATTCAAAAAGGGAAACTTGTATATTATATTAATTCATTACACACAGACTGATATATTTCAAATGTTTATTTCTTTTAATTTTGATGATTATAACTGACAACTAAGGAAAATCCCAAATTCATTATCTCAGAAAATTAGAATATTACTTAAGACCAAAACAAAGAAAGGATTTTTAGAAATCTTGGCCAACTGAAAAGTATGAAAATGAATAGTATGAGCATGTACAGCACTCAATACTTAGTTGGGGCTCCTTTTGCTTTAATTACTGCAGCAATGCGGCGTGGCATGGAGTCGATCAGTCTGCGGAACTGCTCAGGTGTTATGAGAGCCCAGGTTGCTCTGATAGTGGCCTTCAGCTCTTCTGCATTGTTGGGTCTGGTGTCTTTCATCTTCCTCTTGACAATACCCCATAGATTCTCTATGGAGTTCAGGTCAGGCGAGTTTGCTGGCCAGTCAAGCACACCAACACCATGGTCATTGAACCAGCTTTTGGTACCTTTGCCAGTGTGGGCAGGTGCCAAGTCCTGCTGGAAAATGAAATCAGCATCTCCATAAACCTTGTCAACAGAAGGAAGCATGAAGTGCTCTAAAATCTCCTGGTAGATGGCTGCGTTGACTGTGGACTTCAGAAAACACAGTGAACCAACACCAGCAGATGACATGGCAGCCCAAATCATCACTGACTGTGGAAACTTCACACTGGACTTCAAGCAACATGGATTCTGTGCCTCTCCACTCTTCCTCCAGACTCTGGGAACTTGATTTCCAAATGAAATGTAAAATTTACTTTCATCTGAAAAGAGGACTTTGGACCACTGAGCAACAGTCCAGTTCTTTTTCTCCACAGCCCAGGTAAGATGCTTCTGACGTTGTCTCTGGTTCAGAAGTGGCTTGGTAGCCCTTTTCCTGAAGACGTCTGAGCGTGGTGACTCTTGATGCACTGACTCCAGCTTCAGTCCACTCCTTGTGAAGCTCTCCCATGTGTTTGAGTTGGCTTTGCTTGACTGTATTCTCAAGCTTGCGGTCATCCCTGTTGCTTGTGCACCTTTTCCTACCCAAATTCTTCCTTCCAGTCAACTTTGCATTTAATATGCTTTGATACAGCACTCTGTAAACAGCCACACCTTTCAGTAATGACCCTCTGTGACTAACCCTCTTTGTGGAGGGTGTCAATGTTCGTTTTCTGGATCATTGCCAAGTCAGCAGTCTTCTCCATTATTGAGGTTTCAAGGAACAAGAGATATCCAGAATTTATACTGTAGGGATGGTCATTTATTGAAACTCAAATGTAAATATTCTAATATTTTGAGATACTGATTTTTGACTTTCATGAGCTGTAAGCTCTAATCATCAAAATTAAAAGAAATAAACATTTGAAATATATCAGTCTGTGTTTAATGAATGAATATAATATACAAGTTTCACTTTTTGAATGGAATTAGTGAAATAAATCAACTTTTTGATGATATTCTAATTATAAGACCAGCACCTGTATGTTTGCAGGATGTTGACATATAGATGACTAAACTTTTTAAAACTAAATGCCAACAAAAGTCCTTCTTGTTGGGTTTAAATCGGTTTTATCTAAAACTCAACCTTTCACTTTGCTTATCAATAACTCTAATATTTAATACCAGCTAATATTTCCACTCAGGTGAAAAGTCTTGGAGTTATATTTGATAGTTTGCTTTCCTTTGGCTCCCATATTAATAATATTTCAATTATTGATTTTTTCCATTTATGTAACATTTCACGACTTCCCCCATCACTTTCTTAGTGTAGCTGCTAGGATTATCTGTTCACGTATCTCTGATCATGTAACTTCTATTCTATTCCAACTACATTGGCTTCCTGTCTGTTATCACATACAATATAAAATTTTGCTGCTCACCAATAAAGCACTTCATAATCTGGCACCTTTTATCTTTGAAATCTTCTTCAGTTGTACACTCCCACATTGCCTTTGAGATCATCCTCGGCAGACTTACTGTGAGTTCCAAATTTCAAGTTAAGTTCCCCTGGTGATTTGACTCTTAGTTGTGCTGTGCCAAAACTATGGAATTCTTTGCCACTGCATATTTGTCAGCTGGATTCAAATTCCCTTTTTAAAGCTAAGATTAAAACTCTTTCAGTGATCAGGGGTGCATTTCCCAAAAGCATCGTTAGCCAACTGGTCGCAAGTTCCGTCTTAACCAGCATAGTTCAACGATTCAGTGTTTCCCGAAACCATAGTTAAAATGAACATTCGCAATCAGCGTCACAAACTTACGTGGTTGGAACTTCAGCTCTCGACCTGTGGTTAGAAGCATAGTTTCTTGTTAATAAGATATATGGGCTTAAATGAATATGCTCTTAGCAAGCTAACATGCAGCACTATCTGTATCTTCCATTCTATCTAAATATAAAATGCATTTTAATTATGTATTTTTGTAAATGCCGTTTTTGAAAAGTGCCCATGTGCATAAATGCCTAAGGGAATCCCAGAGTGTGACGTAAGAGGGCGATCGTGATGAATCAAACATCAAATAGAGCAAAATGACAGGGAACAAAAAATAGTAAATTAGTCAGTAGGTGCCATGTTCAATACAGCAGCATCTTAGAGATCTCTAATCAGGTAAATAGCAGAAGTTATTCCTCCAACACATGCATGTGACGTCATTAACAATGGTCCTATGCTGTTGAACTAATGTGGTTCAAACGACGGAGATGCGACTGTGTTCGGGAAACTAGCTAGTTTGTTTCCAAAACAATGCATCGTACTATGGTGGTTAATCAGCGAGTTACAACGTTGTTCGGGAAACGCACCCCTGATTGATTTGTATGTTTGTGTGTTTTGTATAGGTTTGTATTCTGTATTTTGTATTTTACTGCTTTTCTTTTATAATGTATGATGATCTTGAGTGTTTTAAAAGGCATCTAAAATTAAAGGTATTATTGTTATTAGGGGCCAAGCACCAAAGGTGCAATGGCACCTCTTGTATCCGTTAGATTTCCTGTTATTATTATTATTCTTCTGCTCTGGAAGTCTATGGCAGCCAATAGAACCGCTTGTGGGAAAGTTGTGAAATTTGGCACACGGATAGAGGACAGTCTCAACATTAACAGTAGCAAGTTTGGAGTCTCTAACTCAAACTCTCTAGCGCCACCACTTGTCCAAATTTGCACGTTTATCCTCATCAATTTGGAACCCTAAGGTACAGAAGGAAAATTATTTTTTCTTCTGAATCCTTGGCTCATGCCAAGTCGAATGAACTCCAAAATGTAAAACTTGTAAGGTTTTTTTTTTTTTTTGCTATTTTAAATTGTTCGAAAAACTTACTTTTTCTAACCAACCTGATCTCACAGAATTGCCACCACAGATTCGGAGGTTAATTAAGTCCGTGAACATTACACAGAATTCTGTGAGATCACGTTGTTCTAACTTGTCCTAGTGGGTTTGTCTAATTTTCACAGGGCTCTAGACTGCGACAATTTTTGGAGAATGTGTGAGTTAAAATTTGAGGCGGTTGCATTTGTGCAAATGCACGGTCCATACAGCGCATGTTGCAGGCCCGCAGCACATTGTAGCAGAACTCATTTCAATGATCACGAGAAGAGAGGCGCTTTCAGTGCGAGTGTTTTGGAAGTGTACTTGCCGCGTCAGCACAAGCGCGGAGGTGGGCGCGACAAAAATAGGTACTTTAAGCAACAACAGCTGATGGAACGGCAACAACGGTCTGATGTAAACTGTTAACTGCCGTAGCCAAAGAGCGCAAAAATCCCTAAGTGACCCAGCATACCCACTGCGCATGAACCTGCAAGCCTCATTTGGAAGTGTTCACCTAACCACCCAAATGATGGAATTCAACAAAAAAAATTAGTGAAGTCAGAGTGTCTGTGGAATGGTTGTTTGGGGACATAGCAAATTACTTCAAATTCATGGACTTCAAAAATAACTTAAAAATTGGTTTGAGTAGTGTTACTAGCCTGTATGGTAATCAGACATCTCGGTTTTTTAACTTGGATCCTCCACATATTAGAGACTGTTTTTCATAATGTAACACACATGATGTAATACACACGCACACACACACTACTTTATGCACTGACCACATATACTGTGTAAAAATTAAATTACAGTAAATTTATGAAACATTTGTAAAATTAAATTACTGTAAATGTATAAAATTTAAAAAGAAGTCACATTAGAGCCAGTAGCATATGTTCATATATTTTATATTTTATTAACATGAAAGAATTTATACATTGATTGAAATCTTTTATATATTAAATCATTATATTTAATTATATTAAATCACAAAGAAATGCTTGCCCTTGCTGTTGTTGAAGTAACATAGTCTCCATTGCCTGCATTTGCTGTTGCTGTTGTTGCATTAGCTGCATCATTTCAGTCATCTGCCTTTGTGACGCTTGTGCTGCCTTTGCTTGCTCTTCAATCTGTATTTTTTTCAGTTCCAATTCTTTTTCCGTCAAAGCCCTCTCAGCTTGACCTCTCTCCCTCAAAAACTCACTGGTATCATTCCCACTTCTTCTTCTTTGTTTCTTATTTCTACTATCCTTTCCCTCATCACTAAGCCTCTTGGAAGTCTGGCTCATTCTTTCCATTGCCTTCTTCCTTGCTTCCTCTGCTTTGGCTCTGTCTGTCTCCAACTTTCTCATGTTCTCATCACTGCCTCTGTTTTCCTCTGCTGCTCTTTCTTTCTCTGATATTTCTTCTATAAGCTCATCAAGCTCTGTTGTTTGTGCTGATGTGCCACTACTCCTCTCATCTTTGTTATTTTTGGTCTTGAATTTCATTTGTATTAAGGTGAATCTCTCCCTCACAGACCTCCACGTTACTTTACATTTTAGTTCTTGGAAACAATTCAGTGTTTCAGCTATAGTAGACCAGGATTTCCCCTTGTCAACGCTGCCCTTCTTGAACCTGTACTGCTCTATCAGAAGGATTTCTCTACAGAGGATCATGCCTCTCTCTCCACTCCATAGGGGCTCTAATCAACAAGACATATGAACTAGCAAGCTCATTTTTGAACAGTAAGTATAATTAGATATACTGAAAATATTTTTTTTACATTTAACATAGGCTATGTTTTGAGGAGGATGTGTGGGCTACTTACATTGCTCGTTTCACATAATCATCGCTACCTGAGGTGTTGATGCCAACTGCAGACATATCTTTGTGCAAACGGGAAAATCATTAAACTTAGATTAAGTTAAAAGCCTATATATTCTATGTCCCGGATACAGAATAAGAGGTACAGAGAATGGATCAGTTTTTATAGAGAAAGACTGCCTAGTTAAATGTTTAGCCATGTCACTACTGATTTTTGAACTAATCAATCATGTTAACAACATTACAGCACTTATTGTGAATTTCACTAACATTGTAGTGGGGACGCTTTGTGAAAACACCTAGGCTAAATGGTTTATTATAGATATAGTAAGACAGAAACTCACCTGTTCCCTACTCATGTTGGTCTGCTGTATTCCCTGAAAAGGTAAACAGGTGTTTCGGGTTTCGAGAGACTAGAGTAAATTGACCAACAGCGCCATCTGCTGCCTGTTTTTGGATTGTATTTGTGAGAAAAGCTGTTTGCACACGTGAAAAAATCCGCCTGCACGCATTTGTGAGAAAATCAAGTCACATTTCGTCCTAAAAAGGCAAATGAGTCTCACAGTTGTAACACACAATACATATTTGTCCATACCTCTACATTTTCTTTCAAACAGTTTTGTATTTGCAAATCGGTTTGCGTTTGTTTGAAAGACGAGTTTTCTTTGCAAAGCAGATGGTGTTTATTTTCAAAACACTGGATTTGTTTGATGAATATTGGCACAAAATTCGCTCCATCCGTTAGAGGCGGTTAGTGGGTGTGGTTTGAGTGGGACCGGACGTAAGCTCATTCGAGTTTTGACAGCCAGGTGTGAGGATGTATCAGCGCGAGATGGCCGGCTGTTTTCTTTTTCTTTTCTAACTAGTTTTTAAATTGTAATGATAGACTACAACATAGACTTTGACTACTGCTGTATGCTGTTGTTTTAACGATCGCCTCTGATTTATTTTTAGATGGTGGCTAGATGCGCGGTTCTTTTTTCCCTTCTTTTCTTTTCTAACTTGTGACAAAATGCTAACTTTTAAACTGTAATGTTACAATATTTTGACAAGTATCATATACTCTTACTTAACGGTCTGATTTTTTTTTTTATTTCACACCACGGTAAGATAAGTCAGCTCTATATTTTTTTAACATGTAATGTTATACTACAACACTTGGGTAAAGTTGGTTTTATATTCGCACATTCACACATTTCCGCGTTCAATAACTTTCTAATTATATGTGCAATAAAGTTATTTTTTGCAAATTCTAATCAGCGACATCATTGTCAACCAACTACACTTTTTTTTCCACAATCGTTCAAAATGGCCAAGTATTGTTTTAATGTCATACTTGCGAATGTCTGATGTAGTGTGGTTAACAAAGTAATTGCAATAGTCCGAATGTGCCAATATAAAACCAACTTTACCCAAGTGACTACAACATAGATTTTGACAAGTATCTTATTGTTTTAACTAACGTCAGATGCTTTTTTTGTTTTAATTTTTTTTTTACTTTTTAACAAACTCTTAACTTTTTCTAAAATTGTTTTAACAACACTAACTCGTCTTGACTTGTAGGGAAAAACATTGCTCGTTTTACGTGTATGTTTGATGTTTTTTTCTTGATGTGTGTGTGAAAAACTTTAATAAAAACTTCCCTTTGTCCCGTTTAACACAGTTTCACAATTTAAAGTTTAAAGCACATAACAGTTTCAATGACCCACACAAAAACACATTCAGTCATAAATACCTTGCGATCACTGGGGTGGATAAAACAGATGGCCACTTGGACACATGGTGCCCTATGATCTCTAATAATTTTTCATTGCTTGCTTTGGTATAATAACTCGTGCTGGTCAGATTAAGTTAGACTGAGCATTGAGAAAAATTATTATTTAGTAATTTGCTTGCTTTTGCCATTGCTTTGTCTCCTGTTCTGCATTTGTCTGCAAGTCTTAATACTTGTAATATTCATCCATATTATAAATTGAATTGGCACTGTTGCCTTACAATGAGCACTTTTCGGTATGTTTTCCTATTGCTGACTGTAACTATAGTGGCTAATATGTTGCTATGACGCTGTAAACAAAAAATTTAGCCATAGTACCATTTTTTTTTTTTTTTTTTTTTTTTTTTTAAGAGCACTCTTGGGGTAGAATTTTCCAATTTTCAATTCACATGAATAATGATTTGGTGGGCTTTAATTTATATTCCTGTTGCAGGTTGTTTTTGATGGTCTCTTTTCAACATTTCCGTCCTTTAATAGGCTGTGGGTCCACTGTCTGTGCAGGATTTTTGCTATTCAAGTACTCTACATGCAGTGTTAATAGTCATTTTTCCTTCTAATATTTGATACATACAGGCTACTTTGATGTATATCATTTTCAAATAATGTTATTGACCTTTTAAATCGTAAAATGCTTCAGACAATTTCTATTGCAATGTTATTATTTTAGTTTCACCTACATTGCGGAACGGAATAAAATCATAAGAAGCTTATCTAAATATAGCTAGTGAACAGATACATTTCAAGTTAGTATTATAAAAGGTAATTTTATAAAACACTTTACCTTTTACAAATGACAAACGGCTTCTTTTTTCCACAGTTTTCGTTGCTACCTGGTCTCGTGCAGGCCACACCCAATGACACAGTGAAACTAACAGAGGATGAAAATGCTTGTCGTATGTAAATCAAGTTTCTCCCAGTGCATGAATTGTCTTTTGAGCTTCTGCAACCTGTTTTTATTAGATCCTAACCACTGAAATTATCGCGAGATGACCTGCTGTCATTTTGACGTGATTGTATAAGCACACTGTTATGTTGCCTTTGGTACTGCCGTTTGTAGCCTAAGGACACATTATTAATCCAAAATGCAGATCGCACCATTGTTAGGAAGGGGGCCATGAATGTATCATCAATGAGTGATTTCATCAGCGGCTTCAAAGTCAAGATATCTGCCCATGTTGAACTTTACATGATACACTGCAACATGTTTCTTGACCGGCACACACTTGGTCTCCTTTGAATCCAAATCTTTATGTCTAAACACTGCAGTGAAGATCCTTGAAAGCTTCCTGGAGAAAGGAGCAATTGGAACAATATTTATTGTAGAAAGTGCTATCGTGTGTGTGGTGTCATATATAGAGAGAAAAATTGTGCTACATTTGTGCTGTCAGGGGGAAAGCATTTCTTGGCCCTGTTGTATTGTGTATTGCAGAGATGAATGTACTTCCAAATCTCTACTCTCTTTTTCTGACACACATCAGCTCTGTAAAATCTGTGAAGTTTAACACAGACTTGCCTGCTGTCAGAAAGAGCTTTCGATTTCTGCCACAATAACTGGGATAACTTGTGGAGCAGGTTTCTTTGTGTGTTTTAATACTTTGACGTATCTGTTTTGGTGTGTATAAAAATGATAAGCATGTTTGTTGAGTAACCAGGTATGTTTGCGTTGTCCGGTTTCCAGCAGATCTCCCACTTCTGAACTCCTCAAACGGGTTCTTGTTGAGGAAACATCACAACAGTTAAAACAGTGCTTCCATGAACACAAGCTATTTCAGAGGAAAATATTTTACCCTGCTGCAGCTCATGTTATTGAGTTTAAATCCTCACTGTGATTTTGTTGTATTGAGGGTGTTAAGATGCAGGCATCTAAGTTGTACTTTTCAAAATTTATCACCAGGTGCTCAGTGTTGAATTTCTGCTAATGTGCTGTAAGGATAATGGTTGGTTTTCATGTTTTTAATTTTAATGTCTTAATTACTTAATTAAAAGTATAAATTATAATTTTGTGGATGTTTTTGATGTTCAGTTGTGATGTATTGATGTTATTAGTGTGTGTTTTGATTTGTGTATTTTCTGTGATTGTTGTGTTTTAAATATGCTTCTTGCTTTTCAAAAATTGAAGTAAGCCTGATTGAGGTTACGTGACTGAAAAGTTTCTGCAAGTTTTAGTAATGTGTGGAACTACACCCTAAAATTCAAAGAAAGAAATAGCAAATTGTGAAAATACAAAATATATCCTCATTTATATTACCTCTGCAACTTGTAAAAGAAAAGAAAAACTTGTAAACATTACCTTTTAAGATTGTGATATATTATTTTGTATAAGTTGTATACACTACTTTCATGATTTTTTCATAGCACTGTGTATTGTATGAATGATTAGTGTGAACATTCTTCAAAATACCTTCTTTTGTGTTTCACAGAGGAAAGAAAATCGTGCAGGTTTACAGTTTTTTACAATCGCTATGACAATTTTTTCAATACTTTTAACAATTTTCCTAAACTCTTAACACAGTTAGCACAACATCTGTCTGTGTAGGCTATACAATTAACACATTTCTTGTTGCTTTGACACAAAATGCATAAAGTTAACAAATTTAAAATGCTTGAACTTTTACACACAAGCTCAATCAAGACCAAAACAATGTAATTTTACTGCCAAATTTACAAATGCTTTCACACTGTTTGTCAGAACAGATAACATCGTTTTCTAAACCCAACTTATAGGCTAAAGTCAAAGTGAACAGCTATTCATATTGTGAATTTGAAACACGGCTGGTTCATCACACAACACACAGTCATACAAACAAACAGCTCAGTGTCTTCAGTTCAGTGGACAAACATATCTATGGATTGAGAAGGAAACTGGAGAACCTGAAGG
This sequence comes from Acrossocheilus wenchowensis, assembly GCA_029620275.1. Lineage (NCBI taxonomy): Eukaryota > Metazoa > Chordata > Actinopteri > Cypriniformes > Cyprinidae > Acrossocheilus > Acrossocheilus wenchowensis. Next base: position 28,890,228 of record CM056155.1, read on the forward strand.
AAACCCACAATAACACACAGAACATGTTAAATCACAGAAAAGCCAAGTTGAAGCAGGACTCACACGAGAGCTTCTTACTGTCACTGCTGCACTGAGCCACCTAACATTATACTGTACTGCACTGTACTGTACTGTACTGTTTTGCTGAAACACGGTACAAAGACTGTGAACTATGCAGTACTGAATACTACATTGAACGTTCAGTAGTTTTTCACCATTGTTCAGGATTTTTGACGCCTACTTTACTCCCTCATCTCTGAAAGCACCGGTGTTACATTTACATTTCATATGCTGGCTATATTGAAAATACATCTTTTTATTAGTCACTTATAAAAACTGGTTTACATTTATATAGTCAGGATTTTACTGTAAGCTGGTATATGGTGTCACTAAGCAGTAATTTGTTAAAGTGTTTAACCAATTTACCTCCTGTCGCCCAACACATGAAAACAAGCACAGTGAAAATAAATCAATGTATTTCTTCTAAAAATAATACTCTGCTTTGAAAACTTGCTGAAATTTTATTGAGGTGTTTAAAAGGTATTTAAAATAATTATAAATGCACCTATTTCATTATTATTATTATTATTATTATTATTATTTAATTGTCAAATTCTCATGGTCAAATTTTCATTTACAATCACAGTAAGACTTAAAACTGTCATGTGACTCAAATTCACTAAAACCTAATCTTCAAAAAACTACAAAAATCTAGTAGATATTTTGTGTGAATGTGTGAAGTGAAGTCCAGCGGTCTGGTTGAAGGTATAATGCGTTTAGGTCTTTTACTTGCGCTTCTGCAAAATTCACTTAAGTCAAGTCAAGTCAAGTTGAGCTTTATTGTCATTCCGCTACATGCGGGGCATACAGTGGAACGAAATGTCGTGCCTCACAGGACCACGGTGCTACATAGATACAATAATACAGCAGTGAAGTAAAACAATATAAACCTATACACAACTATCCTACTGATAGATTTGACTATAAATATACTATATTTATATATTTGTTTTTTTTTACCTATACATAAAATAAAAAATACAAACTATACAAGTGCTTCAGATACTGTACATGTGCGAAGAGAAACATTGTGAGTCAGCAGCTGGCTGGGGAATAGTGCAGGATGATTTGTAGTGCATGAGCATGTAAACATACAAACATTACTGAGTCTTTTTGTGGGATTTGTGTACACACAGCAGTGTGTGTGAAAAGTGTCTAGTACGCATAGAGGAGGAGAGTGTGCTACTACAGGTGGTTTGTACAGGCCCACTCACCTGCGTGTAGCACACTTCGATTGCACAAAAAAAAAAAAAAAAAACTTCCATAAGTTTCAGATGGTCCATGTTTCAGGAGGAAGGGGGTTTGTATGGGGGTTCAGAGAGGGGCGGGGTGATTTGAGTTTATCAGGATTCATATTTATCAGGATTCAGCTCCGTATTTAATCTGACTTCAATTTCAGATGATCATTAAATTTAGACTGTATTTCTAATTAAGAACTGATCACAAACATTCATTATGTATTAATTTAGATATTTTATTATTTTGAATATCCTGCCGTTCAAAAGTTTGGGATCAGTTAGATTTTTAAAGATTTTTACTGGACTCTTATTCTTATCAAGGCTGTATTTGTTTGAACAAAAACACAGAAAAAAACAGTAATATTGTAAAATATTAATTATTAATTTAATATAGTTTAAAATCTAATGCATTTCTGTGACGTAGAGCTGAGTTTTCAGCATCATTTCTCCAGTCTTCAGTGTCACATGATCTTCAGAAATCATAATAATATGCTGATTTATTATCAGTGTTGAAACTGTTGTGCTGCTTCTTATTTTTTGGAACATGTGATACTTTTTTTTTTTTTTTTTTTTTTTATTCTTTGATGAATAAATGGTTAAAAAGAACAGCATTTTTCAAAATAGTAATATTTTCTAACAATATACATCATACTATCACTTTTTATCCAATTAACACATCCTTGTTGAATTAAAGTTTTAATTTTTTAAAAAAAAAAGAAGAATAAGAATAAGAAAGAAACAATTTACCGACCCCAGACTTTTGAACAGTAGTGTATATTGTAACACAAAATTTATATTTTGAATAAACACTGTTCTTTTGATCTTTTTATTTATCAATGAATCCTGAAAAAAATATCACTGGTCCCAAAAAATATGAAGCAGCAACTGTTTCCAACATTGATTATAAATCAGCATATTAGAATGATTTCTGAAGATCATGTGACACTGACTGGAGTAATATTCTTTGTTTCACAGGAATAAATTATATTATTAGTAGTATATTAAAATGGAAAACTGCTATTTTAAATTGCAATAATATTTCACAAAATGACAGGTTTTTTTCTGTATTTTTGATCAAATAAATGCATTCTTGATGAGCCGAAGAAACTTATTTAAAAAACTTTAAAGTTTACTGATCCCAAACTTTTGAACGGCAGTGTATACACACACACACACACACACACACACACACATAAATTGCCCCCCCTTCCACACCGCCATCTAGTGGTTAAACATTACATTTTGCTTCTGCAAGACGTGTAGAGATTAATGCACATAAGAATGCTGTTTGAATCACTATCATTCATTCACTGTAGTTTGCATTTTCATAACGTGAACAGTTCACAAACTTAATTTATAATACTTTAACTACGCTAATATATTTAAATCAGAATACACATCTGTGGGTTCATCCCTTCTTGACCCAGTGCTGCCGAGCAGTTTTTAGAGTGTAGTTGATACATTTGCTAAAGGAGATAAATATTCATAGCTACATGATTATTTTCATTAAGATTTTTGCTGAAAGTTTTTAAATTAAATTAAATCTACATGAACATTTAAACTACATGAACATGTATGACATTAGAGATACAGGAAATTAAAATAAGAAAAATTAAAAAGATTTGCAAGTACCGTATATTGAAAAATTATCATTTTAATAATTGTGTGTATATATATATATATATATATATATATATATATATATATATATATATATATATATATATATGACAGAACTGCATAAATCAATTATTAGCAATGAATAAATATCTTTGCGTGAAATATCTAAATTAGTATCTTGAAGAATGAAAAATAAAGAATAAAAGCTACATTTTAAAAACGACCTTTGGAGTGAATGGGTCGTGATTCCCTGGTGTTGACCCGGACAGGTAATATATTAGCTGCACAGACTGGACGAACATCCCGTGGAAGATGCTGTAGGTCTTCTCTGGACTGTTGAACCCTAAACATTTTTTAACTGTTCCCTCCATCCCTCGGGAAACACTTATATTCATTATATTCCTCTGGATCGTCAGAAATCTCCATTGCAGCTAGATCAGATTTGTAACAGTTCTATGTTGAATTTACTGTTACTGCAGTTCTTCTCCTCAACACTAGAGGGTTACGTCCTCAGGTAGAAGGGGGAGGACTCCAATATAAGCAGAGAGAGTAGGTGAAGTTGAGGGGTGGTTGGTTTTAATACAAAGGCAGGATATTTGAGTTAGAGCTCACTGGTTTTCATCCTCTGTTAGGCCAGAGACGAGAAAATATTTTTCTACTGAATCTCTGGATCTTATGTTAAATTAAGTGTATGTTACGCAAGGTCTTGAGTTAAGTAGCTCTATTAGATTGTGTACGATAAGTTCAACCGTGAAATGCGTGTGGGAAATGCCATTGAATTACATACCAACGGTCTGTGGGTTATTCATTGACTGCTTCATCGTGTCATCGCCGGTGTTGTGCCGAAATCGGTGACCTAGAGAAATCTGTGACTAGAGGTCGCTGTTCAGTAAAATTTTGCTCGAGAACGCGCCTGGTGCCCGTGCACATTGTCGTGACTGCGCCTGGAAGACTGTCTGTTAAAGGGTTAGTTCGCCCATTTAAGACATGAAGTTGTATGCAATCCTTACCAGCACTATAGTGCATACACACTGACCCACCCTTTAGTCACCTCCCTGGTCAGAGTTACTCCCGGTTTGTTTCCGGGGCCGCAAAACTGTGCGTTTTTACGTGAAAAAAGTATTTGCGTTTCAAAGCTTGATTAATTTACATCACAAAAAACACGCCTGACAAAATTCATACCTCAGTTTTAATCGGCACTATTTTCTTTCCATTTCTATCAATCCGCGCTGCTGTCAACGTCAACAGTGCGCACGTTCAGATCAGCTGTTCCATAGTGTTTACACAATCGAATGACAACGACATAAAAAGTAGAAAATGAACAATGGTGCGAACTTGTAAATTCCCAGGCTGTGACCACAAGAATGTGCCGGGATCACCGTTCAGATGCCATCGTTTTCCAGTTTCGGATATAGCTACGAGACAGCTTTGCCTGGGTGCCATCGGCTACTCTGCGGGAGCTAAAATATCCAGAATCAAGGATTTCCGTGTGTGCAGTGCTCACTTCAGCGAAGACGATTACATCCCCAACCAAGGAGGAATAAGAAACAAAATGATTTTAAAGAGTTTTGCTGTACCAGTACCACGGGTAAGCTCTATTTACTAAGCTCTCTCTCTTCCCGTTCTATCTCCATCTGCTGAACTTCGGCATCGGTATACTCCGGTTCATAAAGGTATCCCTTTGGCGTTGTGCTAAAATTACTTTCATCATCATCTGTTCCGTCTGACATTCTGCTAAAATTGGTTTCGTCATCAGAAGTTTCGTAGTCAGACATGTTGTCAGCGAGTCGCGCTATCAACAGCTGATCTGAACGTGCGCACTGTTGACGTTGACAGCAGCGCGGATTGATGGAATGGAAAGAAAATAGTGCCGATTAAAACTGAGGTATGAATTTTGTCAGGCGTGTTTTTTGTGATGTAAATTAATCAAGCTTTGAAACGCAAATAATTTTTTCACGTAAAAACGCACAGTTTTGCGGCCCCGGAAACTAACCGGGAGTACTTTCTTGAAAAACTTCCAGCGGCCAGAACTCTGACCAGGGAGGTGACTAAAGGGTGGGTCAGTGTGTATGCACTATAGTGCTGGTAAGGATTGCATACAACTTCATGTCTTAAATGGGCGAACTAACCCTTTAAGGTGCTGCGGAGAAGATGCGCTGATTGAACATGCAAGAAGATTTAATAAAGAAACAAAAATGTTATTAGACACATTCTCCATCTTCTGTGTGTTTTTTCCCCATGTTTAATGTATTTTTCTCAATGTTACATCATTAGGCCAGTAAAACGAAGCTACTTGGATACTTTTGAAATTGCTGTTTTGTTGTAACACAGTATTTGTATTTATGTAGCCTATATGCAAAACTAAGCGAAAAAAAAAATACAATTTGCCTTTTATGATAGGATATTTTCATGCCTGTTTAATGAACAGTAAATAATTATTGCACATGTAGTGAAAGAGTCTGCATGACACAAACGGTTTACAGGATTAATAAGGGTCACAGTACAATATAGAACACTGAAGAAGAACTTTCTACTGATTGTAAAAAAAAAAAAAAAAAAAAACACCAGGAGAAAGATGCTCAGGGTCATTCTGCAGAAGGCATGAGGACCAAGTTGGACAACTTTCACATGCTTTGGACGAGTAGTGTAAAGTCTTACAGTAAAAACTTACAGCAAAATTGCTGCAGTCCATGAGGATTACACTGTATTATAATAATAATAATAAAACCCTTCAGGCTCTGGGATGCAAACCCAGGACCTTCTTGCTGTGAGGCAACAGTGCTACCAACTGGGCCACTGCTATCTGAACTGTTAATATTAATAATAATAATAGACATTATTATTTTTCATAAAATTACACACAAAAGACACAGCTGAACATGATTGGTTAAACAAGATTTTCACATAATTATATGCAACAGGTGCATAAATGGCTATATATAGGAAGTGTCACAGTTCAGGTCCAGCATCTCTGGATTTTCATTTACAAGTTTTGTGAAGAAAATTGTAAAAATACTACAAACAGACAAATGAAATTTTCAAATTCATTTCAAATAATGAGTATCCTGATTCTGCAACAAAGTCAGAAAAATTTACTATTCGAAGAAGAGCCTCCAATTATGTCCTTCAAGGTGAGTTTCCAATTAGTATCGTTTTAAAAGTGTACTTTTGAGTCTGAATTTCACAAAAGAAGAAAAAAATAAGGCCAATTAATGTGTATTATACATTCTAAGTATAAAACAGAAAAACATGTAACTACTTGCTCCAATGTGACACAAATGATCTTTTTTTAAACACAGTTAAACAGTTAAGTTAAAAATTTACCTTATATCTACCTAATATGTTGCTAACCCCTTTCTGAATATGTATATGTGTATATATATATATATTATTGTGTTCACATATGGCCATATATAGGTATAGCAAAAATTAAACATGCTAGTCAGAATTTTATTCTGGAAAGCAGAATGTATAAAGGCTAAACTATTATAGTTTATGATGGCTTTGAATTGGGAGTTTCAAAACAACACCCCAATCCAGTTTGGGGGGGGGGGGGGAAATCACACCTCTAGATAATATGAATGAATGAATGAATGAATGAATGAATAAATAAATAATCATTTTCATCTTTCCCGTTTGTTGCTTCTCCCGTAAGTCATTTCACATGTCAGTCATTACAAATGTGTATATTTCAGTCCTATTCAAAAATGAATAAGTATTGTATTACATAGAATATAGTTTCTCCTGAGAAATTATAAACATATTTTGGTTAAATGCTGACATTGACTACAGATGAATACATTATGTGCATCTAAGTGTTATTCCCTTTTCACCCCTTACCATTTTTGGGCTGTTGATGATTTACAGACAAAGAATTGTACTATCTAAAACACAAAGGCACTGCCAAGGAGCTCCGTGTGAAGGTAATTTGTGGCCAGGAAGCAGCAGACCACATCTTCCAGGAGTTTCACTGTAGTGCTTTTGGAGCACACTGCGGCCAAATTAAAACTAGAGATGCCATATCTAAAAGATTCTACTGGCCTGGAATGTCTTTAGATATTGATGCATGGGTAGGTACATATTTGCATAAACTACAGATAACCTCCCTTACTGTGATTTAAAGTATGGTAACAAGCTTTGAAATTGTATCATTTTTATCTATTCTTTATCTGTGTTTTGTGTACAATCAAATTTCCCTAAGTTTTCAAAAACCCTATAGGTTCCCAGGTGTGTGGTATGCCAGAGCAAGCGTTGCGACCTTAAGCAAGGTGTGGAGTACATCCCTATAGAGGTATTGAAAATAACCGAATATGATTATATGCAGATTTTATTCAAATTTTAATGATGAAATATAACCATCAGATGTATAGAATGTCACCTCCTTCCATTTTCATCTTTTACTGAAGGGTAGTTTTTTATTCATACATTTTATTTTGTAATTCATTCCTCATGGGTGTGATACTATACAGGAGGACCACAGATCTGCTTACTTGCTCTTATATTGTGTGGAAGACAGACAGATTCACCAAACAGAGCAAATTAGCAAGAGACTGCAGACTGTAACGGAGGAGGACAAGCCAGCTGCAGAAATAATGGCAAAAGAGAGTTAATAAATCCAACTCTAAGACATTTTCTGCAAACCCTTTTTTTTTCTTTAGTCTTATCTGAGGTTGTTTTGATGTAATTTCATAATATACATCTTGTTGATTTATTTTATTATTTATTTATTTATCTAAATACCTAATTATCTGTTTTGGTCAGGTTGTGAAACCCTGCAATACTGTCACAACCAGATGTTTTAGTTCTATTCTACAAACTGTTAATGTGCAGATTTACTGTAAAAGTTTTAAACAGTACTCATGGGAATAGTTGCATTTTGCAAGAGAGCATCTGAATCTATGCTAAAGTTTTATTCATAAATGTGGAGAAGGCATGATATAATTAGCAAAATTAATTTGGGATTTAATCACATACAGACACAAGCACAGTCTACATACGGCCTTGACATCCTAGACAAATAATATATATATATATATATATATATATATATATATATATATATATATATATATATATATATATATATATATATATATATATATACTGTATGTTGATGTGATTTTCTGTCAGCTGTTGATCTTCTGTAATACTGATCATCTCCAGTAGAGAGAGACTCAATACAGCAGGACACACTGAACAGATCTCTAGATCTGCATTACATTCATGAGTTTGTACAGTCAGAGCTCAGACGAGTGTTTTCATAATATCTATGATCCAGTATTTCAGCACATATGACATACAGTATATGAACCACACGACTGTCTCCAGATCTCAGGCCACAGCTTTAAGTCTGGCGTGTCTTGAAATGTTTGAAAGTTCATGAAAACTTGACACTTCAACAATTAAAGTGTAAGGATGAAAACACTGCGTTTAAATGTTCAAATGTATTTGACTGGTTTTCAAATAGCTTCTTGTAAATATCACCTTAAGAAAGAGGTTTCAAAGCAGTTTTGTCATATTTAAACAAACTTGAGTCAATATTGAATCTGTGGATAGTGACTTTTTATAGTTTGTGTTATGCAGGTATCTTTGGTTTTTGATGTAGTTTTAAGTGCAAAGCATTTTAAGTACATATTTATTTTTTCTTTCTTTCTTTCTTCTTTTTTTTTTTGGAAATCTTAAGCAGGTTTATGCTCTCCTGGAGCAGAACAGATTTATTATTTATTAAACAATTCTAGCTTTATAACAGCATGTACAGAAAAATATGGTATTTAATATTCAGAATAACATGCACATATTTAAGTTATACAGATGAAATAAATTGAACCATTATTGTCCTCCGATGGTTAGTGCATTTAGAATAGGATCAAACCATGATTAATAAATGCTTACAAAAATATACAGAGAAATATAGTATCTGGGTAGTATATACAGGAGTATAAAAATATACATAATACATGAAAGGCAGTGCAAAATGGAAAACAAAACATTTTGTAAAACACAAAGTCTGAGTGTGATGCAGATGCAGAGGTGGATCATGCATGATGTTGTCAGTAAAGTGCAGCGGCAGAGCAATTAAACACAGCTATCAGTTATCTGAGAAAGAATCTGTTTGTTTGAGTCTGAGTCAGATTTAGTGTAAATAGTGTGGATGATTCTGAGATCATGATGTTGTTCAGGTCTTCAGCTATAGCTATCAGTATCTGGAGGTCACTGATGCTGTGTGTTCTTGAGAACATCTGAACACAACACAACAACATCAAACAGTTCCTGATCAAGCTCAGTGCGATTAGAAGATTCCCTAAAATATGCATTATTTATCTTGTCTGATGTTTATCTATTCACTCTTATTTCAACATAGCTCCAATTAAGTGATGAGCAGAAAGATTCATAAAATAATTTCAAATCAATAAAAAAATCCTAAATTTGGGCATACAGTCAGTAACTTTACATTTGTGAGGATGAAATAGGCCACAAAGAGTTAAAGGTGCTGTATGTAGGATTTTGACTCTACTAAAGCATAAAATACCATAATATGTTTGCAGATATTTAAGAAACATGCTAAGTTAACATACTTGTTTATCTGAAAAACAATGCTACAGTCAGTTATTCTCCTTTGAAAGTGTGCGGAATGTCTGTGTTTGTTATGGTTTGTGAAACCCGCTCACTGCCAGTTTACTCAATCGTATTTCATTCGTCGGTATGTGCGCTCGTTCCTGTTGGTGTCGTTAATCTGGCAACCTGTGTGTGCATCAAGTCTGAGGAGGAGGGACCGGGTGAAAATAACCGTCTCCAATATTTTCAATAGTATCTGTTTGCGGAATGCAAGCAATACCTAGTTCCACCGCTAGGGAACACATACTGTACAGCGCAGTGATTTGGCTGGGTTTGTTTTCTCGGAAATCAGCTATAGATTTGCAGCGCTCCACTTGGAGCTGTGCGCATGCGCTTGATGCCCAGCGAGTCTAGTGTGAAACGGCTCTGGGTCTGTATTCAGCTGTGGATCTTCTGAGAGTGGATTGACGCCTTTACAGGAGCTACTCTTGATTTTGCATTTTTCTGATTTGGAAACAACACCGGATTATACTGTAAGTGTCTATGATAATATCAAACGATTTGTTATTATTACTGTCTGTTGTTATATTCTGTTGACGCAGTTGAGCACAAGTCAAGTCAGATTTATTTCTATAGAGCTTTATGCAGTACAGATTGTTTCAAAACATTCATTTCTGAGCAACTCTACTGAAGGCAATAACATCATTATTTATTATTCCTCTCGTGAGATCGCGAACTGAACTGAGATGAGTGACAGCTTTCTAGTGATTGTAAAGTGAGCAGTCTTTCCAACTTTCAATGCTATACAGCTATAATCCGCTGAACAACAACAACAACAACAAAAAAGTATTGTTTTTCATGCTGGTAAGAGGACCGACAGACAATTACATTCTGCAAAGTTTTGGGAGTGATATTATCTACATATAAATGCGTGACTCAGTCTGAAGTTGCAGCTCATATAGTGATGCACGGGACTAAAATATGGCATGCAGAAATAGATATACTCAATGAAAATGCAGACTAATAGGTTGCTAAAAAAATATTACATTGCAAACAAGGTCAGCATTACAATCTGTAAAATTTTAAATTATTATATAAAACATATTAACTTGACATAAGACAGAAATTGTACACTCCTCTAAGCCCCCGTCCACACAGAGAAGTGTTTAGCTGTATACGTATGTGATATTTTGTAGCATATCGGCGTTTCATCCAGACGGATCCAGCTTTTGGGAGCCTGAAACCACTATTTTTGAAACCGGGTCCCAAAGTGGATAAATCTGAAAATAAAACCCTTGCGTTTTCTTTTCTTTTCTTTTTTTTTATTGCTATAAGAAATAACACACAAAAATCAATGCCAGGGGTGAGAACAATTGAAAATACAATAAATAGGTTACAAAATCAGGAAAACATTATGACAATGACACCATGAGACAGTTTAAGGGTTCAGTATTGCTGAATGTAAGAAGTGTTCAGGTAGGATTTTAGTTCTTAACAGAAAACAGGAAAGTATCCTTAGCACCTTGAGATTTACATTTATGTAAAACAAAATTTGGAAAAATAAATAGGTTTATCAAAAAATATTGGTCCTTGTCTTCTTTAGCAAAATTGTGATGACCAAAAACAAAAAAATAGATCAGCTAGGGAAAGCTCTGGCTTCATGTGGATGTGGCCTAAAGTGTACTCCATATTGTTTGCAACAGATCCTCTGCAAAGAGACATGACTGAACACCTGTAGACCAATCTGCAGATGAAGGACAGGAAAATAATGGAAGTTAAAACCTAATGAACCAGGAGAGGAAAAGACGCTGATGTTAGTCCGACGGAACAGCACAGATGGCAACAGACCAAACTGTGAGTATGTTTAAGACAAAACACACTTTCATGTCTTTGATCATCAGCACCGTTTCTCCTCTAATCTGTGAATGGGTCCTAAATAAACTATTTATCAAAATAACCATTTACATTTCTACATTTGGTGGACATTTTTTGTCTAAAGCAACTTACATCGAATTCAAAATCAGTTCATATTTTATAAATCAGTTTATCCATTCAGTGGGAACTGAACCATGATCTTGGTGTTGTGAGGATCATTCTGGTCCAGAACTGCTGTAATCAGATGTTTTTGCTCTTCATTTGCAGATTCAGAAGATCCAGACGGCTTTATACCAAGGTTTCAAAAAAAGTCACCGATTCTTACACATCATATACACCAATTAATTTCTGTTCCTGGAGATTCAGCTTCAGACAGAGTTCAGTTTTCTGGAGATCAGCCCTGTGTTCCTGGAGATCTGGAACACAGCTCATTTCTGCAGGAACAGGATCAGGACCCCCATCGGGGACATAATGATCACACAAATGTGAGATGCGAGGAAAAACTGCTGTTTTTTTGTGTACCTAATAATGTCAACAGTGTGTTATAGTCCCAAGTGTTTGTTTTCTCTCTTTAGAAAGCAGCCGTTCCCTTCATCAAACCAGCAAAGTATTCTTCTTCAGCTTCATCCTGAGATCACACATTTCTCTCCTGATGGGACTGTTCTCCTCCAGGACGAGGGTGCGAGGATCACTGAAGGGTTCAGGAATATAACAAAACCTTCACCGTCACCAGATCTCCACTCATCTGAACACCTGAGAGACTGACAGCGCTCTGCATCTCCATCACAACACCAAACGAGGGAAGATCTTCAGGAAGAAGGAGCGGTGAACGAGAACGATCTGGAAAGTGATTCTGCATCTCTGTGATGATGCTGTACATCGAGGCGTCACTTAGAATGACTTTTTATAAAGAAAGACAAACACTTTTTCATGTTTTTTTTGAATCACTGATTTCTGTATGTATTGTACTGCTGTATGATATTATCTGGAATATAGCACGGTGCAGCAGTGTCAGTGTCATAGGTTTGATTCTCAGTGAATTCATGAAGTTATAAGATATATAGCTTTAATGCAGTGATTATCAAACCCCTACTGCACACCTTTAATGTTTCCTTAAAGTCTGCTACATGCATTTAAGGTTGTGAACTAGAATAAAATTGTATTTATATAACTGTATTGCAATAAATCTTTACCCCAAGGAATAAAACTGGTTTACACTTGAAAAATTAAATAAAAGAACACAGAACTCTTTACTTAAACAGCTTGTTTGTTTATTTTCATGATGTACTTTATCTTTCATAAACAACAGCAAGAGAAATAAATGTTTTGAACATCATTAAAGCAGGGATCTGTTCTTTCTTAAGTTCTTGTGTAAGATCAGACATTAAAACAAACACAATACAACCAGAAAAATCACATCAGCATCTACTATGGAATCTGTAAATGTAAGTTACATGAGTAATGTTCGGTTTATTATCAGATTATTATCTATTTTGACTATACTGTCCTTAAATTCATTATAGCACTAAAGACATGCTTCAAACTCATTGTCCCTTTAATAAAAAGAAAAAGAAAGAAAGATACACACTAATATATATATATATATATATATATATATATATATATATTCCAGTCATGAAAATCAAACAGAAATTTAACGTAATTTAATTTAACAAAAACTCACAAAATAAACATCCTGACACATAAATGAGAATTTGGAGGTAAAATTTAAGTAATGACTTTGAATAATGTCAAAATGTAAAAATATTAATAGAACTGAAAACCTGCTTCAATTTAGACCTGGACACGTTTCTTTGAGATTCATATTTGTATTTATATAATCCATATCATACTTCAGCTGATGTAAAGATGGGGGAAGATGCCGCAAGAACAATGTGGATTTACTTTTAACTTTTAACATTTAAATAAGTTCAGCATGTGCAGGATGATGATACATCAGCCAATGTGCTATTATAGTACATTTATTTATTTATTTAGGCTATTTATTTGCCATTTTAGTTGTTATAGTACAAAAATGTCAAATATTTATTTTGAGTTCACGGAAAAACTGTGATGACGAGAAAACAAGAAAAAAACAAAATCATAACCTACGGCCTTTTAGGACTTCCATACAAGTGCGCCAACAGAATATAGCAACAATAATAATCATAATACACACAATAAATCGTTATTTTAGACACTTACAATATATGCTGTATCCGAATCAGAAAAGTGCAAAATCAAGAGTAGCTGCTGTAGATGCGTCAGTCCTCTCTCTGAAGATCTGCAGCAGAGCTCGGTCTGGATTTTTGCGTTTTGTGAACACCGTGACTCCTTATAGTCGAGGATCTGGGCGGAGACTGAGCATCACGCGCATGCGCACAGATACAGCCGCTGATTTACAAGAAATCATGTGATTTCTCATTCAGAGCAGGCTGATTTACGAGAAACCAGTTATGAAATATAGACGAACAAAGTGCGGAAAACATTCAGTTTTGATGAACACAATGATTCTGGACACACGGGACAACACATGTCCAGCCATTCTAACTGCTATTAGGTTTAAAAATGAAAATATTTTCAATTATGAATGTTAGGGGGATTAATAATAGAATGTATTTAACACAATTATCCCCTTCAATTTAATTAGATCATTATTATATTAAATCTATGACACCTATTGTCTTCTCACTGCATCTAAAACAGTGTGTCCACAAGAAAGGTTCAATAATTCATATGTTATAAAATGGATGAAAAAAAATTATTTTCTTTTTTAATGATGAGATCAATGAGTTCGTTAATAATAATATCTCATATCAAAGCAAGGTTGTTTTTCAAGGACACGTGTGTTTCATAAGGTTTCCAAGTTGTGTCCCTACTTTTTGTCAACACTGTCAGATATTCATCAAAATGTAAATAAATCAGGGAATATCAGGGGCAGCTGTTATCCTTTTTTATCCATTTTATAACATATGAATAATTGAACCTTTCTTGTGGACACACTGTTTTAATAATGATCTAATTAAACTGAAGGGGATAATTGTGTTAAATACATTCTATTATTAATCCCCATAACATTCATAATTGAAAATATTTTCATTTTTAAACCTAATAGCAGTTAGAATTGCTGGACATGTGTTGTCCCGTGTGTCCAGAATCATTGTGTTCATCAAAACTGAATGTTTTCCGCACTTTGTTCGTCTATATTTCATAACTGGTTTCTCGTAAATCAGCCTGCTCTGAATGAGAAATCACATGATTTCTTGTAAATCAGCGGCTGTATCTGTATCTGTATCTGTGCGCATGCGCGGGATGCTCAGTCTCCGCCCAGATCCTCGACTATAAAGCGGTGCAGTTTACAAAACGGTGAATACACAGCGCGGCTATCTCTTTCTCTCATTTCGGCAGTGTTTTATTCAGTCGAGGCGGTGCGCGTGTCATGGACTCGAGGCGGATGTTACCATAGTAATCACAAAGCGTGACAAAATGACTCTTCACTAAAGTCTGCTCAGTGTCTGTTAACCCACTCTCATGTTGTTCTCGCACGCTTTTAAAACGTTCGTGCGCTGTAAGGTCTGCATTATTATTATTTCCCATTTCATATTTTATAGTTATTTCCCATTTCATAGCCGCGCCTTGTTTCTTAAATGCAAAAACGCATTCTCTGAATATGAATAGCCGCTCAGGACGCAGCTCGTGCGTGAAGCGCCATCTATTTCCCTAAACAACCACAGGTCCGATTTTCTGCCACAGAATGAGAGCTTATTAAATCACGAACACGATTATTTATTTTTGCTAATTAGGCTATTATTTTATTTTCGTTAGTTTTTTCAGTTACTGTTGTTAGTTTCGCTTAGTTTTAGTTTTTATTTAGAAATTTTAATTTTATTTCAGTTTACTAAAATGTTTTTTGACCAATAGTTTTAGTCTTAGTTTCAGTTTTGGTTTACGAAAATAACCTTGGTTCTCACAGATCAGAAAGTTGATTTACTTTGTACATGACAGTACCCTACTTGAGTGTTGGGGGTAACTCATTATAAGTAACGTGAGTTACATTATTAGTTACTTGAAAAAAATAAATCTGATCAAGTAATGCATTAAATTCACAATGAAATATCATAGTTACTTTTTCAAATAAGTAACACAAGTTGCTTTGTTTTTCCGTGTATTAACTGACAGCTTTCCTGTCCCCATGTTGAGAGAAATCAGGAGAAAGGGCAGAGACACTTTGTTTAGATGATTCAGTATTTTCCCCCAACTTCGGTCATGTCTGTACTTGTCAAACCAAATAACCAATTGTTGCAACCAAAAGTGACTAAAGAACAGAATGGTGCCTGAAAAACCCACTGGAATGAGCACAATTAATAATAATACTTTAATTCCAGCATGATCTGGATACAGATCATCGAGTAGAAGGAGCTGGATGAATATTGAGAATGATATCCGTTGACAATCTGACTTGTGATGCAGCCTGTATCATAATCACTGTTTTTAGTTCATTTGGCCCGAGAAACACTGGTTTTCTGACTGAGGCTGGTATAATATCTGTACTTTTGCAACAAAATAAAGAAGCAGACACAGGCTGCGTTCAGAATGGCATACTCAATGAGTAGGTACTTAATTTCAATAAGTACTTACTTAACGAGCGCTAAAAGAGTATACAGCCAAATATGAATGCGATCCAGGTTAAAGCTTATAATCTTAACCTGAAAACCATATCTGTAGTTAAGAGCACAAAGTGAAAAGGATATACAAATGGTAAGTGAAGTTAGTTTGACTCTCCATGGCACGTTAAAAAAAAACTGTTAAACTGTTTTCAGTTTGCAATGAAAATTAAGTTTCATCTGGTGGACAAAGATGATAATTGCATCTGTTTCCATCTTCAGTGTATTACAACAAATATAAAACACTATTACTGATGCTTATCTCATTTAGAGTGTCTTAAATTCTATTTTATGCAAGTGATGTTGTGAAGTATCAAATTAACTAAATCTTCGGAATTTGGTTCCAAATAATGTTGTTCAATTTTATCTCTGTTTTGGCTGTTGAACAGAAAAACTGAATGAAAATAAAATCCCTACATTGTCATTCCTAGTCAAATCAACTAAATTTCAGAAACTTCCCCAGCCCAAATCTTTGATTCAGTATGATTTCTGTATTTTTTTCTGAAGAAAGATAAACATGTATAGTGAAATGAAAGCCAAAATATTAAATGTCATTGATGCATATTTAACGAGTAATTCACCATTTTGTAAAAAGGGGTCAAAATGACGTTTTTCACCTGAGATTCAGAGCCAAATTACAGGAGGATGTTATTTTCACACAGAGATTGGTAGCTCTGTTAGTCAAATCTGTTTGTTGCATTATATGCCAATGTTTGCATGCCTGTAAATCAAGAAATATTAAAGATGTACTGTATATTGAATGCTTATTAACTGTTTTATATGATCAAGTTTGTGTCATCAGCTCTTCACTCCTCTCTAAAACCTGTTTTATGAAGCTGATTATATAACACTGGTCCTGTAATATCATGTGAGATGAAAGTGTCCCTGATAGCACACGTACATCTCTGAGATGTCTATTTGACGTCTGCATTTACATCTGCAAGATGTATTTTTTAGGGTGTTTGCTCATCTGCAATACGTCTATTGGACGTCTCCTTTTAGATGTCAAATAGACGTCTATTAGATGTCTTTAAGATGTTTATGATTTAGAATGTATGTAAAACTGACATCTTACAGACGTCTGTCAGACGTTTATAGACAGCAGATGCTTTCCAGATCAAGAGATCTTTAACAGACATCTTGCAGACGTACATGTGCTATAAGGGGTCTTTATGCTCCTTGAGTGACATTATGATTCACATTCAGCGTCAGATCTCTGATCTCTGAATCTCTTCACTGAAACTAAAGGCCTTTGAGTTTGAAAATCTATTTGTGCCATCTAGTGGACAAAGATGGTAACTGCAGTTAATATTCTATGTATCATGATAAGTATTAAACATATCATGTTTATCATGTTGACAACCTTTCATGTTAATTCAGTTATCTATTTTACATCTTTCTGTAGATTTTAAATAAGGAAAACATTATGACTGATCTGTGTTTTCATATAGTTCAATTAGGAGATGATGGAGATCTGCTTGATATGAAACATCATCATCATCATCATCATCATCATCAGATTAATGCAGAAAGAGTGTCTGGTGAGAACAGAAGTGCTTCTCTTGATTTGCTGTAAATCTGGAGAAACAGAGAGATGTTGTGTGTGAAATGAGAGATGAAGCGCATGAGAAAGCTGAGAATAAAAGTGATTCTTCTGTCAGAAACAGCATCGATACACAAAAGCAGAAGCACAGATGAAATACTGAGCAAAGGTTTGGAGTGAATCATGAACAGAATTGAGTGGAAATGAAAGAGATCTGGATTCTGATCAAACCATTCAAAGCTTCAGAAGAGATGAAAACAGCAGAACTGATCCATTAGAGTCACATTTACATCTTTGTGTTTCACAAACTTTTCTGTCTGTGTTTAGTGATTTCTCAGAAACTCTTTATTAAAGGGGTGGTTTACTGCTTTTTTTTCTTTGCTTGATTGTGTTTATGGGGTGCAATATAACATGTCTTCGTGTTTCGTTTGTTAAAAAACGCCTTACTTTTCATATATTTCACCTTTATAGTAAGCCGCTTTCTCCTCTGTCATTTGAACGACCGGTTGACTTCCTGATTCTCTGAAACCACTCCCTCAGAAGCAGGCGATGGGCTCAGATTGGTCAGTTGGGCCGGTGTGTTGTGATTGGCTAAACTGCGTACTGCACGTTGTGCGGAAACGTCACGTCCATCACCTTCACGAGCGACAGCTGCACGTGCTCCGGTCAAATGTAAATAATGGTGTCAATATTGCTGTATCAGTTTGAGCCAGAATCAGACCCAGAAAGCGGTAATGAAGAGAGTCGAGCAGAACTTCTGCAAGCACGGCTCTTACAAACGTTTCTGAATGAAGTTTGCTTGCGTTCATATAAGTTTGTACACGTTTGTCTTATACACACAAAATAGCATCGAACTAACTGGCTACTAACCAAACAGCGTTGGCTTGTGTTTACGTTCTTGATCAAATCGAAAAATTACGTTATAAAGTATACATGGAAAATACATTTACAAAATTATTACATAATTACAAATTCGGGTCCAAAATGTTTGTACGCGTTTGTCAAAGACACACGAAATAGCATTTAACTAACGGCTACTAAAGCCAGGGTTGGCATTTGTTTACGTCCTTGATAAAACTAAAACATTACGTCTGAAATTATACATGCAAATACATTTAAAATTATAAAATCTTACTTACAGGTTGTGGCTGCCTCTGGTTTTAAAGTTGGAACTGCTCCATGTTTTAGTAATAGTTTCTGTGTGAATCCGGCATTGAACTCGTGTAGATTCTGGAAGCTGTCTTCCGTAAAATGCGCAGCACAGAGAGCTGAATTAGGATTGTAATTGTCAGGAACATAAACAAACATAAATTTTAACCGTTGTTGACGAACTACAGCGTCCGTAGGAAGCCCAAACACAGAAGACCTGACAGCTGGGTTAAAATAACACCGTTTTGACGGCACGGCTACAACTCTCCACTATAACTCTTCCTCTTCGACAAAGCCGCAGAACATGGCCTTGCCCCCTTTTTCTGCATGTTCCGGAGGGAGAATTTGATGGGTTTATTTCGTATGCAACCCGGGAAATATCTCATTGTAGTCCCATATGAGTTGTTTTTGTAGGCATTAAACTTCCTGATTTTTAAAAGACGATATCTCCGCTTACGTTGAACTTTCAGCGCTGCAACTTTGCAGATACTGTTCATGCACCAACAGCAACGTTACACTCTATTTAAACTGAAAAAAGTGAAATCGCAGTAAACCACCCCTTTAAATAAATCCAGTAGATAACATCATATCAGCTGATGAAGTGTGTTTTCATTGCTGTTGCTGTAAAATACTTTCAGATATACAGCTGCATCTCAATAAATTAGAATGTCGTGGAAAAGTTCATTTATTTCAGTAATTTAACTCAAATTGTGAAACTCGTGTATTAAATAAATTCAATGCACACAGACTGAAGTAGTTTAAGTCTTTGGTTCTTTTAATTGTGATGATTTTGGCTCATATTTAACAAAAACCCACCAATTCACTCTCAACAAATTAGAATATGGTGACATGCCAATCAGCTGATCAACTCAAAACCACCTGCAAAGGTTTCCTGAGCCTTCAAAATGGTCCCAGTTTGGTTCACTAGGCTACACAGTCATGGGGAAGACTGCTGATCTGACAGTTGTCCAGAAGACAATCACTGACACCCTTCACAAGGAGGGTAAGCCACAAACATTCATTGCCAAAGAAGCTGGCTGTTCACAGAGTGCTGTATCCAAGCATGTTAACAGAAAGTTGAGTGGAAGGAAAAAGTGTGGAAGAAAAAGATGCACAACCAACCGCAGCCTTATGAGGATTGTCAAGCAAAATCCATTCAAGAATTTGGGTGAACTTCACAAGGAATGGACTGAGGCTGGGGTCAAGGCATCAAGAGCCACCACACACAGACGTGTCGAGGAATTTGGCTACAGTTGTCGTATTCCTCTTGTTAAGCCACTCCTGAACCACAGACAACGTCAGAAGCGTCTTACCTGGGCTAAGGAGAAGAAGAACTGGACTGTTGCCCAGTGGTCCAAAGTCCTCTTTTCAGATGAGAGCAAGTTTTGTATTTCATTTGGAAAGCAAGGTCCTAGAGTCTGGAGGAAGGGAGGAGAAGCTCATAGCCCAAGCTGCTTGAAGTCCAGTGTTAAGTTTCCACAGTCTGTGATGATTTGGGGTGCAATGTCATCTGCTGGTGTTGGTCCATTGTGTTTTTTGAAAACCAAAGTCACTGCACCCGTTTACCAAGAAATTTTGGAGCACTTCATGCTTCCTTCTGCTGACCCGCTTTTTAAAGATGCTGATTTCATTTTCCAGCAGGATTTGGCACCTGCCCACACTGCCAAAAGCACCAGAAGTTGGTTAAATGACCATGGTGTTGGTGTGCTTGACTGGCCAGCAAACTCACCAGACCTGAACCCCAGAGAGAATCTATCAAGAGGAAAATGAGAAACAAGAGACCAAAAAATGCAGATGAGCTGAAGGCCACTGAAAGAAACCTGGGCTTCCAGACCACCTCAGCAGTGCCACAAACTGATCACCTCCATGCCACGCCGAACTGAGGCAGTAATTAAAGCAAAAGCAGCCCCTACCAAGTATTGAGTACATATACAGTAAATGAACATACTTTCCAGAAGGCCAACAATTCACTAAAAATGTTTTTTTTTTTTTATTGGTCGTATGAAGTATTCTAATTTGTTGAGAGTGAATTGGTGGGTTTTTGTTAAATGTGAGCCAAAATCATCACAATTAAAAGAACCAAAGACTTAAACTACTTCAGTCTGTGTGCATTGAATTTATTTAATACAAGAGTTTCACAATTTGAGTTGAATTACTGAAATAAATCATTTCAGTGATCATTTATATATACATATATATATACAGCAGCTTCGAAAAAGGCATATTTAACTTTATTTTATTTATTTTTCCTGTGGGACTAAACTTCTCACATGCCACTGTTATTAGTCATACAAAAGTTATGCCTTTCCCATACAATTAGCTACTGCTACAGACACGGAACATCAGGCCCCGCCCCAGCAGTTCCACTATATGTATCATCATTCATTCCATGAACACAGTAAGCTTTACGTGAACACAGTGGACGCGCCCCCAGCTGTTGCACTGTGTATATATAGCGCTGTCAGAGCGTCTCTCAGTTCATTCTGACATTAGCACGAGCTCTGAGGAAATCTCTGTCGAGATATAATGCTGGAATAAATCAATGAGAGTTCAAAAAAACCTGATTTCGGTCGCGGCGACGAGAGTTTGTTAAAGGCAATCTATGACTGCTCTTGGAGTTCATATTCACTAAAACTGTAAGATTCTTGCTTAGTAGTTAAACTTACTATTAAAAGCGGTTTAACGGGCTATTTTTTTTATGCAAATGTATAAATATGCGACGAGGGCGAAATTTAAGAACGTTTTTTTGTGTTTATTTACGTTATAATGTAACGCTTATATTATAGATTCTATAGATATAGTTCCTGTAGCGCTTGATAGCAATTTGTGATATGAGTAACAGTGATTAAACCAAATGTTTGCATTAAATATTACAATAATCTCTTGTTTTGAAACAATGATTATGTGGACAGAAAATGTGTGAAACTAATGGGTGTAACTAATGCATAAGACCATTTTTTGAAAGAAAGATAGTGTTACAATTGACATCAGTTTGGATTTTTGTACTAAGACTTTTGAAAATGTACAGCTAATTATGCCAAAGTGAATAGAAAAAAACTGTAAATTATAACCAATTTACTTCATTTACAGTGTCTCTTGATCCAAATGGAGATGTAAAGTGTTGTTCTGATGAATCAAACATGAGGTGAGAAGAGAGAACGGTACCAATGTTTCACATACAGTACTTTTACAGATTGTTTATGAATATTCTTAATTCATCTTCTAATCACACGAGTTCATGCAGCTGATTGATCAGAAATTGATCTGATGTCACATGATATGCTGTTGCTTTAACACTGATGGCTTTAATCAAACTGTATTTGTGTGATTACAGATACGACTGGAAAACACATGAAAACTGCTGGAGCATCAGAAACCACAGACCAGCAAATAACAAGAGAACTACAAGAAAAATAGATGCCAGAAATGAGACACAAACCAGTGCATATCAAGAGGAAAACAGACCGAGACTTGTTAGACGGAACAGTATGGACAGAATAAATCCAGTCTGTAAGTATGTGTTTATTATGGAGCTTCTCATGCTAGATATCAGCTTTACACTCCTGTCATAAAGTGATCAGTCAGAGAGATGCATCTTAGTTATATCTAAATATATCTTGTGATTTCTAGTCTGAAATTATCCAGACGGGCCTGTGCAGTTTTATTCAGATGTTCTGAAGAACACACAACATCAGTGACGTCCAGATACCAGCAGCTGAAGACTAACATCATGAACGAGAAAGAGAAAGAGAGTGACGTGTGGCCAAGTATGGTGTTCAGTACTCCGTGTGCTCTGCGTTTACCCATCCGAGTACACACACACACACACACACACACACACACACACACACACACACACACGGACGGAGCAGTGGGCAGTTGTTTGCAGTACCAAGACTCAAACCACAACCTTCAGGTTACAGCTACTACTCTCTAACCATTGGGCCACGTATCCCCAGAGTCCAGATATCAGCAGCTGACCACCTGAACAACACCATCATCTCAGACTCAAAATCAGAGAAATCAGAGACCGGAGATCAGATATGAAGCTGAACGAGGATCATCATCATCTCACAGACTCTCCAGAACAGTCGGGTCTTTAGATGGAAAAACAAAGAGCTGGTTTGGTGTTCAGTGCTGCATTCATTCATCTCAGCAGCGCTCTAGATTTACGTCACGCAGCTTTCTGAGTCCAAAGACCACAGTGTGTGAAAGAGGTGAAGACACACACCTCTCATCCGGAGGAACAGCAGACGTGTCCCTGCGGCTCTGATTGCAGTCAGATGATTTCAGTTTGAATCTTCAGAGTCACAAACATGTGCCACAGAGTCCTCCAGTGATCTCCAAACAACAGCGTTCACAACAATCGAACATTTCTGAACGTCTTTCCAACCTGCTGCGGTCAGGATTCACAATAACACACACGCTGACCTGAATAAGTTCACTAATGTGTTTAAAAGACTGATAACACATACAAGAGTATATTTTTAAAGATCCAGTGAACGATGGATGATTGATCTATTTAACTTGTATTAAACAGAATTAAAGGCACTGTAAATAAAAATGTGTAACTAATGATATTTTAAATGTATTGTGATGCATTGAGGATGGAAATGGTTGTGTCCATCTTTGTCCAGTAGATGGCGCAGGTAGAAAGGCCTTTAGTTCCAGGTTCCAGTATGAGAGGAGATCTGATCTGAAGATGAATTATGTGGATCATAATGTCACACTGAGCATAATTAGACTCATCACACATCTGATGTGCTTATAATCAGCTTCATGAGGATATCACTGCTTTTAGAGAAAATGACAGCTGATGGCAAATCTGACAACAACAGTTTGAAACACAATATGAAAACTATGACTATCAAGAGTTTCTACAGTAAAATGGTTGAAAGGTTTCGCAAGAAAAACAGTTTAAACTGACAGCAACAAACCGCTGACTCTTAGAAGAAACACAACGATCAGCACAAAAATATAAGAAATAGAGAAATAATAGTGAAGCAGACAGCGTGAGAATCCTCAGATCATCTCAGCAGATCTCTTTATTCATTAAATGTTCATATCTTTGAAGCCAATGAACCCCTTTTGATCAATTTTTAATCAAAAATCATTAACTGATTGTTTCCATATGAACATATCACCAACTGCAGCAATAAATGACAAAAATAATGTCTTTTAAGAATTAATTACACCAAACATACTCAGAACAATTATCATTTGTTATTCTCAACCGGAGAAGAACATTACGTTAATAATTCTGATTGATTATTGGATGTGTTTTGTTATCTGAGAGAAAGACTAAAGTTACTGTAATCATGATTGTTATGGAGTGAACGAGACGAGAGGCGTACGGATCCATCTGCAGAGCTTTACTCGTGACACACATCACCTGAAGCCCACAAACTCATTTCTGATCATCTTCCTGAAACACAGTCGAATCAGAAGCTGATCATTAAAATAACTATACATGTAAAAATGTTGTGAAGACGGGAGAAAGCTGTGTTTGAAGATGTTGATGTTCAGCATTATAATCTAAATCAGATCATGTTCACACACACACAGAACTCATGACTGCCGCAGGACACATCGAGGCGTTTGCTGAAGGATTGTTGTTGTAGATGGAAAAAAGCAGCTGAAGCAGTTCTCAGTTCAGAAGTGGAGCAAAAGCCGAAGGAAAAGGTGTGTCTTACGTGTTCTTATGTGTGGAAGACAGACAGATTCACCAAACAGAGCAAATTAGCAAGAGACTGCAGACTGTAACGGAGGAGGACAAGACAGCTGCAGAAATAATGACAAAAGAGAGTTAATAAATCCAACTCTAAGACATTTTCTGCAAACCCTTTTTTTTTCTTTAGTCTTATCTGAGGTTGTTTTGATGTAATTTCATAATATACATCTTGTTGATTTATTTTATTATTTATTTATTTATCTAAATACCTAATTATCTGTTTTGGTCAGGTTGTGAAACTCTGCAATACTGTCACAACCAGATGTTTTAGTTCTATTCTACAAACTGTTAATGTGCAGATTTACTGTAAAAGTTTTAAAAGTACTCATGGGAGTATTTGCATTTTGCAAGAGAAATTAATTTGGGATTAAATCATATACAGACACAAGCACAGTCTACATACCGCCTTCACATCCTAGACAAATACAATTGAAAATTAATATATATATATATATATACTTTTCATGCTCATGTAATCGTGATACCAGCCTTTGCATGTGTCACACAAAAAGATCTAAAAATTAAAAGTGACATAACACACCTGTACGTATGAATATACAGAATATGTCTTAAAATCTTGTTCAAAGAATCAAGTAAATACCACGACTCACTTTAACAAAGTCTGTGTATAAGGACACCACCACAGGCCCAGCACACGTCATCTAAGATTTATTTGTTCCTGTCAGACTGCAAATACAAGACAAAGATGGGAGGAGAAGCACGAACGCTGCAGATGTGATTAGATCTGCTCAGATCCTTCTTCAGGGACAGATTTCCCAGAGTTTGTCTGAAAGCGGTTCTCTGTGCTGCGGTTCACTATAATTACTCCAGGACTCTCGCTGCGGACCTTTATTTCTGTGACTAAGCACTGTAGTATCTCTGGATCGTTCTGCATCTCTCTTCTTCACACAAACATGTCTCTAAACACATGATCTTAGCTGACTTTACTGAGAGCTTTACAGCTGAACATTTTCATATAGATGACTGGATTACGTTATTTTATCTGAAATGTTTTAATAGCTGGCACATGTAAATTACTGAATGTTTGTAATATTGTTATATAATGTAATCACTTTTTATCAGTTTATTCCTTGTTTCATGGTTCAGGAAGAAACGCATGAAGAAAAGTGAAAAACTGAACCTTGTGAAGCTTGTCAGAAAATAAAGAAAATATAATGTAATAAAGTAATCTTCCAACTAAGAGTAACTATTCTATTTAATGCATTTTTGTTTCACACTGAGACTTACAAACCAGCAGCTAACAGAGAAGGACAATACTGGCTCAATATAAGACTTATAGAACAATTCCATCAGTGTCCTATCTATATTGAATGATCTTAATTTTCTTAAACAGTATAGATGCTGCTGTCCCTTTTTACATAGACCTAATACCTCTGTGTTCACATCAAAACACAATCTGTTATACATATACAATATATATCCTTATAATATAAGGATTTATTACACACATTTATTCTGATTCATGATATTTCACTGACAGAAGTTCATCTGCAGTATTAATGTCATGAAGAGAAAAGAAGAGACTCTGTAACATCTCACTGTTACTGATTCATCATGCAGCTCAAAGCATTATGGGTAGAATCTCTCATCAGTATATTCTGATTCATCAACACAGCTTCACTGATGATCCTCTAGAAACACTAATCCCAGGATAGAGCGGCTGAGTGAATGTGGTCTGTTCTGTGTGGATGAGGCTCATTGTGTCAGAGACGCTGTAGAAGGACAGAGTTCCTGCTCTGTGATCCACAAACACTCCTATTCTCCTGATGACGGACTTCACAGAGAGAGCAGTCTGTATGTTATTGTGTCTGAATACGTATCTGGAGGGAGAGCAGCGCAAACTCCAGGACTGATCATTATATCCAAAATGACCTGCTCCCTTCCTGCTGATGCTCTTATATGACACTGATATAAACACATCTCCACTCCGCTCCAGCTCCCAGTAACAGCGTCCACACACACTCTCTCTACACAACACCTGCTGATAATAATCAAATCTGTCTGGATGATCAGGATATGACTGGACTGTGTCAGTGTTAGTAATCACTCGGTTTCTCTCAGACAGAAGGAGGTGTTTATGTGCAGTGTTCAGATCCAGAGTGAGCTGATGGGAATCTGATGGAGATAAAACACATCAGAATCAGGAATTATGAATCTGTTTGATCTTTTCATGTAGCTGAACTCTTCATGTTCAGTGTATCATCAGTGTCTCAGTACAGATGATCAGATATCTGTGCTAATCATCATTTACATCAATTATAAAACTCTTCTTTCACCTTCTACAAGAACATGAACACACTCAGTGAGTTTTTATGCTTGTTTTCTTACTGACTTACATCGTAGGAAGTCTGTCCTGGTCCTGGGAACAATGTTGGTGAATGTGACTGTGGAAATCAAAAGACATGAACATGTGATTCTCATGATCCTGCATCAATTCCTAAGACATTTCTAATATGATGTTCTCCATGATATGAGATGATGGACTGGTTTCTGAGAGCAGATGAATCTCCAGGACTTTACCTCTGTCTGAGATCTTCTTGAGCTGCTCTTTGCAGAAATCCTCCAGTTTGTCTCTCAGCTGATGGACAGATTCTCTCAGATCATCAGAAGAGACGAGAGAACTGAAGAGATCATCATTTACGTCTGTAGATTCAGGAGGAGCTGAGAGAGACTGGAAACTCTACAGAAAACACAAATCAAACTCATCAGCTCCACACTTCACCCAATAACCTGCTCCAACATCAGATTTGACTGATCTTTAGAAACTCAATCCAGCACTTTCACAGCATCAGCTTCATTCCTCTCGTTTTCATTAAATCACATCAGAGCTACAGATATTTGCCACTTACAGTCTATGTGAACTTTATAGGAAATAGTCTGGATGAACATTATTTGCAGCAGCTTGCATTTTTGTCTTATTTATGCTTTTTTTTTTCACAACAGATGTTAACCTGAGAGGAAAGCAGTATTAGTGACTAAAATTCACTACAAAACACAAACGCTGCAAATATCAGCACAATTTTTGAGAAAAGCCAATTCACTCATTCACGAGTTCACAAATCAGAATCAAAGAAATCCCTGAAATCCTGATGAGACTGATTGCTGATATACAGCTTCACTTCATGTTTGGGGTCTTTGTGATCAAATTCATCAAAATGATACAGACAAATTAAAATCTATTTATCAAGTTTGAGGATCACTGATCCAATCGTGATGAATGTTAGTCAGAATTGGTATTATAGAGTTCACTGATTTCACCATGATTTCATAAATCAGAAGGAAAAATTTGGTAAAAAAAAAAAAATTTGATCTGTTGGTGGAGCAAGTGGTGTTTGACGGCTAAATATATCTTCCAGAAGAAAGAGCTCAGAGAAATGATTCCTAAGAGATTTTCAGAGCTGAAAGCATTTGTAAGCGGCGTCTCTTTCAGAAGAAGACGATCAGATGAGAGTCTGACTGATGATTATATAATAAGACACTCATGTAATGTTTCTCTGTGAGTCTGGTGTCACAGCAGGATCTGCTCAAGTCCACTATGACCCTGTTCTTCTAGATCTGTGTTACCTGCAGGAACTGGATGTGATCCTGTGTGTGTGAAAGCTGCTCCAGCTCAGCGTCTCTCCTCCTCAGATCATTGATCTCCTGCTCCAGTCGCTCCAGTCGTCCTTCAGCTCGACTCACTGCTTGCTTTTCCTGATCTCTGATCAGCCGTATCAGCTCAGAGCGGCTTCTCTCAATGGAGCGGATGAGCTCAGTAAAGATCCTCTCACTGTCCTCCACTGCTGTCTGTGCAGAGCGCTGTTAGGACACACAGTGATTCAGGCTTCAGTGAGTCTGAACTGAGACGGAGACAAACTTCTCTTCTTCTCCAGACTCACCTTCTGAGACTCCACAGCCTCTCTCAGCTGCTGGAGATCTTTCTCTCTCTGCTGGATTCTCTGCTGGAGCGTCTTCTGCGTCTCCTTCAGCTGCGTCTGCAGGACAAACAGATGATAGTGAATCTCACAGAAAACTCCTGGCACTAAATCATCATGTGAACAGATGAATCCAAGAAAAGTGGAGCTGATAACTAACTCCAGAACGGATCGTACATGAATTCAAGCATAAGGAGTGTTTCACACCACATATGTCATTATTTGATGTTGCTTAACCAAAGCCTATTATACGAAAGATTGTGTTGATAAAGGTTTTCGGTGTATTTTCAGCAAACAGTGAAACTCTTGCAGCTGCTGTTCATTTCTGCTGCTGTGTGTCGTGTGAATGCTGTCAGCTGTTAATATGGTTCAGATATAAACACATGAAACGAGTGTCAGCTGTATTTCATGAGTGTCTATAGTGTTAAATACCTGTTTCTCTGTCCTCTGGTCTGCAGCTGGTACAATGTCGTGGTTTTTATGTTCAATAATCGTACACAGCATACATATACATTTCTGATCAGTGCGACAGAAAACCTCAAGGAGCTTCTCGTGTTTCTGGCAGATCATCTCCTGCAGTCGTCCAGTGGCTTCAGTCAGATTGTGTCTCTTTCCTTTAAACAAACTCTCATGTTGTTCGAGGTGATTCTGACAGTAAGAGTTCAGACACACCAGACAGGACTTGACGGCTTTGTATTTTCTTCCAGTACAGACGTCACACTGAACATCTCCAGCTCCAGCGTAACAGTCAGCAGGTAGTTTGGTCTTCTTCAGTTTCTCCACCAGTTCAGCCAGCATGGTGTTTGTAGCTAAAGCAGGTCTTGGACTGAAGGTCTGTCTGCACTGAGGGCAGCTGTAGACTCTCATCTGATCCTCCTGATCCCAGCAGCCTGTAATACAGCTCTTACAGTAACTGTGTCCACACTGGATGGTCACCGGATCCTTCAGGAGATCCAGACACACCGGACACATCAACTCATCCTGAGAAAACCTGGCTTCTGCCATTTTACTGCATGAATACAGAGACACAAACACACAACAGCTCAACTACACTTCAGTTTCTCTTTCCCTGAACTCATGTGATTCCTGTTTCCTGGTTCTGTGTTTGAGTCACGTGAGTAAAACAGGTTCGTCTGTGAGTCTGTAAAGCAGGTTCCTCGAGTTTAGTTTCAATACACTTGACTCTTATTAAACACAAAGACCTTGACTAGTTGATTCAGGTGAGTTTATTTAGTGATCAAACTAAACTCTGTGGGAAAGTGACTCTCCTGTGGTCTGTAGCACGAAGCTGGTTTCAGTTTTTACTCAGGAAAGTTCACATTTAGTTTGAGCAAACTCCTGAGTTTTCAGGCTCAAGGAGATGGGTTGGTTTTTAGTGGGTTTCTTCACCATGCGAGCTTTCAGAGAAAGTTAGAGATCCCAAACCCAAACTGGACCAATCAGCTGTGAGCAAAGTGACTTACTGTAGAATATTAACTGCTTTCATATTTGTCCACTAGATGGAGCAAATAGACTTAAAAATCAAAGGACTTTGGTTTCATATTCAAGACACTGTAAAGAGAATCAGAGATCTGAAGCTGAATCAATCTGTATCATAATGTCACACAAATCAGCATAAAGAGCCTCATCACACACATCTGATGAGTCTGAATCATATTACAGCATCAGTGTTATACAATCAGCTTCAGCAAACTGCTTCAGAGACGAGGAGAGAGATGAGGACACTTGATAATATTTTTTAAAAAGGTACTAGTCATGAATATTGTAATTAATATTAGAGGAGTTTGTACAGTTAAATGCATGACAATTAAGACAGTTTTAACATGTATAAAGTAACACACTATTGACTTTATTAATGTAAAAGTTCTGGTGAAATCAGCAATACTATAAGACACACCAAACATATAATGATAAACAGAGAAATAATAGTGAAACAGGCCTAGAAATAAAAGCAGGAAAGCATCAGCAGAATCTCTTAAATCACAGCAGATTGTTAGTAATTCACATTATTGTTGTTGTGCTGCAGCAGGGGTTAATGCACTTTCTGAAATCAAGGCGCTCCTTTATTTAGGTTTCACCGGGAACCTGAAAACAATCACTATAGCTTTTTACACAGAAGTGTGCAGCACACATTTAAACTAAACATGACAGCAATAATATTTCTTCAAGAATATATTTCACCATAAGAACAGTTTATACAGTTGTACACAGCAAATATTGTCCAAACGGCCCTCAGTGAATCTGGTGCTATCGGGACGTCCAGGATCGGTTCTGGAGGAACATCAGCATCTTCAGGGTCTCCATTCGCCTGCAGACCAGCGGAAGCACATCGAAGCGACTGGACTTTGGTTTCCATCACAGCTGAATACACACTAATAGAAATAGTGATGTGTGTAAACTCTACACTCGCTGGGTCCTCGATCACACTGACATCTCCGATCTGACCGCCAGCGTACTTTATTATCTGACCGTTCCTCACGGAGATCATGCTCTCGGTCTGTTCTTTGAGGAAACAGTGACGGCAGACCTGGCAAAACCAGAAGAAAAATAAGAGCTCTGCAGTTAATCACAATCAAAGCTATTCTGTCATATTAAATGGCACATTTTACTTGGATTAAAGCAGTTAATATAGATGGTCTCACATAAGAACGAGTTAGAAAAAGTAAGTTTTTTGATTAATTCAAACTTGCGAAAAATCTTGAGATGTAGAAAATTAAATTTTGGTAGGTATTCAACTCTGCATGAGCCAATGAATCAGAGGAAATTAATGGTTAAAAAAATTATTAGCATAAACATGAGTGCAAATGTCCTCTATCTGTGTGACACATTTAACTTAACTTTCCTGTAAGTGATTCTGTGGCTTCCACCCACCAGTTCTTCTTTCGGCTCAGCAGCGTCTCTGTGGTTAACGATATCACAGCGGCGGTGATTCCCCAGTTCAGCTGAGCACGATGTATCGACGCTGTTGTTTCTAATTATGTCTAAAGAGCTTTTTATTATTAATTCTGGACATAAATCTCTTGTTTGCATTATAATGAAACTAAACTTATACATTTTATCTCCATTTTTTCAACAGATGATAAAATTTAAGACAAATGAAATTATGTCAGAAGATCTGTGGAGCATCACAAACTAGAAGAGAACTGAACATCAGGACGAGAGAAAAAGAGAAAAAGAGGACGAGAGACGATCTGATGAACCAGGAGAGAAACAGACACTGAGACGAGTCCGACAGAGCAGCATTAATTAAACTTTACTGTCTGTCCGCTGTATGATTGACTGATTGATGAATTAAACTTTACTCAGCAATTTCCTTTGGCTTCTCATAAAAACACAAAACTTACACACACAATCAAGACAAACAATAATCAGTCATACAAGACGGTTACACTTCTAATATTCTATCTTCCACTGGTAAAAGAGTATTAATAATCTAATATCTTCTTACAGATGAAAGCTTTATAAATTCAGAGTAAAGTGAGTTTGGAATCAGCTCGCACACACACTTGGAAATCCCAGATCATTAGTCTCTGAACAATAATGTCTCAGTCACTTTGTGAAAGTCACAAACTACATTTCTTTCCCATTCTGATGCTTTTACAACTTTTGATTTTAAAAATGTGACTACTGTATAATACACTAACATCTGAGTGTCCTGCATCTCCAATAAATAAGCTCCGGTTTGTCCAAAATGCAGCTGCTGGAGTCATTATGCCAGGTGAAGAATATATGAGACATTCAGAGACTTACACGGAGGAGCAGGAGCTGTGATGCAAGCAGAGGAGTTTCTCTCTTTCCAGCTCATCACAAGATAATTAAATACTTATCTTTAACCATTTTGTGAAGAGTATTATTTATTATTAATTTTTAAACAGTGATGTGTACAGTTTTAAACATTATAGTGAAATTGAACGGTAAATCTATATTGCACAATAATCACTAACAAATGTAAAATTTCACTTTAACTATAAATTATATCTCTGTATTTTTTTTAACAGATTTATGCACAAACAGAATAAAAGAGGAGTATATCTGAAGCATCATAAACTACTTTAATAATGAGTTTTTTCTGTTTAATCAGAAATGTTTTCTTTTCTTTGTTGAGTTCATGTTTTATACAGGATCTGAATCTCAGCATCACTTCAGACACATTCACAGTTTTCTAATTATTTTGGCACAATTTTCACAAGCAAGTATTAAATGATAATAACTCTTAGTACTAATATTACAACAGATCATCAAAAATGCACTGTTTTCAAACATCTAAGCATTTTTTAATTCAGTGTTAATACAAAACACAAAATCACAAAGTATCCTTTTCTCTACACAACATTAGTGTTTAAAACACTGCCCCATGGGTGGGTAAAATACCCCCCGTCTGACAAAGCAATATGCTTTAAACATTTACAGCAAAATCAGATTACAGGCAGTTCTAGCTTACAATTAAAAAGAATATAATCAATTATTATGAATTGCAAAATTATAATAGCCTATTTGAAAAAAAAAAGTTTGCTGATGCTAACTGGCTAACTGTCATTCATAATATTACTGTCAAACTTTTTATTTGCATCTCTTCTCATTCAGTTTAATACATTCGTTCATTATTTAATACAACTGATCCTAACAGTTAATCAGTGAATCATTTGGTAAAGCTGTAGATTTCTACAGATTCTATAGTTTCTGTAGCACTTGTTATTAATTTCTGATTTGGATAATGGTGATTAAACCAAATGTTCTCATTAAACATAAAAATAATCTTGTGTTTTGAAACAATGACTATGTGGACTGAAAATGTGTATCGCTTTAATGAAAGCAGGAGATCATGTTTTGAAAGAAAGACTAGTTTTAAGTGTGATCAGTTTAGATTTTTGTAGTAAGAGTTTTGAAAATGTAAACCTACTTCTGAATCAGAAATGATATGATCATATACTGCTTTAACACCACTGGCTTTAATGAAACTGTATCTGTGTGATTGCAGATATACAAATGGAGTGAAGAAAGAAAAAAAACACACACAGAAAACTCCTTCAACATCAGAAACCACAGACCAGCAAAAACTAACAGAACTGAGAGTCAAATGGAGACCAGAAATGAGTCACAAACCAGTGAATCACAAGAGAAAACCAGACAGACACTTATTAGATGTGAACGTATGAAGACACTAAAGACAAACCATAAGTGCAAGATTCATCATCATCCTCATCATCAGACTACAGTCTGTTCTCCTCCTGGCTTCTGGAGGCTTTTACAGACTCATCTGATCACAAACACACTCAGCAGATCTCTCATCACTCTTCATCAATGACTGTTCATCTTCATCTGTTATTGCTCTGAAAACATTTCACACCGTTCTCTGCCTTTGATGAAGTGACTGATGATTCTCTCAGTATGAGTGGATATAAGACAGAGAAAGCCGGTCCAGATGGCGGGTCTATAACAGGACTCACAGACATTCAGACTCTCACTCGTACAATTTAGGCTCTTCAGTTCACCGGATGAGCATGTCTGTGGTTTGTGGAGAAAAACCAACAAAAACTGGGACCTTTTTAATGTGAGTGAGACTGTTATGTCAAAAACACACACATAAGTTACAAAAACACAGTCAGTAATGTCTGTGAAGGTAAACAGCTGGGAAAGAAATCAGATGTTTATATTAGATCTTTGTAAGAACCACCCGCCGGCCCAACAGAGAAATAAATAAAGGTGTTGTGTGTTCGGTCTTTTACCTGCGCTTCTGCAGAGTTCACTTCATTTATCAGGATTCACTTTCAATTTTAGTCCAGCTCCGTGTTTAATCTGACTCCAATTTCAAGTGATCGTTAAATTTAGGCTGTATTTCTAATTAAAAACTGATCACAAATATCAATTATATATTCATTCAGATATTTGATTATTTTTAATATCCCATACTTACAGTTATTGTAGTGTATTCCGCTTCTTTCTGAAGAATTACGCACAGTCTTGGAGTTTGGTGCCAGAAGAAAAGACTTTATTTTCTATACAGCGAGAATAAAGCCGAGATCCTTTCTGCAGAAAAGTCTCTCGAATGTCTCTGGGCTCTGGTATATATACAAATTTTTAAGGCGGGTTTCCTATACATTAGAAGCCCCTCTCATGCATACCATTCTACATTTCGCTTGCGTATGCAATCCTGTCTCTTCCTTGGGAGCTGAGACTTCCTAGACTTGTTATGGTATAGGAAAAAGCTCCCCTATATTTTTCCAGATGTTTCCTGTTTGTACATTTTAGCCACATCGGCACTTTTAACACAGAGGCCTTTAGAACATAATGGAAAAACAAAAAGGATATGTAAATGATATATAAATGCCAAGATTCACCTTGATTATACTTGATTAATTCAGATCTTTAACAATAAAAATCTTCTTCATTCCTCCCTTTGAGACTTTATTAAGTCTCACAATTGCTTACGACTACCCAGAGTGCTACTTCATAATTCAGTCCCTTCAGTTAACACTATCTAGTGACTAAATGAGTCACACAGTCTTATCATCAATGACTAGATGATGCAGCAGCACTCTGGAGGAAAATCAGAACCAAACGTCTCTCTCTTCAATTGACTAAGAGAGAGTAAAAGATTCTGTCTCCTTTCCCTCTTTATCATATAGAAAACAATGTTATAAGCATGAGCGTGCATTTGGTTCAGCGCTTGCCTGTGGTTGTCACAGTTATGCATATTAAAACATAAAAATACATTCAAAATATAATACATTGAATATTCCAAGAAATAATAGTTCGGATCCGTTGATCTTCAGCCCAGATACCTTGCGCATTGTAGAGGGCCATCCATGGGCATAAGTCGTGCTAGTTCTTACACCCCGGATTTGACTTTTCTTTACACCTCTTCTTCATAGTCATCAGAGTCGCTGGAACTGTCCTCCAAAGTTTGTTCATTTGAGATCAGCTTGTTTAGCAATCCTTCATAATACTCATCCAAGTTCCTTTCTGTGATTA
Organism: Acrossocheilus wenchowensis; assembly: GCA_029620275.1. NCBI lineage: Eukaryota > Metazoa > Chordata > Actinopteri > Cypriniformes > Cyprinidae > Acrossocheilus > Acrossocheilus wenchowensis. Next base: position 28,925,570 of record CM056155.1, read on the forward strand.
TTCATTGATTATTTGGGACTTTTATCATTTCCATTTGCTTAACAGTAGCATTGACAACCAATGTTCTTAGTATAGGTAATACACAACAAAATAATAAACCTCCTATTAATATGGCAACTCCTAAAAACATTCCTAGTTTAGCAAACCATGCTCCCCAAGCTCCCAACTTTAGATCAAACCAGTCCCACATTTTATTTTAAGTTTTTCACCTTGGTCATTACTTCAGTGATTATTTGGCATAAAAGTACAGCATTGATTCTCAAACATAACACAGACTCCTCCCTTTTCAGCTAACAAATAGTCCAAAGTTATTCTGTTTTGCCATGTCATTCGGCTCGTTGCATCCAATTGCTCTCCTGAAAGTGATAAGGCGTCATCAGTGTAATTAATACATCTTTGCTGGTTGTAATATATATATAATTGATCCATTCTGTATTTTTATTTTGCGCAATCCAAATGAATATTGATTCAAATCCTGATTTAACTTCGTCTCTTGCTTTAAATTCATAAGGTATACCTCTGGGTTGACCAATAGCATCTATATAAACTGCAAGGTCTTTTTCATAAGCTCTTCTCGATCTAGATTTCTCTTCCTTTGTTTCTCCTTCTTCTAAAGAGATGTGACTCATTTTATGTGTCAACATAACCCTAGTGCATAATCCTGACCATTTTTCTGGTAACGTTGTCAAAAGGCCATATTCTAATCCACACATCCACCAAATGTCTGCCAATGGAATATCAATGTCATCAAATATAGGTGGTGGGCCTTCTTTTACCACTAAATAGTCAACTGTACATCGCGGTATTTGCCATATTTTGCTACACTTTCCTTTAAATCTTCCTACGTCAACATTTCCCTTTTTCTCATAACATTCAAATTCCTGATCTGCCATTAACTGTGTTCTTCGTTGTGGCTTTTGTATGTTTGTTTCTTGTATAATAGGCCATTTACGGGTATGTTCACACTGCAATTCAGTAGCTTCTCTGTAAATCGTTGTAGATTGGAGAAACTGGCACCAATATGGGCAAAATGCCATTTTTTGGGTACAGTTTCTAAAGACATTTATCGCTCTGCCTCGTTCTACAAAATATTTACTTCCCATTTTTAATACATCTAACCCCATTACCTTAGACAGTCCTGGGCATGTCTTAAGCCATTCATCATGAAATATTTTGCAGCTAGAACTGTGTATTGGTATTGGAACAATATATAAAATTGGTCTCGCTTCTAGGCAAACTATGCAGTTTTCCCATTCTTCTTTTTCTGCTGTGTAATTTACCCATTTATACCATTTTTTGTCTTCTGCCTTTTCCCATAATATATCTGAATTGCCTTTAATAGTGATGTTATAATTGTCATCTACAATGTGTCTATTTTGTCTAGATATTTTTTCCTCCTCAACTTGTGCTTGTTCATTTTGGATTATGTTAAAGTCACTGCTAGATTCATTTGAGGGATGAAAAGTCAATTCTCGGGAAGTCTAGGTGTTTTCTTCAGCTTGGGCTTGTAGAATTACCCTATGCATTAGGCATGTGATGATCATCAGATATCTTTCCACTTTTCTGCTTCCTCTCACAAAAGAATGTGAGCTCCTTGCTTATCTCTTTTTGATTTGTCATCAGTTTGCCCTTCATCTTGTGTCACTTGTCTCTCCTCGTCACTTTCTCCTGAGTTGTCAACTTGTCTGTTTCCTTCTCTTTCCACTTCCTCTTTTCCATTTTTTGGCTCCCAAGTATCCTGATCATCTCGTTAGCTGTCCCATCATTCATTCCATCTTCACCAGGGTGACTTCTTTGCGAATCGTTGCAATGGTCTTTCCCTCGTTGGCAAGGGAGGGTCGTTACTAGCACGCCCTTCATCCCTCACTTCATGCTGTGTGGGGTTGTTGTAGCTGGTTGGCGTATTTTAAGGTGAGAGATGTGGACCCAGGTGACACTTTGCAACTATTTTGCTGATCAATGCAAGATTCTTCCTTGAGGCCATAACTGCACACTCACTGGTTCTTAATGCTGGAGCAAACCATTCCTGGGCCTTGATATAACTGCTGTCACCTGTAAATGGAAACTTTCAGAGTTTTTGTTAGTGCTATCAAGCAGGCTCATTTGCTCATCTGGATAGTTATCCTTCTTGGTGTGACCTGTGGAAGTCTCATGTGGGTTGAGGGCTGTCCTGGCCCCATTTTTGAGCTCTCACAACTCCATTGCTGTTAATAAAATGAGTATACTATTTTCTATAATATAATAAAGAATTTGGTTTTACTCAGTTATCTGCATCCTTACAATTTTTTCAATTCATTTCAAATTTATTCCTAACAATTTACTAATTCAGTTATCTCTTTGTTTTATAAACTGAGTTCCACTATATCACTAGATAATTTCCTAGGCCTATCTAGCGCAGTTGCGTTGGCCTTTTGACCTGGAAAACTCTCAACCCATTTTACGTTAACAGTCAGAAAAGCAATATTTTATCCTTTTGAGACAGAATCAGCTCCATCATGATATGCTGAAAAGAAAGTTAGATGTGGGGTGGACAGAGCAAGCTTGCTTGCTTTGCCTTCCCATGTAATGCGCTGCGCAAGTGTGGCACTGTTTTTCTTTCTGCCACAACAATAACCTAGGTACTGACCAGGAAACTTAACCGAATTCATCCATGGTCTTTATTTTACTGGGCGTTATTTGCCCTGTGGGCCCACATACTGTATTAAAATCTGCATACAGCTGTTTGGCAAAATAATTGATTTGTTTCAGTGTCTCGTCAGACAACTTCTTTCACTCCATACAACATCATCATTCATACTTTTTCACACTTTTTCACACCCTTTCACACCCCCCCTTTTGGCCAAAAAACATATTTTGTCTTGAGATTTCAGCTGATTGTGAACTGCATGGTTTTAGTTGTGGAATACCACGGATTCTGAATATAACATGAAGTTTTTTGTTACACTCTACTGAGCGTAGACCTGGTAGCATTCAACATAGTGTCTAAATGTCATTATGCAACTGGACAACGTCAGTCACTATAAGGTTTGCTTTAACACTGCAGTATAAACCTCCTTTTTCTTTTTTTCAAACAAAATCTAATAGATTAATTGGTTTAGAATAATTGTCTTAGGCATTGTGCAGTTGAGAGAGCCAATTGTAATTTCTCAAATGCCACTTGTTTGTCTAATTTAAAGTTTAGTCTTTTTGTTATTGCTCATGAGCTACTTTTGAGATGAGGATTAGAGATCTCTGCATAATTTAGGATCCATGGCCATCAACATTTCTATCTTGTTATCCCCAGTGATGGCAGCATATGTGATTTCATGATTTTGGATCTTTTGCGTAAATTTTTTATTATGATTTTATGCAATCTAGCCCTAGAAAATTACCATTAAACAAAATGGAGTGACCAATATTTTTATTTTATCAGCCATATATATTTTTCTATTAGACATCTTGTCTACCTTTTTTTTATTTTTATTTTTTTCAAAGAGATCAGCATTGTTGTCAATAATTCAGTTGTGCATTTTCCCCTAGTTGGTTAATTAAATAGCCCTCACTATGCCAAATCCAGCTCTTTTTTTTTTTAATTTTTTTTTTTATCTGATTGGTGAGTCAAGCACCCACTTCTGTCTGTCAAAATTTCTTATTTCCTAAGACATAAGGCTGGACTGGTACCTATTGAAAAGCAGATTGAGAATGTTAGTTAAAACACAGAATTCAAAGAACTGCTGTGAGACCAGTGAATAATCAAGATCAAAATTTGAAACAGTCTCTAAAGTGATCGAATAAATGTGCTTCACCTGTGCACACAATGGGAAAGGATGGAAGTCCTTCTGGTTAGATCATCAGTTTGTTGAAGCTGTTTGGCTGTTGCACTGGGTTGTCAGTCTGTGATGGCACTCAAAGGCCCGATGTTGTGGTGCATGATCTCCGTTGTTTCTCTGCCTCTCCTCAGTCTGGCTTTTGATTGTTCTTGCCAGAGTTTTGCATTCCAGGATGTTCTCTTCACACTCAGGAAAAGTCTCAAGTGAAAGATTCACCTTTTCCTGCTTTAAGTCAACCTTTCTCCATGCAATAGTGTTCACTCCTCTTTTCGGCAGGTAGCTGAAAATCCATCAGCCCCTCCCTCTTCTTCTCTCTGCAGCTGTCTTTGCTTCTTCGCCACTTTGTTAGATAGACTCCATTGCTTTGTCAAGGCACTGATCCAGAAGCCATCTGAAATCTTAACACTCAGAGACCGCATTATTCAAACTGCACCTTTGTAAACTGTGACCAAATTGTCTCTGAGCAATCAGCTCTTTATCCAATTTTCACTTTTCAACCATCTCTTTCTATGGCCCTTTAATAAAAAGGTAAAAATAAGTAAATAAATAAAATAAATAAAACAGGTAATCTGGTTAAAAACAGCAGTTCCCTCATTCTATTTTAGTAAAGCAAGTTCTTCGTTGCAGAAAAATAGCAAGCAGTTTTTTCTTTGCAAAATGCAGAAAGCAGCAGTAATCTACCTTTATTATGTATTACAATTAAACAAAAGAATCCTTTCTTTTACAACAGTATGTATGGTAAACTAAAGACATCAATTATAAGTTTTCTTCTATATTTGCCTGGTTCAGAATAATCTAGTAATCTTGAATGGATTTTCCCAACCAACATAAAAATAATTCCTCTTATTTAATTTAATTATTTAATCAACAAATTCCATTTATTTTTAAATATCCTATAGCTTTTGATTCAAAATTTCTATGAACTTGGTCACCCAATCTTGCTCTCATTCAACATTGCACTACACAAGTTATATTTAGTTAATTCAAACCCAAATCTCTGAAACTCTGTAATGGATTAACCTTCATACTGTCTCCCAGGGACAACAAGATACAAATTTTAGAAGTCTTTAGTTTTAAGCACGTGCAATATTTTTATTCATCTATTAACATAATATTAACATTAAATAATAAATGTATATCTTATTTTAATTACCGGTAATCTATTATTATTTCAATAATCGGCAAAGTCTATATCTTGGAATACTTTTTTTTTTAAAATAACATTCATACAAGTCCCTTTATTATATTTATTTATTTATTTAGGGCTCATTCTTTCATACTGTATCCCTTCATTTATAGGGCTTATTCTTTCATTCACTCCTTCTTTCACACCCACACACATTCGAACACGGACACAGTTTCAAACATTCTTCAAATCAAAACAACAAGACAAAGCTTTTTTTTTCTCTCGAGTATTCACCTGCTCCAGAATACTGGTTTTCTCACTGAAACCTCTCTTTATTCTCTCTTTCTCAGTAAAAAAACAAGATTCTGCCAGGAATTTTAATGCCTACCTAAGCTGACCTCTGACCTCAATCAGAGCGGTATCCGTAGGTCTCGCGCGCTCACTCCCTCACATAGGCCCAGATTTAATAAACACAGACCATTGCTAGCAATGTATGTCTGCCTACACCATCCAGTTTCAATTTAGGCTACTTATCAAGGCCATAAGCAATAAACTAGATAAATGAATGCAGTTATTTCTTCTGGAATAAAACTCCCTTTTATTCTTTTCTTTAAATTTAGAATTTTGGAAGAGCAAAATTTAAGTGTCTTACCACCCAGAGCAGACTGGCAAACATCACAAAATTATATAAGCAAAAATGCTTACCTGTGGCCACTTTTTGTGCTGTTCGTCAAAATTCTGCTCCAAGCGGTCGTCTACTTTGCTGCTCTGTTCCAGATCCTGTTCGTGACGCCAAATGTAGTGTATTCCGCTTCTTTCTGAAGAATTACGCACAGTCTTGGAGTTTGGTGCCAGAAGAAAAGACTTTATTTTCTATACAGCGAGAATAAAGCCGAGATCCTTTCTGCAGAAAAGTCTCTCGAATGTCTCTGGGCTCTGGTATATATACAAATTTTTAAGGCGGGTTTCCTATACATTAGAAGCCCCTCTCATGCATACCATTCTACATTTCGCTTGCGTATGCAATCCTGTCTCTTCCTTGGGAGCTGAGACTTCCTAGACTTGTTATGGTATAGGAAAAAGCTCCCCTATATTTTTCCAGATGTTTCCTGTTTGTACATTTTAGCCACATCGGCACTTTTAACACAGAGGCCTTTAGAACATAATGGAAAAACAAAAAGGATATGTAAATTATATATAAATGCCAAGATTCACCTTGATTATACTTGATTAATTCAGATCTTTAACAATAAAAATCTTCTTCATTATTTGTTTATCAGGGACCTGACGCTGCATTTGAGTCTCGCGTTGGCCTTACGTGGATCTCACGATCACAAACTCACCAGTTCTGGCGTCTCATTCATAAAACTCTCCGTAGATTTCATCCTAAAAGTGTACGCATGTACAAAAGCTAGATTTTGCGTACACACAAAAGTTTTCAGATTTATATCATATATGGAGGTAACAGCTAGGAATGTGCGGGACTAGTCGACTAAACGGTACAGCTCCTGCTAGTCGACACCAGGGGTGATTCTAGGATTTTCATTATAAGGGGGCTAAGTGAGGGTATAATAATAAAAAATAAATAAATATGTAGGGTTTGGAATTGGAAATTTTGTGTTTTATCTTTAAACGGACTGCAGAAGGAATCACTTGCCCTGGTGGGCTGGTCAGAACCCAGGAACTCAGTCAACAACAGCTCTGTTCTTTGATGACTTTACTGTGCCATGGAGCATGTAATAGGTGTGGTCTGTACAGAGATAACAAATACAATAAAGTAAATAATACAGACTTCAAATCCAATAATTTGCCAATTCAATAACAAATGACATTACTGTCAATATTACTGGAATTAAATGAAATACTACAGCTCAATCAATTGGCATATTAGCATCTGAATAGGCCATTTCACCACAATCTTCATTAACACACTTATACTTGCGATTCCCAATAAACATATGAACTAAAACAATAATCTATCTCAATGTAGAACATGAGAACAGTAGAAATAAAGTGATTATAGCATCTCTCATCAGATGTACATAACGTGCATGTAAGCAGGCGCTGGTTATGCGCACTCAATCGAAGGAAAATAATTACCATAACTGCTATTGCCAGCAAGATTACAACTTAATCTCAATATCAAGCATAATTCAACAAGAACAACTCACTTTACAGGATGCACGCACACATATTACATCTGGATTTCAATCGGCTCGCATCTCTTCTCTCAAACTTTGCTGCGCAATCTTAAAATGGCGACAAGTCTTAAAAGGGCAACAAGTCTTAAAGGGGCCACGCACGCAAGCCGTTTGTACAGCCGCCCCCAAATTGTGTTCAATTTGACACTTGAGAAGCTTGTGTGTGTGTTACTGATGTTGTATTAGGTGTATTGGGCTCCTCTGTATCATCTTCTGGGATGGGAGGTAAGGCCACAAGTCGAGCTACGGGTCTAGTATAAACCTTCCCTTGAACTTGGACATCCACTGATCTCACTTGCGAGTCTTGACTGGGATGCACCTGGAGTACTTTCCCAATAGGCCAATGTGCTCTGGGCTGTTGGGGATCCATTATCATGACTACCGTGCCTGTGGTTATATTAGGGAATGTATGGTGCCATTTCTGTCTGACTTGCAAGTTCGGAAGGTAATGGCGGATGAAGGAGGACCAGAAGTGGTCAGCAAACACTTGAGAGTGTCTCCAACGGCGACGACTCAAGCCCTCTTCTTTAGGGTATATGACTGTAGGTAGGGAGTTGTCTAGCCGCCCCGTGAGAAGAAGGTTGGGTGTTACTGGATCGGGATCAGCCACGTTAAAAGACATGACAAAATTGAGGATGTTCTCCACTTCGACTAGGACAGTCCTGAGTACCTCTTCCGGTACTGTTCGGGCCCCAATAGTCGCAGATAGTGCCAGTTTAATGGATCTTATCTCCCTCTCCCACACTCCCCCAAAGTGTGGTGCTGCAGGAGGATTAAAATGGAATGCTATCTTCTGTGGTGCGAATTTCCGCTGGAGATCAGGTGACATGGCCTGGAATGCTTCATACAGTTCCCGTTCCCCCCCTCGAAAATTTGTTCCTTGGTCCGACAGTAATTCTACAGGGGAACCTCTACGTGCAATAAACCTCCGAAGTGACATCAGAAAGGAATCTGTGTCTAAGCTGTTCAGTAGGTCTATGTGTACTCCTCGTGTGGTAAGACACTTGTAGAGGATTCCCCACCTCTTTTCTACCCGTCGACCAATCTTTACAAAGAAGGGGCCGAAGCAATCCATACCGGTTGAATGAAAGGCTGGTTTGTAGAGACGCAAACGTGCCAAAGGAAGGTCTGCCATTTTGGGAAAGGTAGGTTTGGCTCGCAGTCTTTGACATTCTGTACAGGCATGCTGTAGGATGCGGATGGCTGCTCTTCCTCTTAGCACCCAGAACTGTCTCCTTATTTCTGCAAACACCCAATCAGGGCCTGGATGGCAGAGTCTTTCATCAAAATCTTGAAGAAGTAACTTCACGGCTGGATGTCTATAGTCTAGTATGACTGGATGTTTCAGGGTGGGATCTAAGGTTTCGGCATGTCTTAACCTACCACCAACCCGGATTAGATGGGTGGATGTGTCATATTCTGGAGCTAAGGTGAGTAAGCGGCTATTAGGTTGAAGAGCCTTGCCTGATTTCAACCGTTGTAATTCCTCAGGGAAACTCTCACCTTGCACTTTCTGGAGTATGTATGTCTCTGCTTCTTGGTAAGAGTTTGCGGTAGGTTCTCCTGACTCTCCAGCCGCCCCATGTAGCTCCTGTGCAATGGCCTTCACCAGTTCTGTCCAGGTCTTATACTCACTGCCAAATTGTCCGTCTACAGCTACAACTCCACAGAATGCGGATTTCTTGAGCTCTGACTTGTCAATCTCAGGGCATTCGGTAGGGTTTGCTGGCCAGTTCTCCGGGGAGAGAAGCAGGAATGGGGGTCCTTGGCTCCATCTGTTGGGCTTAGCAAGGTCATTTAGAGTCTTTCCTCGTGTAAGGTCGTCCGCTGGATTTTGAATTGAATCCACATATCGCCAAGCGGTGACGTTGGTAAGCTCATGGATTTCAGCCACTCTGGTGCCAACGAAAACTTTAAAATGGCAAGACTCTGACTGAATCCAAGACAGCACCGTAGTGGAGTCTGTCCAGAGAACTGCGTGGCGAAGTGGCAATGTTAACTCTTTCTGCAACTGGGTTTTTAACTGTGCACCAATTACAGCAGCGCAGAGCTCCAAGTGGGGTATTGACAGGACTCTTTTTGGTGCTACTCTAGAGCGTGCCAGTACGAATGATAGATGGATCTTACCCAGCTGATCTTCAGTGCGCAGGTAGGCAACTGCTCCATATGCACTCTCTGAGGCATCACTGAACACATGAAGGTCGGTAATAGATCCTGTTTGATCTACTGATGCTGGTACATATGACCGGGGGAAACTGATCCTGGGGAGAAACTGCAGCTCACCTTCCCATTCGTTCCAGCTCTGGACTAAGGCTTGGGGAAGTTGGGTATCATCCCAGCTGCGCTGTTTGTTCCAAAGTTGTTGGACCAGTACCTTAGCCCTGGTAGTATATGGGAGAATATATCCTATGGGATCATACTGGCTTGCTAAATCTTTGTAAATAATCCTCATGGTGGGAGCGCCATGATCGATGGGCCGATGACGGTAAGTCAGAACATCTGCTGGGCAATTCCAGCTAAGGCCCAAGGTGGACTCCTGGACATTTGTCTTTTCATGGGCTAGCCAGAGTTCAAACCCATCCGATCTGGCTTCAAGTGGAAGATGGTTAATGACAGTTGGCATATTGCTGGCCCACTGCCTCAATTCAAAGCCTCCTTCAGCTAATAGCCCCCTCAGCTTGTCAACCAATTGCTTAGCCTCCTCTGGCAATGGCAAGCTCTGCAAGCACTGCAAGCAGTTGTCAACGTAAAAGCATCGTTCTATGGAGAACCTCACATCATCGTCCGGTTGGCTATGGTCTCTTACATGTTGCTGTAAGGCAAAGGTCGCACAGCAGGGGCTGCACGTTGTCCCGAATGGTAGAACTTGCCATTCAAAGACATCAGGGGTCCCCTTCTCCTTGGAGTCACGCCAGATAAACCGAAGAAGGGGTCTATCTTCTGGAAGAAGTCGGACCTGGTGAAACATGCCCCGGATATCCGCACTGATGGCTATTGCATGTTCACGAAATCTGAGTAAGACCCCCAGGAGTGATGAACCCAAGGTGGGGCCAGCGAGGAGTGAATCATTTAGGCTGAGACCATTAAACTGAAAGGAGCAATAGAACACTACACGATGCTTGTTATTATGGCACACCATGTGATGTGGAATAAACCAGCACTCACCATCTCCTTCTCTTTCTTCGGGATTTAGCTTTCTGATTGCTCCAGACTGAACCAATTTCTGGATTTCGGAGGAATAAGCATCAGCTTGCTTTAGGTCTCTGGCAAGTTTTCTCTCAGTACTCCGTAGGCGTGGCATGACCGCTTCCATAGTAGCGTGAAGATGGGGCATGTCACATTTTCGTAGCAAGGGTGTTGCATACCGCCGTATTCCATTCACCTCTATGCGAACTGTTTTGGCTTCCAGTAGTTCAACGGCCCTTTGGTCCTGCCTTGACCTTGTGCACTCCTTTTCATTCTGAAAGGGCAAGACATCCACTTGCCACAGCCCACTAACATTCTTGAACAGTTCCATGGTGCTGGGGGGGAAGGGATATGTGGAGACACTGTTTTGGTTGGAGTCGCTGCTCCAGCAGGCTGGTAGGACCCTGCAATGTCCAGCCTAGTTTGGTTTTTATTGCAGCGGGACCACCAGGTGGACCAAGTCTTACTGGCTCAATTGGTGAGATCATGTGAGTTTGATCTGCACCAACAAGGATGAGAGGTTTGGCCTTTACAAAGCACTGTAATGGTAGTCCAGCAAAGTTCTTGTACTGCTTCTGCAGCTTGGGAATTGGTTAAGAGTGGTCAACGAGATCAAGCTGTGGTGCAGTAAAGGCTCTGGTTATGAGATATCGCTTCTTCGGATTGGAGTATGGAGAAATGTGGAATGAGACTGAAGCCCCTTCAAGTGTCTGCACATCATGACGGATTGTTCTCAGAGCTAGGCTTTCTTCAGTACCTCTCAAGCCGAGTTTCTGTGCTGCTTCTAGCAGAAGCATTGTACGCTCAGAACCGTCATCAAGGATTGCGAATGTGTCTAATGTGCAATCGCCATTATGTAGGAGTACTCTGACAACCTTGAGCAAAACTTTATTACTGCTGACTGGTTTGTTCAGGTACAGTGTCTGTGTCGCTGAGCTGACGAGGCAAGCCTCTGTTTTGGATGCCTCTGTGACAGGCCTCTCATTTACCTCATGGAGGATTCGTAGATGCTTCCTCTGACAAAGTGGACATGGTTTCTTTAGCCCACAGTGGGCAGCCAGATGTGCAAGACCACAGCGCCAGCATCTCCTATTGGTTCGTATCCACTCTGAGAGCTGATCTTTGGTGAGGGTTGGAATTTTGGGGCACTGACTAAAAGCATGTTCAGAGTTCTGACAGTAAGAGCAATATACCATGGACCTACCCTTAGCTTTCTCATCAACATTGGCAGGAGAATATGTAGTGGTTCTCAGCTCAGCACTATTCCCAGACCCAGTCAGTACAGTGGTCGTGGTTCGGCGTGATTGCAGAGCTGCTCGGGGATCTCGTTTGCCTCGGCTTTCTCCCTTGGCTGTTTGATCATCATAGCTTTGGCACCAAGACTCATATTTCAGCCATTCTGCTAGATTTACAAATGAGTATGTCACCCCAGGCCGATGTAACATGTGACGGCGGAAATCAGCCCATATTTCGGGTGGCAGCTTACTGAGGAGGCGTGCAACATGCGACCCACAATGCAACTCGATGCTCCCTGCCTGGCCCAAAGTCTTAAGCAGACCGACTAGAGACTGCACTTGAAGGGAAAACTTCTCAAAGGCCGAGGGTTCATTGCGGCTTATATCAGGTGAATCAAGAATAGTGGCGATCCGTCTTAATGCTACCTGGTGTGGCTGACCGAACCGCTCATTGAGCGCAAACATGGTGTCTCGATAAGGTGTAGAGGAGTGCAAGAAGGAGTCTGCTATTAGACAAGCATCCTCTAATTTCAGGTGGTCAACCAGGACTTGATATTTGAACATCTCAGTACTGTCAGGTGGCAGGAGATTGTCCAAGGCTATTTTTAGTCGAGTAAACTCACTTGGATCTTTGTTGCAGAAGTAAGGAATGGTGGGGCATGGACCTTTGTAATATCTCTCTGTCAGATCCACAGATGCCATGGGAGGTGTCACATTATAGGATGCCATCCTGTGTTGTTCTGGATAAAGACGTGTGGATGAATCCCATGGTCGCTCATGTGCATACGGAGGACCTGTCTGTTGGGCAGGATACTGGCCGTACCGAAGTTGGTCATCATATGAACTTGGATGGCTGAAATCCCTAGTCTTCTCCACTGAAGTGAGTCTAGGGGTAAGTGTCGTTGTGGCCCTCGTAGTGCTGTGAGAAGTCTGCTGGCCGCACTGCTTCATAGTTTCTGGCTCATCATATGCAATAGGTGGAGGAGGCTCTGGCCAGTCTTCATCACCGTGATTTGCTGCATGGTGAAATTTAACTGATGGATGATCAGACTGGGTGTTGGACGTAGATAAAGGCCTTTGCAGACTACAGGCTCTGTCTAAAAGCTGAATCAGCTCATCTTTGGCTGTCTCAATCCGTTTAAGATCAGCTTGGATGGCCTGCTGTGTTTCACGAAGCTTTAAATTCTCTTCTGAGATCCTCGAACTACAACTCCTCACCCGCACGAACTACAACTCCTCACCCGCACAAACAAGGACTTTTTAAACTCCGCTGCGCTTTGCTTCACGGAAACCTGGCTGAACGGAGCCATTCCGGACAGCGCGCTTCATCTAACGGGCTTCCAGCTGTTCAGAGCAGACCGCGTCACCGAGTCCTCGGGGAAAACGAGAGGCGGTGGATTATGTTTTTATATCAACGAAGGCTGGTGTACAGACGTGACAGTTTTAAAGAAGATGTGCTGCCCAAATTTGGAAGCTCTCTTTATTAACTGCAAGCCTTTTTATTCACCGCGGGAGTTCTCCTCGTTTATTCTGGTGAGTGTGTACATTCCTCCTGACGCGCGCGTCAGCGCGGCGCTAGAACTGCTGGCCGATCAAATCACACACACAGAGCAGCGTTATCCGGACTCTTTCATCATCATTCTCGGTGATTTTAATAAAGCTAATCTCACCCGTGAACTGCCTAAATATAGACAGCACATCACATGCCCCACCAGAGACAGAAATATACTGGACCACTGCTACACTGTCTTAAAGGATGCATATCACTCTGTTCCCCGTGCAGCCCTGGGACTCTCTGATCACTGTTTGGTTCATCTCCTACCAGCCTACAGGCAGAAACTTAAATCTGCTAAGCCTGTAGTAAAAACTGTAAAGAGATGGACTTCTGAAGCAGAGCAGGTTTTACAGGCCTGCTTCGAACTTACTGATTGGAGTGTTTTTGAGGCTGCAGCTACTGATCTGGACGAGCTTACTGACACCGTGACGTCCTACATCAGTTTCTGTGAGGACATGTGTGTACCCACCAGGACTTATTTAACATTTAACAATGACAAACCTTGGTTCAGTGCAAAACTCAAACAGCTTCGCCAGGCCAAAGAGGACGCCTACAGGAGTGGGGACAAAGTCTTGTACAAACAGGCCAAATACACACTGAATAGGGAGTTAAGAGTGGCAAAATTAAACTACTCTGGAAAGCTAAAAAAACAGCTTTCGAGCAATGACTCTACATCAGTGTGGAAAGGCCTGAAAGCCATCACCAGCTACAAGACCCCATCCCCCAGCACTGAGGCCAATCAACAACTGGCTGAAGACCTGAACGAGTTCTATTGTAGGTTTGAAAAGACTGGTATGACGCCCCACACCCGCTCCGACCGTCTCACAGCACAGCCATCAACACCCTCCCCCTCCCTCCCCCCTACTGTTTCTCAGCCTGTACTCAAGATCTGTGAAGATGATGTGCGCAAAGTCTTCAGAAAGCAGAAGATAAGGAAAGCCAAAGGCCCAGACGGTGTCTCTCCAGCCTGCCTCAAAGCCTGTGCTGTCCAGCTATCATCCATCTTCACATTGATCTTCAACAGATCTCTAGAGCTGTGTGAAGTCCCCTCCTGCTTCAAATGTTCCACCATCATCCCTGCACCCAAGAAACCAAAAATCACAGGACTTAATGACTACAGACCTGTTGCTTTAACATCAGTAGTCATGAAGTCATTTGAGAGACTGGTGTTGGCCCACCTGAAGGACATTACTGGACCCTTGCTAGACCCTCTACAGTTTGCTTACCGAGCAAACAGATCTGTGGATGATGCAGTTAATATGGGACTGCACTACATCCTGCAGCATCTGGACAAACCAGGGACTTATGCAAGGATCTTGTTTGTGGACTTCAGCTCCGCTTTCAACACCATCATCCCGGACACCCTTCAGAACAAACTGACTCAGCTCTCTGTACCCACCTCCATCTGTCAGTGGATTACCAGCTTCCTGACAGACAGGCAGCAGCTTGTGAGGCTGGGAAAACTCACATCCAACACCCGCACCATCAGCACTGGAGCTCCTCAGGGCTGCGTTCTCTCCCCACTACTCTTCTCCCTCTACACCAACGACTGCACCTCTAAAGACCCCTCTGTCAAACTCCTGAAGTTTGCGGACGACACTACAGTCATCGGCCTCATCAAGGACGGCGACGAGTCTGCTTACAGACAGGAGGTTGAGCAGCTGGCTGTCTGGTGCAGTCACAACAACCTGGAGCTGAACACGCTCAAAACTGTGGAGATGATAGTGGACTTCAGGAGAAACCCCCCTCCTCTCCCCCCACTCACCATCATGAACAGCACCGTGGCTGCAGTGGAGTCATTCAGGTTCCTGGGCACAACCATCTCTCAGGACCTGAAGTGGGACACTCACATTGACTCCATTGTGAAAAAGGCCCAGCAGAGGTTGTACTTCCTTCGTCAGCTGAAAAAGTTCAACCTGCCACAGGAGCTGCTGAAACAGTTTTATTCAGCTGTTATTGAGTCGGTTCTGTGCTCCTCCATAACTGTCTGGTTTGGGTCAGCCAGCAAATCTGATACAAGACGACTTCAACGGACTGTTAGGACAGCAGAAAAGATCATTGGTGTGCACCTGCCCAGCCTTCAGGACTTGTACAACTCCAGAGTGAAGAAACGGGCAGGTAGCATCATCAAAGACCCCTCTCACCCCGGACACAACCTGTTTGCACTTCTCCCTTCAGGCAGACGCTACAGATCTCTGTGCACTAGAACATCTAGGCATAAAAACAGTTTTTTCCCCCATGCCATCTCCAGCTTAAATAGCTAACACATGGATCATTACCTGTGTTCTGTAATTCATTCTCCATCTTTAATTATTGCCTCTTTCTCAAGTACTATGTAAATACCATACATATCTGTTTATTTATACAGCTGTATATATAGTAAATAATGCACAAATCTGTACATAAATCCAGATTCATACTTATTATTATTATCCATTGTTAAGCCTTACTATTTAAATGTTTTTTCTGTTCTCATGTCAGATGTGTATGTATGTATGTATGTATGTACCAGGAGCACCCTAAAACCACAACAAATTCCTCGTGTGTTTGCGCACACCTGGCGAATAAAGCTAATTCTGATTCTGATTCTGATTGTAACTTTAGAGAGCTAGCATCTGATCTATCGCTCTGGTATCCATCACCTTCATCAACGAGGGGAACGAACTCTGCATTGGATTCAGACTGTAGTTCTCGGTTTGGATAAGGTGGTGATGACTGGTAATCAGGGCTGGAGATGTGCTGCTGCAGAAGACTTGGACGGTTACGATGCTTATCCCTTACAGTCAGCCTCGAAGGGGAAGAAAAGGTGGGTAAACTGTGTGCTCTCTGAGGCTTTGTAGCAGATGCTCTAACCTGTGAGGAAGAGTAATCATCATCAGATGACTCCACTGGTCGCTCTCTTGTACTAACTGGTGACACTGATTTGCGGAAGCTCTGCAAATCCACCTCATAGTCTTGTAAATAGGCTGAACAACGCTTTGGGCGAACCGAAGGGTTTACCGGTCCAGAACTGGCTGACATCTTAATTCAGAGAAGTGAGAATCCAGCTCGAAGGACCAATTGTAGGGTTTGGAATTGGAAATTTTGTGTTTTATCTTTAAACGGACTTTAGAAGGAATCACTTGCCCTGGTGGGCTGGTCAGAACCCAGGAACTCAGTCAACAACAGCTCTGTTCTTTGATGACTTTACTGTGCCATGGAGCATGTAATAGGTGTGGTCTGTACAGAGATAACAAATAAAATAAAGTAAATAATACAGACTTCAAATCCAATAATTTGCCAATTCAATAACCCTACAATTGGCATATTAGCATCTGAATAGGCCATTTCACCACAATCTTCATTAACACACTTATACTTGCGATTCCCAATAGACATATGAACTAAAACAATAATCTATCTCAATGTAGAACATTTGAACAGTAGAAATAAAGTGATTATAGCATCTCTCATCAGATGTACATAACGTGCATGTAAGCAGGCGCTGGTTATGCGCGCTCAATCGAAGGAAAATAATTACCATAACTGCTATTGCCAGCAAGATTACAACTTAATCTCAATATCAAGCATAATTTAACAAGAACAACTCACTTTACAGGATGCACGCACACATATTACACCTGGATTTCAATCGGCTCGCATCTCTTCTCTCAAACTTTGCTGCGCAATCTTAAAATAGCGACAAGTCTTAAAGGGGCCACGCACGCAAGCCGTTTGTACAAAATATTTACAAAAAAATTGAGTGAAAATTTGTGCAAAAAAATGTAGAACTGTTCTACATAAATTCAATTCAAACAATATATATATATATTTTTTTAAATTAATACAAAACACATACACACACACACACACACACACACACACACAATGTTTCAATCTCTGTCAATCACTCTGATATGCAATTAAAATGAGTGCACTGACTGAGTGGTGTCCGTCACTGTCTTTAATCATTTCTATAATAACTGTATGGTAGTTAATGCCACATGCACTGTATTATAATGTTCTATATTGAAAGCTAAATTTTCAAAGGAAAACAGCAATAACGTGATCGTTTTATAAAGTATGCGTTCATATGTGTTAAGGGCTTTCGCTGAAGGAAACAGCTGTGGTATGATGAGTGGTGAATGCAGCGAAAACTTTACAGTAGATTGGAAACCAATTGCTCTCCCATGACTTTTTGTAAACTGTATTTATGACAAAGAACTGCATAGATGTAGATATTATAACAATCTATCGATAAACACACACCTTGTCCTCTCCTCTGCGCCACCGCAGTCTGTGGCTTGAAGAACGCGCAGAAAGATGTGGAGGAGCCGAAGTCTGCTGCCATTTTCATTTGAAATTAAAAGGGGAAAAATCACAAGATTTTTAGGGGGGCTGAGCAGAAATTTAGGGGTGCTAAAGAACCCTAAAAATGGCCTACCGACACTGAAATCAGTAGTGATTAAACGAAAAAAAAAAACAAAACATAATTTTAACGTTACATTTAAAACATTTTAACAACAAGCTAAAATAAAACTTTTGAAAAATAATAAATATCAAAATATTTAAATAGAGCTTGGCAAACTACGTCACGCCGCGTCGGATTCCGCCATGTTTTAGGTCACGCTCAGGAGCACACAGCGTAAACAAATGCACCACAGAAAAAGCCGACCGTTTTACATTCATATTTTGTGAAAAACATCTTACATACGCTTAGAATGAAACGGAATAATATGTAAATCTCTTTAAAAAAAATAAATAATTGCTCTGTTGTTTGTCTGAGAGGCTGCAAATATTCATTACTAATCAGTCTCCTTCACTACAGTGGTACTGATATATGCTAACTGCTAAAACACTTAAGGCAATTGACCATGGTTTTACTATAGTAAACGTGTAGCGACCGTGTTTTTGGTGTTTGTATTACCATTCGTATAACCACAATCTTATTAAATACCATGGATAAACTGGTTAGAGTAGCAAAACCATGTCTAATTTTGTAAGGGGAGAATACACTACAGCTAGATCTCAAACAGTGGATCATTGTTATATCGTCATATTGCCCGGTAAAACTGCTCAGTGTTAAGAGTTAAGCCATTATAGAGGTGACAGAACTTGAAGCTGCTTTGAAACAATGCTATGCAAATAAATACATTGACTTGACTGAACCAAGTTGAATATTCCTGCTAGCGATGCCGAACAACGATGCGAGCGATCAAATAAATGAAGGAAACTTAATCCGTACAAAAAGCGTCCGGGTATTAACGAGCTGCCGCAAATAACATTTCCATATGATTTCCTTCTATTAGTGGTGTTACAGTTTAATGCAAATCACTGTATCTATAATATATTAAATCTACAGAGATGAATTATAAAGCCACATTTTATTTTAGATATTACCATACGAGTTTCAGTTTAATTTTCATCTGAGTTCCGTAGTGAATGTAGACATGTTTAATGTTTATATGATTCATTAGATCACATTGGAATGATCAATTGCCATAGCCTTTATGTCAATGTCTGCAGGTAAAACCTATGCTTTTTCGGCATTAAAACGCGGAGAAAGCACATTTTTCACACCGGCCATGCAAAGGGATATGACAATTGATGATACAGTAAGCCAACCACTGCAACGCAATCTTAAGTTGAATAATATAAACATTAAATAATATAAAAGTCTCATACATTCACCCATTCAGTCTCCGCTGTAGCTCTCGTGACCTAAATTCCCAGAATGCATTGCCGCTGTGACGACACATTTCCAGACTCTATATATAAATATTTTTAAAAGCGTATCTGGGCGTAAACTATATTTTTACTTCAGACGTCACATGCCTTTTCTTCTCGTCAGTTGCAGCGAGCTCGAAATGACCAGCGAAGAACCAGCAAGGTGTGGGATTATTTTGAATTAGAAGGAAACGGAAAAGTTGTGTGTAAACTGTGTAATGTCAAATTGGCTTACAATAACTCTACTGGAGCTGTAGTATATTCTGTGCGCAGTTAGGTGGTTGGAACTCAGCTGGCCTAATTCTTCGATTAGAAAGAACTGCAGCTACTCCAGAGTGAACATGTCCAATCTCAAGGTTTATTGGTTTGTGTGGATATGCACAAAAATGTGGTTTCTGTCAAAGAACAAATAGATCTGATAAATATACATGTGATATTATGAAATGACAAATAAACAAAGATGAACTATATAGACTGAGTCAATAGTGAACATGACTAAACAAGAGCTTATATTCACATGAGCACTAAATACAGCTTTATTAAACAGATCTGTGCTGCTGCTGCTAGCAAGTGGTGTCATATTACACTGGTGAGTGCGCTATTATAGCGCTCCCGTGTACCCTTTCTAATCGTTATTAAAATGCCGATCGGAGATTGAATAATTATTTACATTAACACATATGACAAGCAATGCTCTCAAACAAACGCATCAGTATCTTTGATTGCAAACAACCGAATAATTCGTCAAATACGTGAGTATACAGCTACTGTATTTATACTGATGCAATAATTTTCCTGAAGTAAATTAAACTGCATTACGCTATGACACACTCTGAAACACATCTACAATGATAACAAATATTGTTACTTACGGAGTTATTAACGCACAGCAATACCACACAAGGGAAATAGACTTTAAAGGAATAAACAAAGCCAGGGAAACTCTGTATTACTCTGCTATGCTGGATGCGCTGCCGAACTGAAAACTTTATGTGCATGCATCAGACAAGTCTGGACAAGTTCGACTCGCGCATGCGTGAGGCAGGGAATTTTGTACAGGAGCGATGCATAATCATATTCAATACAGGCACATATGCGTTAGCTCGGAGACAGCCAAAGCCAGCAATGTCAATGTCATACACTACAACCCGCCGCTGCGGTCCACGATCCCATCCGCGCCGTCTATTCCTCTAAACGAAGACCGACTTCGGTGGTGGTGCGGGATTTCCAGGCTCTTTTCGAAACTGTCTGCTTGCTTGTAGTTATCGCTCTGCGTGCCTGTGACTTCAGTTCCTAGCGCGGGTTTTTTTCCAAGAGCAGAATTGCCTCTAGTCCCGTCTTTCGCCAGACCACGTTAAAGGAACACTCCACTTTTTTTGGAAATAGGCTCATTCTCCAACTCCCCCAGAGTTAATAAGTTGAGTTTTACCGTTTTTGAATCCATTCAGCCGATCTCCGGGTCTGGCGATAGCACTTTTAGCATAGCTTAGCATAGATCATTGAATCCGATTAGACCAGTAGCATCGCGTTCAAAAATGACCAAAGAGTTTCGATAGTTTTCCTATTTAAAACTTGACTCTTCTGTAGTTATATCGTGTACTAAGATCGGCGGAAAATGAAAAGTTGCGATTTTCTAGTCCGATTTGGTTAGGAACTATACTCTCATTCCGGCGTAATAATCAAGGAACTTTGCTGCCATAACATGGCCGCAGTAGGCGCAATGATATTACGCAGCGCCTGAAAGTAGTCCCAGCTAGGTGACTAGTTATAATATAGCTGGGGACTACTTTCATGCGCTGCGTAATATCACTGCGCCTGCTGCTGCAGCAAAGTTCCTTCATTATTACGCCGGACTGGGAGTATAGTTCCTAATCATATCGGCCTAGAAAATCGCAACTTTTCATTTTCCGCCGGTATTAGTACACGATGTAACTACAGAAGCGTCAAGTTTTAAATAGGAAAACTATCAAAACTCTTTGATCATTTTTGAACGCGATGCTACTGGTCTAATCGGATTCAATGATCTATGCTAAAAGTGCTCTCGCCAGACCCGGAGATCGGCTGAATGGATTCAAAAACGGTAAAACTCAACTTATTAACTCTGGGGGAGTTGGAGAATGAGCCTATTTCCAAAAAAAGTGGAGTGTTCCTTTAATATGTTAAATTCACTGAACAAATGCGCATGGCCTGAGTAAGTAAAACGAGCGTTGTTTTGTTTATAGACAATATAGCCAACATGAAGTACATTTTTAAAAGCCATTTTAATGCTATTCCTTGATAAACTTTCCCATTGTTTTTGACTTGTGTTTTAATATGTTGGCTAACGTTAGGCTATATGAAAATGAAGAATTCTGTCAGTCTATTTTCCATTTCTGCATTGCTCCAGCTGATCTGAATAAGCTATGCACTGGTTTATGTTCTTTAATTTATGGTTATGCTCTTCCTTATTTTCTGTTTAACGACCGCCTAAAATTAAATGATGATAACGTGAGGCAAGCATACAGCATAATCGTGACCTATTTTTAGCAGATTCCATTGAGGGATTTGACAGTGTGATGCAAAGATTACGTATTTCATGTGTAGGCTGTTATAGACAGTTTTCTTTTCTTTTGCCATTTTTTGGGTGTTTCTAGCTTTTAGACTACTCGACTAGTCGGAAACAAAACTTCCGTTTAAACGACTGACAAATTAGTCGTAGCGCACATAGTAACAACGCCTAGTTTTATATGCATAACCTCATCTGCATATCAGTTCCATGCATATTATTATCCACGTGACTCGATGTTTAACACCATCAAAGGTACAAGGAAATATGAGATACAGACTATAAATGCCATTTGTGCCATACATAAATTTTTATTGCCAAAATCATCCAGTATTCTTGTTATGTTTTAGAATAAATATATCAAAATATCCATAAAAACAAAACTGTTTAAAATAGTTCTCAGATAATATTGTAAAATAGAGTTGTTCTCATTCTTTTACATTGGCCAAATAGAATTTCAGTTATTTTAAACAATTCAAATTAAATTGAATTTATGCAGTTTTGCTGGTAAGGTGAACATCTTTTAGTTATTTTTAGTGGAAACAGATAGACCTGTATTTATTGCAGTGTAAATAATATTGTCTGACCCGCACGTCACTGACAAAGTATTTTAAAAAGGAAACATGCAAATCTTATGGTTTCCTTCAAGTTGTATTCTTCAGATACAGTGGTGTTTTCATAATGTTGTGGAGATGCCTTCACACGACATCAACACTTCTGTGCAGCTGCGGTTGTGTTGAACCGGTTCAAACCGGACCGTTCGACCACTAAATCCAGCAACGTCCACCATCGAAGTAAGTGTGCATCACTGATCATTGTTCTCACTAAAAATATTTTCTCATAGCATGAGATCTGCAGTTTAGTTTAAAGATGAATTATTGAGCACCTATAGCACTCCTCGCTGTCATTAAACATAGTGATCGAGCGAATCCACTACAAATATCTAAATTCATATCATTTTGATTTAACTTCTACGTAATGACTATATGTGATTTCAGTGCTTATCTCCATCAATGAGAGTAATAGCCTATTAATGTAAATGTGTAAAGGCCTATTAACATGAAAACAGAGTTTAAAATCGTTGTTTAGCCAACTTCATTCATTTTCTAACTCAGAGTATCAGAGTTTGCGTGCAAGTGCGCAAAATTTCCAGTCAAGTTTCTTTTTATAAATACCATATAATAATGGTGCACGGCTCTTTCAGGGCAGGTTTTGTGTGTACACAATGGTTAAATGAAGCCCCTGATCTTTTTTTTTTTTTTTGCATCTGTTTATTTTAATTTTCTTTAAAACAACATATAAATAATGTCACCAAAACAGCCACTTTACATGAGAAATAACACATCAGAGCAGTAACACTGCACATGTCGTTAGAGCCAAGCACTTAAAGCTTTATATTACGATACGCAGTGGATAGTTTAACTTTTACTATAAATCTTAGTTCTTCCAAATGCAATATATTTCCCACAATTCCCACACCCACATCTCAAAAATAGGGACGGAATCTGCTTTCCTCATCTGTAAGATAAGTTTTTATTTATTTATTTATTTCTCAAGCATCATACAGAGCGAAACGGCCTGTGTTTGATATTTACTACAAAAAGTATTCTCTGCACCTAAAAGTTCAACACAAGGCTCAGGCTCCAAGAAAGAAATTAAAATATACATTTCCAAAATGGCTGAATTTTACTGCATGACCATAAAGAATGAAACAGAGTGCCTTCTAATGTTTTACACTTATTACAGAGCGGGCAAATCATGGGATCAATTTTATGAAGTTTTAATTTGGAATAATGAAGCCTATGAATTACCTTGAACTGAATCAAATTATGTCTAGCATTTACAGAACATGTATATTTCTCAAGCACTCATCCCATGTTTTCATGAATATTAAAACCCATTTCCTCTTCACAATCATGTTTTATTTTCTGAGTCTTGTTGTCCACCTTTTCTAACAGTAATTTGTAAAAGTTTGACACACTACACATACCAGGGTGAACATTAACAATTCTCTCTAAAGTGGGATTTAAATTCAAAACTTTCAAGTCTGAAATGTGCTTTCTAACGAAGTCTCATGAAAAAAAGAACGTGTCGTGTAAACCTGGAAGCCAGTTCTGATCTTAGTCAGAGGGTGTAGGTTGACTAATACCTTTAAGTCCGCCGTTTAATGATGTTTTATTAACAAAGTTAGGGAGGAGCGCGTCAGATACTTAGCCTAATTAACACAAGAGGAATGCACTCAAGTTAATCAACACCATAGGTATAAATACTTATGACAAACCTCTATCCATCGACGGTTAATCAGCATTCGGTTTGCACCTTTTGCCATTATATCACAGACTCAACTTTTCCCGTCCAAACAACGAGATCTATACTGGGGATTTTTTCGGATCCTCCGGCCAATCTGCCGGCTGCAGGATCGTTCCTTCTCCGCCAGACATGGCTGCCGAGCTCCAGGCTTCGTCGAGCCCGGCGTCACTTCCAAACTTCTTCCCCAGCATCCTCTTATCATTAGGCCGTGCCAACAATTCCCCCGATCGGAAAGTGAATCGTATTTAAGCCTGAGGCAAATGCTGATTAATTCTGACGCACCGTCCTCGCGGAGGGTAAAGTACGGTTCTGTTGAACAAAACATAATATAATGTATAAAATAATATAATGTACATACGCATTACATCAAAAGCCTACAGAGGGCTCCAACGGCCCGACAATCATCTACGTCACCGTGCGATCTAATCCTTGTTCGGCTAATGCCGAGTTCACACTGCACGATTTTCAAACTCGTCGGATCGCTGTTGTTTTCACACTGTGTGACTATCTGGGGTATCATTCAGTCGCTGCTGTGTTCACATTGCACGATGGATCGGCGACGGGGGCTTTCACATTGCACGATTTCACAATAGGAAGAATCGCCGCAAACTACGTTTCACAACAAAACCCACGCGAGAAGTGATAAGGAAATAACGCGAGAACCTGCGTGCGTCAGACCGTTGTTCTTGAGCGAGACTGGAAGTATTAAAAAAATGTAGCCCGCAAATTGTCTGTGCTCTGATTTCCAGCTACAAAAAGAAAAACAGATTATGCAAGAGGGAGATGCAGGGAACAGGGATTGTGTTCTGCAAAGAGTGGTGAATAATAATTGTGCAGTAACTGTTAAGCTGATGTTGCGGCTGGTCAAGCATTTGTGCTTGTTTCTGTATGATATAATTGTACATATTAAAATACTGATATGGTCCATAACTCCTCACTGAACTTCCCTCTGCCTTGTATGAATGAATGAATGAAGCATTTATATAGCGCTTTATTGTGTATTGCTATACACCCAAAGCGCTTTACAGTCATGGGGGGGTCTCTCCTCAACCACCACCAGTGTGCAGCATCCACTTGGATCACTGTATCTTTGTCTCTCATTGGCTGAAGGTCATCGCGATGTAGCTTTCAGTCAGAAATCATTGCACACAGCAGGATTGTGAATCGCCGACAGCTCCAGATATTTAGCATGCCAAATATTTCGTGGATGTCGGCGACGTGTCAGCGATTCCCTCAGATCGCGTCTTTGATAATTCACACTGCCCGTGAACGAGCTCCGATTTGCCTCTGATGTAGGGCATTTGTTGGGGATTTATCTCAACCTGTCGGCGAGTGAAAAATTGGGCTAAAATCGTGCAGTGTGAACTCGGCATAAACAACATTTAATTCAAATGTCCACTTAATCTTTAATATTTAGCCATTTCTTTACGACAGAAATGCTGCAACAATTGTAAATCCTTGAATGTGGACATCAAAAGTTGCCATTTTTCTGAGTTCTTCATTACGTTCAGTTCCCCCATAGGTGGCGTGAATTAAACAATGGTTCATGATCGGCCCTTTCGGTGCTCGCCTTCTCAGTTTCACATTAGCCCATTGGAGTGGCTACTAGGAAAACTGGTTAGGGCTACAATTACGCCGCTCCTCTTCCATCGGACGGTAGGGCTTACCCGTTCCAACGCAGTGAGCACACTGTTGAGTATCGGTTCGAGCCCTCCCGACCCCAGGGGCGTTGCACCCGTACACCCACACTTTTTTGCAGTTTTGCACAAATGCCTTACAGCAGTCGCTCCTCCATTTCTCTGGCCGCTCTGTGTCTGCGCTCGCTGCGGCTGCCTCCCTCTCAAATGTGTGACCGGCTGATGATTGGCTGTTCTGCCTTAAGTCCCGCCTCTCTCGGTGGGTTAGATTTATCGGTCAGCTCGTGCTGAGGAGGCGGGAATTTACGGTTATGGTTATTTACAGGTAATTTGAATGAGTGTTTATGCTTTCGAGGTTTAAATAAGCTTGATATGTGTTTGGGAAGATGTTCTGTTTATGTTTTGTTGACATGTCGAGTGTTTTCTGTATTATATTTCGTTTTTTAGACTAATGGTAATTGCTAATTGGGATATTGTTCAGCAGCTAGCTAAATTCGGTTATGTATACATGGCATGCAATGTATAAAGTAAATGTGATGAAGAAGAAGGCAGGGAATTGACCAGGAGGAGGGACAGATTGTCATTGTTAAGCAGTGTATTTATGAGTTTATTGCCAGTGCAATTGATTTTGATATTTTGAGCATTATTTGTTAATAATTTTAAAATAATTTCCCCATGGATTATTAAAGTATTTTTGATTCTGATTCCTTAGCAAGACTACTTTTGTGTATTTTCACAACAGAGTTTTGACTTATTTTCGGTGTGTTCCGAGCAGTGATGGGAATAACGGCGTTATAAATAAACGGCGTTACTAACGGCGATATTTTTTTCAGTAAGGACTAATCAAACAAATTACTGTTTCCTCCGTTACAATGCCGTTACCGTTACTGACAATAAAATGTGGCGTTACTATATTATATTAGAATTTAATTTTTCAGTTCATCTGAATGGATGCGCAGTGTAGCTGTATTTGACAAACTCTAGTGTGAAGCGCACGCCTCGCCGTCGCTTTCTCTCACAAACACGCACGCAAAGAAAGATACAGAGCAAGAGTCTTTCATAACATGCAGAATTGACGCACTACATGTAAACGATATTCTTTGTTGTATTTTCCTGTCAAAATAACGGAGTTCCTTCGGCATTCTTCAGCTTTTAAGAACTGCAGGTTTCTCTGTTAGTGGGCGGAACTAATGCGCAAACAACAATCTCATTGGCTGGCGCTCACCTATTATCGTCCCTGTTTTGATTTCAGCAAATAAATTCGAGCGAACGCAGACAACGTGATTAATATTCATGAACCCAGCAGCTTATTAATCCTTAGTGTGTTTTATATTGATGACAAATATACATTCGTACTTGGTTATTCTAATTACTAAAGTTCTATCATATAATATTATATTATAATGCTTGACTGACTGATGCTAAGTGTCAGTAGATAAATAGTGTAGATTAATGTACAATGTTTTATAATAATAATTTATTCTTATTTAATCTAACATATTTAATATTGGGGGCATCCAAAGTTATTTGACATTTGAACCTTTTTTTTTTTTTAAAGTAACGCAATAGTTACTTTCCCTGGTAATTAGTTAATTTTATTATAGTTACTAACTCAGTTACTATTTGTGAGAATTAACTAGTAACTATAACTAATTACTTTTTTAAAGTAACGTGCCCAACACTGGTTCCGAGTGTGTTTTTATACTTTTCTAGTATCACTCATTTAAATGGGAAGCTTTTTATATCTTGTATGTTATACCTTTTGTACCCTTCTGTCATTGTATTCATCGTTTTTATTGTTAACAAACAAACCACAGCCATCCCCCGCACTTCTGAAAAGCTTGCTACGCCCCTGGACCAGGCACCCCAAACCATGCAGTCCAATACCTCAGTTCAGATAAATGCATAAACTCATTTGCTCAAAGATGAATCTAAGAGTGAGAGATGCATATTTAACTGCGGGGAGCGGGGAGCGGGGGGTTTCTGGTTACAGAATCCCCAAATGACGGTGATGCCACTTCACTTATATCTCCAGACCAGAACAAAGAAATCTTCAAATGAGTTGTAAAAACTTAAAGACCTTTTGGTTTGTTAGGATCTCGTGACCCAGGGTCACTGCTGGCCGGAGAAAGGAAAACATTCTCAGAGACCCTGATGAAAACACACCCCTCAGCAGCAAAACACAATTCTACAAAAGTTTTCAGTCTTTCTCATAATATAAGTGACTGCCAGAGGTGGACGAAGTACACAACCTCATTACTTGAGTGAAAGTACAGATATCACTGGTCAAATACTACTCCCCTACAAGTGAAAGTTGTAAAGACAGATTTTTACTTAAGTACTTTTAAAACAATGTACTTTCACACTTTTACTTAAGTATCAAAAGTAAAAAGTAAATGCATTGTTTTATTGTCACATTATTGTATACAGTACCTTATGCCACTAATGCAACCTACTGAATACACTGAGCTTGTATTATCTTTGGAATTAAGAGCTTTTAGGTTACCAAAACTGTAGAAACAGAACAACTGAATGAAGATAATCATCTTTATTTTTTTATTTAACCCTCCTACAACTACATTAAACTCATTTTAATACTTGTTTAAAAGTTACAAAGTTCTTTTTCAAAGAGATATTGAAGTCTATGATATGGTTCATTTTAGGCAAACAAAGCAAACACTGAAAAGAAAACAAATCTTTAGTCTCTTCAGAAAGCTGGATCATACTCTCTCAGTATGGCCATGAATGTGCAGGTTACACCAAAGAACCATATTTTTGAATTTTGCCATCAACTGATCAGTGTTCATAAAATGCTCAGAAATCAGTGAACTTCACAACATGTGGCTACGTTTGGGTATTGTTTGAATTTTATCCATTCTGATTCTGATTCTGCTTATTTCCCAGTTTAGATTCCAAAGTTGTAAAAAAGTGAAGTAAAATATTTTGACCTGTGATCATTTAACCTTGATCATTTGTTTGATAAAAATATATGTATTTATGTGTAAATATTAAACTATAGTTACTATAATGAAACTGTTAAATTTGTGGTTACTGTAGTTTTACTACCAATAGCATAATTATGGTTATAGTGAGAGAATAGTAAATTTGTAGATACTGTGATTTTACTGCAAACAGCATAGTTAAACTAGTTACTATAGTAAAAACATGGTTAATTTTCCAAAGAGATTTAATGAGTTAACACATACACATGCGAGTTCACACAGAATAAAAACTATACATTTTCTTTGTCATGTAGATCAAGGTGTAACGTTAGGTAATTTTTATTTACCGTATGCCAATCATTTATCTTATATGATCTTTGCTTGTAGCGCTCGGCCTACGTAAGGCATCACATACAGTTGTCTCTTTAAAATCAATGTGGTGAACACACAGATGATCACACCACACTATAAATATGTGCCTTTTTCATCTTTTATTATCTTACTTTCAGCTGTGCAGTAGTGCAGACGTTTACATTAGTTTAGTGGGTAAGATCCTGAGGTTGCCAGATTTGGGTAAAAAAAAAATCAGCCAAATATCCATTCAAATCTAGGCAGAAAACTGCAGGCTTAGCAATACTGGAAGACTTGGCAACACTGGAAGGTCTTGGCAGATCGCAGGCCAGATTTTCACAGAAAAAAAGGGTTCAGTGAATCTGAAAATGCACTCATTGTTTTGTTTTGTATTTTGCACCCTCAGATTCCAGATTTTCAAATATTGTCCTGTCCTGTAGAACATTTTCTACGCACTGTTGATAAATGAGGGCCCAGGACTTTGACTTCACGGGGAGATCATTTCATTTTAGGTCTTATAATCTGTAAATTAAGTGGCAGCAGTATAATATACAATACTGTATATGTACAGTGTCTGTGCTGTTAACATGACCCAAACAATAAAATAAAAACAGAAAATCACTCACTGCTCTGGACTGAATAACGTCTATAGCTTTAATAAGAAATGTCTTACTTGAATGCTGTTTTTAAATGCTGGAGCGTGAAGATGAACACAGCGGATCGTGTGCTCGCTCAAGGTCTCTGCTGATACAGCAGTGTCCATCAACAGTGTGTATCATTATAGAGTGTTACACACACCGCCAACACACATTTATGATCAAACAACATGTAAAAGAACATTTATCATAATAGGTGCCCTTTAAATCAGTTTCAGCCGCCTGAGAGAGAGGTCTGGAGTCCCACGGAGGAGATCCGGACGGATGAAAGGAGGAGTGATGAGGTGAAGGACGAGAGAGGACCAGCGACAGTTAAGATGATGTCCTGTTTACGTTTATTCATCAGTCGTTCGTGAGGGTCTGCTGGCTACTTTCAGTTTGTTAGTTGTTTATTTTATGATTAATGTTTATAGTTTTATAAGTTTAAACGTCTGTCGTTTCTGGCACTTTCTTCCCTTGACATTGAACTTTATTACAGATTACAAGAATGTATTAAAGATAGTAGCATAGTGTAAGTGAAGTGTTTGCAGAAACTTGACTGGCCACAGACTCAGAGCCCTGACTTCAACCTGAACACCTGTATACTGTCAATATGTGTAATATCTTATTATATCTAATAACTTTCATGTATGTTTTTACTTCATATAATAATATAGATAATACATACAGGTGCAAACAGAATATCGTGAAAAAGTTCTCTTTTTTTTTCGTAACATTTCAAAAAGTGAAACTTTCATATATTCTAGAGTCTAGGGTTTTTAAATTAAAATCACACACAATATGACAACAGTAACAACACAGAAAATAAAAGATGAAAATGTATTACACCAGTTCAGAAAAAAGCAAAGCATCTCATACTTATAAAGCTTATACAGTTAAACTAAATTCTTTTGAAAAGCTTAATATTGAATAACTTGTTTAAGAACAAATTTAAGATTTTGTTTCAATTTATAGAAGTTATGATTCTATAATTACTCCAGGATTCTGTAGACCTTCATTTCTGTGACTAAACGCTGCATGATTTCTGGATCGTTCTACATCTCTCTTCTTCTCACCGGAGAGAAACATGTACTTTACTGAAGAGCTTTATAGCCAAACATCTTCACACGGACATCTGGATTATCAGAAATGTAGTCAATTCTGTGCTGAATGTTTGTAATATTGTAATCATTGTTTGTTTCTATATTCCTGTTGTCTTAAATCAGGAAGAAACGCATGAAGACAGAACAGTGAAGAACTGAACCTTGTCAGACGGAGCAGCTGCAGTGAAATAAGAGCGAATAGATAAATATCAGCCAAGATACAAACAGAGGATAATATAGCAATCAATGTCACATGATTTACCAGCTTTACTCAGATTTATTAGGAATATTTATTCACATTTAATTACAAATCTGCCGCTTGAAACAGAGCTGCTTGATCAGGACTTTACTTACTGTGTGAGTACAGATACAAATCTGTAGAAAGGGAAAAAAAAAACATATTGAAAACTGCCTTCTGATATGAGTACCAGAGATGAGTAAAAACCAACAGCACTGTGAAAATAAACGGAGCCAATAAATGAGACACAAACCACAAAGAGACGGACACTTGCAATGAAAAGTCCATGTGGAGGTCTTTGTTCATCATGTAACTTTATTGTGTCGTCTCATTTTAGATTCACCGTTACATTTACTGCTGTGTTTTTCATGTCATAAAGTGCCGCATTACACAGATTCATCAGACTGAGTTTCTGCAGTGAGTCACAGATGAATGTTTACAGATCAGTGATTGTATATAAATTACAGGATGGATTATAGATCGAGAACATAACAACCCTGTGAATCCAACACAAGGATAATCTGATATGTTTGTGATTTCTAGTCTCTTGAAGAGCTGAACATTATTCTTCATCATCACATCAGCTCCTGAACTCATCTGATCACAAACAAACAGACTCATGAAGGGTTTCTCTCTCAGATCTGTGTCTCAATCCTGCTCTGATGCACTTCACTGACAACATTCTGCTTCAACACTCGATCTCTGCTTCTGCCGTGTTTTACCACAATATTCTGCACTACATTTACATTTCATCCATCTTCATCTTTATTTAGTTTGTATGCATATTTTGACATTCCTGTATATTTTAATATAGAGTCAATATATTTTTCTCTGTATTTTTGTATAACTCAATTAATTTTATTCTGTACTATTTTATTATTTTATTACTCATCCTTCCTCTATTCTAGGTTTATGCAACACCAGTGGAAGACAATTTTGCAGTAAAAACTATTGTCTATAATTCAAAATTATTTTTGTAACATCCCCTTTTTGACTCATTATTTGATCAGACTGTGGCAAGCACACACAAAATTAGATTACATTTTTTCTTCTGAATTATTAACTGAATATGATTCATCTAGCCACAATCTCCTGTGGCATTAATGACAAATACTTGGGTTTCTGTGTAGCTGCTTTGAAATGAGATAGAGACACATGCTCTATAAATACAATCACATCAAGAATGTTTGTATCACACTGTTAGCATAAGCTGCTAAATGAGTCTGAAACTGACCTAACAAACAAATGAGAACAACTGTAAAATCTTGCAGCAGATCAGTGTGTGCATTACACATTGCATTGAAGTGTATGTACATCATATCAGTTCTTGCACGACTATTTGCACGACTATTCTCTCCTCTTATGAAATATGAGAGCGCCAGAATGAATTATGGCTTGTACAGTTCTTTATGGCTTGCACATCAGCAAAAATTCACATAGCAGAGACATTAACTCTGCTGTTTATGTCTGGGTTTTGCCTTTCTTTTGCCCAGGCGGGTTTGGCGTTGTTCCCTGTATCTAATGTTATCTTCATCTTGTTTTGTGATTATTTTTTAATGGTATAACAAGTATTTGAACTAATAAGTAACAGTTCCAAATTTGTTTTAGATGAGTTTATGCAAAGTTTGAAAATTTAATCAAACATCCCTTGTGCAACCTTATGGACATTTGTATCCATTTTAGTTTTGTTTGTTTTGTTTGTTTGTTTTTTTGATAATTTTGCCTGTGTTAATGCTAACTGCATAAATTTTTGGCTCAGGTGTGTATTTTTATTGGAACTTTAATATTCCACCCTCATTTCCTTTAATACATTTATTTTACACTAGCTACAAAAAATACTTCCTCTCAGCGCCTTTTGGACAAAAATGCCCACATTGAAACCCATTAAAACTGCTATTTTTCATCGCAGTGCCGTTTAACTGTAAAATGATGCAATTTTTGTTAATAGGCTTTCATTCTGATGGCAAGGCTTCAATTTTTATTTTTTTTACTACTTTTTTTTTTACCAGATGCTGCCATTTATTCAGGTTTGGCCTATAAAGCAAATATCTGCTTTATTCCTGTTTTCTGCTTCTGCATATTATAGAGCTAATTGGATAAATAATGCAGCTATAATTGTGTGGGTGTGTTGGTATGGATGTCAGAGAGTGACTTGTATGTGTCATAAAAAAAATTGTGTGTGTGTGCGCGTGTGTTCTTGTAATATTTGAGAGAGAAAAACTACTGTAAATCACCGATCCAACCACTGTGTGCACCAGCGGAGTTTTGCTGGCATCTAAAGGGGAAAATTTGGTACTGCGCTCAAATAAAATATTACTGAAAGCTCAGTTTTTGAGATATCAACCTCAAATTTGGAACACAACTTGTTTAGATTTATGGCTTTGATTTTCTAGCAGGTTTAGAGTTCAACGTGTTTAATGAAATATATATTTTACATAAAATATTGTTCATAAACCATTTTCATAAACTTAAAACTGTATAACTTTTTTTTTTTTGGTTTCACTTTTTAAACTTTTAAAGAGGTATCATGTTTTTGTGTCAGTCTCTGTGAGGTCTTATAGTGGTGTTGGTTTTTCAGATGAATATAATGCACGTGTTATAGGCTACTTTTGTCAAGATGAGGAAGTTCTTGGTCTGCAGTGACATTGTGGTCACAGAGCTGTTGAAGTGTAGCACAAAAACAACACAAACAACCAATCAAAATACACTTCAGCCAAAGCCACAACCCCCTCTCAGTTTTGGCATGTGTCCTGTTCTGTTCAGAATATCAGAAGCCCTTCTGCTGTTGTAATGTGTATCTTCTCATTATATAAAACCCCCTTCTGAAGCTCAGACGGCACAACATTGGATCTCAGAGTTGATGGATGTTTCTTCTCTTCAGATCAACACAAGGTGATAAAAACAATCATATTTAATTTTTTGTTAAGAGTTGTTATTATTCATTATTTAAGCTATTACAGTACTGTGAAACTGTGAAATAGAAATGTCAAAAAATGTAACATGGCAAAGATAGTAGTAAAAATATATTATATTATATTATATTATATTATATTATATTATATTATATTATATTATATTATATTATATTATATTATATTATATTATAGCCTATTAACAACAAGAACAAAAGAAGACCGGTCTGGAAGGCTAGAGATCTGATGAAAATGAAAGAGGAGCGCTTCTAAACTAAAGATAAATAAAGATAATAAATATACTCCATAATCACGAAGACTGTAACTTGTTCAGCCGGTGACGGACAGAAATCAGAAGATCTGGAGAGCCTCCTGCCAGCCGTTGGTGCTTCAGTATGATCTGTCCTGGACACAGATTTGGGGAAATGTTTGATTACACAATAATCTACTTGAAAAAATGATTTCTAGAAACCCCAGAGTAAATCAAAATTAACATTTATTTTTGCCAGGTATAATCAGACAATAATAGAAATCAATAAAGAATAAATTCAATCAATTCAAAATGAGAATACATCAGTTACAGGACACACAACTGATCCGCATGAAACACAAACCTAGAATACTAAAATATAATAATGTCAAGAGTCAGCACACCTGGCAGATAGAGAGACACACGGCAAAAGTGCGGGAAGTTCTGTTCACAGACGCTTCTTTGAATGTTTCACCAATCCTCTTTAAATACTCAAATCAGAACAAAACAATCTTAAATGTATCATAATAAAAGCTTCACAGGATCTTTTGCTGGGACATGAAATGACCTGAAGGCCCTATCTGACCTGGGTATAAAAACAAGATTTGGCAAAGACCTTATCAGCACAACCCACACCAGAAGAACAGACTTTCTCTCAGATTGGAGATCTTTATTTTTGGTCTGTTCTATTGATATGGGACTGAGATCACATTTCCAATCGCACCGAGACTGTCAAATTGATACCAAACATGAACAGTTTACGCTCGTGAATTCTGAAGATATAGTAAATATTTTATGTAAAGAGTAGCAACTTGAGTTCTTGGCATTTCTCTGAAGGATGGGTGAAGGGATCGATGAGGAAATGATCTTCTCCCAGATCTTCTTGTCTGATTAGAGAGTTTATTGTTTTGTTGCATGACATTTGCAGAGTTCCTGAGTGTTTGGCTTCAAGATTTAATCATTTTTGACATTTCTCGTTTTATGGCTCATTTTGTCAGTAAAAGAAAACCTGCCTAATAATTCTGCACACCTGAATATAAGGAGTTTTTCACTTTCAGCCTTCATGGACAATTATATATCACTCATAAATGATTAAATACAAAATTAATAGTAGTTATTAAGATTGATGTAGTTTGGAATTGATAAAATGTTCTTGAAAAAAAAAAAACTATGATCAGAATATCAACGTGACTAATAATTATGCACACGGTACCACAGTAAACACAAATTAACCATGGCTTTGCTAAACTAGCCATAGTTTAACCATGATATCTGTAGTAAAACTGTGGCTATTCGAATGGTAATCAATGCACCGACAAAGCCTTCATTTGTTTTTATGAAAAAAATTCTTTCTTTATTTAGTTTTTTGACATTTCAATTTCACAAAGAAATGTGCAGCACTTTGTCTGAGAAATAATAAAAGGACACATTTTCATTTACAATTTGACATAAACCTCATTTTGTAAAAAAAAAGAAAAAAGAAAAAAAAATTGTATTGTGAATCAGCATCATGAATTCTATCGTATTGAGTTGAATGAATGGTTACTGTTGACTGTTACTGGTTTAGTCACACGATGATATAAACTGAAGTTGCTCTTGAACTAAAACCACTGACTTTAACTAAACTCTTCATGTCATCTGTGTGATTTCACAGATAGATTATGAGTATAGAAATGAAATAACACAGAGAGAAAACTGCTGGAGCATCAGAAACCAGATAAGAAAAAAACAACAGGACTGAGAGAGAAATGGAGGCCAGAAATGAGACACAAACCAGTGAAACACAAGAGAAAAACAGACGGACGCTTGTTAGATGCAACAGTATGGAGGGAATAAAACCACAGTGTAAGTGTTTGTTCATTATGGAAGTTCTTAAAGTCTTAAAGCTTCAGATTCAGACAGATTGATCAGATCTTCTGTAAGATGAAAGTTTACAGATGTGTGATTGTGTGTCAATGACAGAATGTATTATAGATTGAGAACATAAAACAAATCCAAAACAATGAGGATAATCTGATGTATGTTTGTGATTTCCAGTCTCTCGTGATCCAGACGGAGCTGTAAACTTTAATTCTGGAGAAACTTCAGCATGTTCTGAAGAACACACAACATCCCCGAGACAGCAGCAGCTGAAGACAACAGCATCATGATCACAGACTCCATCATCCACACTACAGTCTGCTCAGATCTCCTCTTTCATCTGTTCATCCTCATTACTGATCTCTGCCTCGTTTGGTTCTTCAAACAAGTTAGCGGATTTGATTCAGATATCTGGATGAAGTTTTCTGAGATTACTGTGAACTCACGGCTCAGACTGATTTTACATAATGTGTGTTTGACTACAATTAAATCATGAGATAATTATTCCGTCACTAATAAACCTTTCAGTAAGTAAAATTGGTTACATCTATTATTATAGATTATACAACATTTTAATTATTTTCAAAATCATTTTAAAATTATAATCTTTCAAAATTATTTTTCTGGTTGAATAAGGTACACTTGTAAGAAAGTAGCAGTGGTTGGGAGGGATTTTCAGTTAAAGCGATTCAGTCTAATCCTGTTTACGTGAAATAAGCTCGATCCGGAGCAGGTTTGAGCAAACGGACCTGTTGCTATGACAACAACTCCAGGATGAGCTTCGAAGAACTAAACAATCCTGGATCAAATCACCAACAATAAAATCCAGATAACTGAGTAATCCACACATGAAGAACAGAGCCCAGCTTTCACAGACTCATCTAATCAAACAGACTAATGAACAGTGTTTCTCAGATCCGGTTCTTTAGACGCCACTTTTACTGACAACATTCTGCAGCTGCGGCTCGTCTGTATGGACAACATTCATTGTAAAGGTCAGCATTCCTCAACAAATACTGTATGGTTTCGTGAAGTGAGCAGAATATATTAAAGTTCAGCGCACAGCGCCACCCTCAGACTGAATAACTCAGTGACACTGAAGCTGCTGAAGCTTCATCTGCTGTGTTCAGAATCAGTGACCAGACATTACACCAGACTACAGATCAGATCCAGACTCTGATGAAGACTTTAGATGAACACAACACTGAGAAGATGATGCTGACCCTGAGAGGACTTCAGATGATGACCAGCTCTCAACCAGCAGAAAAACTGACCAATTATCTGTGATGTTGCTTTGAAACAATGTGAATTGTCATTCAGATAAATGTGAAAACACTCTTAGAAATAAACCAAATCAATATTTATGTGAAGGAACTCAAGCATTTCTAAAATAAATAAATAAAAATAAATAAATAATAAACTGACTCAATATTCCTCTTTATGCAGTCAGATAGAGTGCTGGATTGACCTTTGACCCCTGTAACACAGTCAGGTGTCTCATCTACAGACGATCATCAGAATCACAGCAGAGTTAAAGATCTACAAATATATCTGAAAGTATTTTACAGCAACAGCAATGAAAACACACTTCATCAGCTGATATGATGTTATCTGCTGGATTCATTTAATAAAGAGTTTCTGAGAAATCACTAAACACAGACAGAAAAGATGTAAATGTGACTCTAATGGATCAGTTCTGCTGTTTTCATCTCTTCTGAAGCTTTGAATGGTTTGATCAGAATCCAGATCTCTTTCATTTCCACTCAATTCTGTTCATGATTCACTCCAAACCTTTGCTCAGTATTTCATCTGTGCTTCTGCTTTTGTGTATCGATGCTGTTTCTGACAGAAGAAGCACTTTTATTCTCAGCTTTCTCATGTGCTTCATCTCTCATTTCACACACAACATCTCTCTGTTTCTCCAGATTTACAGCAAATCAAGAGAAGCACTTCTGTTCTTACCAGACACTCTTTCTGCATTCATCTGATGATGATGAGGATGATGATGATGATTCATATCAAGCAAATCTCCATCATCTCCTAAATGAAGAATATGTGTTTAATCATGGCTCATTCATAAATGCATTAGTTATAAGTTTTCCTCATTTCAAAGCTACAAAAAATAAAGTAAAATAATGCAAATCTTTCTATACAGAAGTGTTCTAATCTAAGAGGAAATAAATTGATACACTCATACTATGTAGAACACGGCTGTGAAGTAGTTTTTTTTTTTTCAAAATGCAAAATCACCATAAGGCCTATTTTTTGGATGACATTCACTGAATTAACTATCAAATATGTAACTTGTATTAAATAGAATTAAAGGCATTGTAAATAAAAATGTGTAATTAATAATATTTATATTTTTTGTAATGCATTTGATTAATGGTTGTTTCCATCTTTGTCCAGTAGATGGCGCAAGTAGATTTTTCACCGCAATCTCAAAAGCGTTTAGTTTCAGGTTACAGTATGAGAAGAGATCTGATCTGAAGATGAATGAGGAAACCAGTTAAAATTGTAAACTTAAATTTGTATTTAAATTGCCTGTCAAAACTAACCCATTCATGATTTTAGTTTTATTATTGAATGACGAATTCCGAAATAATCCCTTTAGTACATTCAGCAGGAAACAAAAACAACAACAATAACAATATATATATATTGGGCCAGGCCACCAGGAATTCTCTTAGTGCTCCCGATGGCCAGTCCATTGCATCCAGGCATTTTCTAACAGTATTATACTGTATTTATATAAAACAGTAAAACGACTGAACAAAAGTATGCAAGTTGTGAGCAATAAAGATTAATTAGAAAGAGACATTAAACACAAAACAAGTACTTACTTTTCTGAGGTGATTATATCTCAAGTTATCACTCAAGAAGTCAGTCTTACTGTCATCTGACAACCAAAGTTCCGGTCTGGATATACTCCATGAAGAAAGTACAAACCCAATTCCAAAAAAGTTGGGACACTGTACAAATTGTGAATAAAAACAGAATGCAATGATGTGGATGTTTCAAATTTCAATATTTTATTCAGAATACAACATAGATTACATATCAAATGTCTAAAATGAGAAAAATGTATCATTTTAAGTGAAAAATAAGTTGATTTTAAATTTCATGGCATCAACACATCTCAAAAAAGTTGGGACATGTTTACCACTGTGTGGCATTCTCTCTTCTTTTTATAACAGTCTGCAAATGTCTGGGGACTGAGGAGACAAGTTGCTCAAGTTTAGGAATAGGAATGTTGTCCCATTCTTGTCCAATACAGGCGTCTTGTTGCTCAACTGTCTTAAGTCTTCTTTGTCGCATCTTCTTCTTTATGATGTGCCAAATGTTTTCTATGGGTGAAAGATCTGGACTGCAGGCTGGCCATTTCAGTACCCGGATCCTTCTTCAACGCAGCCATGATGTTGTAATTGATGCAGTATGTGGTCTGGCATTGTCATGTTGGAAAATGCAAGGTCTTCCCTGAAAGAGACGACGTCTGGATGGGAGCAGATGTTGTTCTAGAACTTGGATATACCTTTCAGCATTGATGGTGCCTTTCCAGATGTGTAAGCTGCCCATGCCACACGCACTCATGCAACCCCATACCATCAGAGATGCAGGCTTCTGAACTGAGCGCTGATAACAACTTGGGTTGTCCTTGTCCTCTTTAGTCCGGATGACATGGTGTCCCAGTTTTCCAAAAAGAACTTCAAATTTTGATTCGTCTGACCATCGAACACTTTTCCACTTTGAAACGGTCCATTTTAAATGAGCCTTGGCCCACAGGACACGACAGCGCTTCTGGACCATGTTCACATATGGCTTCCTTTTTGCATGATAGAGCTTTAGTTGGCATCTGCAGATGGCACAGCGGATTGTGTTTACCAACAGTGGTTTCTGGAAGTATTCCTGGGCCCATTTAGTAATGTCAATGACAGAATCATGCCGATGAGTGAGGCAGTGTCGTCTGAGGGCCCGAAGACCACGGGCATTCAACAAAGGTCTTAGGCCTTGTCCCTTACACACAGAGATTGTTCCAGATTCTCTGAATCTTTGGATGATATTATGCTCTGTAGATGATGATAACTTCAAACTTCTCTGAGAAACTCCTTTCTGATATTGCTCCACTATTTTTCGCCGCAGTATTGGGGGAATTGGTGATCCTCTTCCCATCTTGACTTCTGAGAGACACTGCCACTCTGAAAAGCTCTTTTTATACCCAGTCATGTTGCCAATTGACCTAATAAGTTGCAAATTGGTCCTCCAGCTGTTCCTCATATGTACATTTAACTTTTCCGGCCTCTTATTGCTACCGGTCCCAACTTTTTTGGAATGTGTAGCTCTCATGAAATCCAAAACGAGCCAATATTTGGCATGACATTTCAAAATGTCTCACTTTCAACATTTGATATGTTATCTATATTCTATTGTGAATAAAATATAAGTTTATGAGATTTGTAAATTATTGCATTCCTTTTTTATTCACAATTTGTACAGTGTCCCAACTTTTTTGGAATCGGGTTTGTACACAGATATTTTTGGGGGGGATTTTAAGGAGATATATTACATGTTGCAGTTTTATTAATCTTGATTTCTTTTGAGTGATTTATATGGGTGAATCGAAGTGAACTGTGGCGCTAATAGAATGTCATGAACACAGTCGTGCACAAAAGACCAACAGCCAAGGTCAGGATTTTCATTAAATAATACGTTAAATTTCCGTTTGTTTTCACCAAATCCTATCATATACCACCAGAAAACTTGGAATATATGACAGGTGTTGCATGGGATCATTCTGTGATAATTTTGCATAGTTTTTCAAAGCTTGATGCTGGTTGCTATTCACTGCTGTGGTATGGAGGTTTTGCGTGTGGTATATTTTTGAAAATTTCTCCTTTGGTGGTCCGAAAAAGAAAGAATGACATACTGCATTAGAACAACGCCAGGGGCCGGATTCACGAAAATCTTCTTAAGAAATAAGTTAAGAAATTTCTTAAGATAAATTCCACGAAGTTCGTAAGAATGTTCGTAAGTGCAATTCTTGAAAAATTCTTAATAAGTTCTCAAATATATTCTTAAGAACATCTTAACTTTTTTCTTAAGAAGAAAAAGTCTTTATCTGAGTGAAAACATGATGCACTGATAAACTCACTGCGCTTCCTGCAGATCACCATATAATAATCATAATAAGCACGCACACTCTTTTTGTCGCGACTTTGACTGGCGCTCAGCTTCACGTTTTTAATGCGGTGTGTTTTTGAACAGCCTATCTGTCTCAAGCTGCAGCGATTTTCAATTTTATTCGTTTTTGTGCGGTGCTTTTGCGCTCTCATCTGAGTGAACGCTTCCGGTTTGTGTCCGCGCTGCTGCAGCGAACGCGTCCTGTGTATCGGCGCATTCATAAGCGCTGCATACTGCCGAAGATTATGTCGTATTTAAAGGCTAAAATAAAAGCGTCCAATTAAAGCTTCCTATCTGACTCGTTTTTGTAGAGCTGCTACTGAGTTTTGAAGTCAGAAAAAAGGCTAGTCATTCATGACCGATCATTGTTTACATTATCAGTCATCGCTGTCACTTCAGAAAACTCGCGCACATCCCTATTAATAGTCCTACTATGTATTATATGTAGCCAATGTTGTTGTAATGCTTAAATATAACAATTAATTTGAAATAACTCAATCAATTTATTAAATAATTCTTACTGTTTTGGATTTAAGACAAGTCTGGGGCTGTCCTAAACTTAAGAAGTTATTTACGATCATTTTTAAGAAGATTATTTTCAAGAATTTGAATTCTTCTTAGGTTTTGTCTTAAGAACAATCTTATGAAAAAAGATAAGAATATTCTTAAGAAGAATTTTTGGGAATACAAAATATTCTTAACTTTTTTCTTAAGTTAAAAAATAAGAAGAAAATGGCAGTTAAGAAGAAATTTCTTCTTAAGAATGTTTCGTGAATCCGGCCCCAGGGTGAGTAAATGATGTGATTTTCATTCATAAGCTATCCCTAGGATGTTCATCTCTGTCTCTCAGCTCAATGCAGTCTGCAAAATATTATCAATGATCAAATTCATTTAAAATCAATTTCAAGAAAAGAGTACTGCACCCTACAGATGAACACTACCCAGAAAATGCTGTTTTGGCAAAAGAAATGAAATGGTGAACCCTGTAAATGGGATTTCCCTGCACAAATTTCAGAGTTAGTTTAATAGTTATGTTTAACTATGTATAGACAACTAAACAGAACCACAATGGAACCCACAATAGTTTATTTGAAGTATTTTCATTTTTTTCTTTTTTTTCAGGTCAATCTCTAAGCAACCAGCTGTAGATGTTGAGCTGCCCAACTTTGTCTCTGGCCTTGTAGTGCTGTTTGTATTATTGTATGATTTCAACCTCCAGTATCAGGAAGAGGTGGCATGCACCCCTGCGATTGAGGTTAGACATTAGCATATTTGCCATTGATGTATATGATCAATGGCATAAGACTTGTCTTGACAGTATTTGTAAAGTACTTAAGTATTTTTTCACAAACTTTTTATACAGTTGATTATAGAGCTGAATGATATATTGCCTATTTAACATGTAGTCATGTAATCACATCGCAAGTGTTGCAATTTACTGTGCTGTCTATATATTTATATATATATAAATATATATATATATATATAGATAGATAGATAGATAGATATACAATATGTATATATATATATATATACATAATGTTCACTTGTTTTTTTTTTGTTTTTTTTCTCTTTTCAGCCTTTTAGACACTTTCTCGACATCAACCCTGAATGCGCATCAAAAACCAAGAAAGGAAAAGTGACTTAAAAGAAGACTGGACGTGTGTACAAAAAGAACAGTACTGTAAACCCACAGGTTTCCTCTCTTCTGAAAAACTTTCAAAAATATATTTCTGAAAAAACCTTTCCATTCTTTAAAGGTAAATAAGATTACTGCATTTTGAATTACTTGCTAATTTTTAATTGCATCTTACATGTTTTATTATATATATATATATATATATATTAAAAAAAAAAAAAAAAAAAAAACTAAAGCTGACATTTCATCCAATATGTTCATATAAGGCAATGTTCTGGTCTTTTCTTCTAAATAAATAAATGTTTTAAAACTCAGAGAATGTTGTTTTCTCTTTTTTGTTGTGACTACTGTTATGAAAAAGTATAATATTTTAAACTTTGTAAATCTAAGAGTACTGAAAGAAAAGCAGGAATTACAGTATTCCCTGTAAAAAACACAGTCCAATACTGTAAAAATAAGTTATATATAACAGAATAATATTGTATTTGGTAAATACAGTACAGAACTGTATGTATACAGTAGTAGTCCTGTAAAAATACAGTAAGTGGCTGGCAACCCAGCTGCCAGTATTTTACTGTAAATTTACAACGAAAAGTTTTACATTGTAATGTGTGTTACTTGAGCAGGTTTTCATGCAGCTTGTGTGGCAGATTCAAGCAGACATTGTATAATTACCTTCTCATTAGAAGTGTTTATTTATTTATTTATTTATTTATTTATTTTTTATTAGATGCTCTAACAGATTTTGCACTATTCTCTTATAAAATGTGCTTCACAGTACAACAAGAAGGTGTTTGTTTGCTTGATTTAAATTTCTGACGTAATGATGAGATTTCATTGCTGATTTGAAATGTCATAGAGCAGCCTCAGGGCGTTCACCTGACTGATTTCCCTTAGTTTATTTTCCAGCAGGTGCGTGACTCATCTCTGCTATCAGTGCTGTTTCACCAGTTTGCATAGTTTGCATTGTGTTCACATCATAGTAACTGTATTTGCATCAGGTTGAAAAGGTAGATGCTTTTTTAAACATTTATGTCTTGTAATTTGAAATTAATGACAACAAAGGAAATAAATAGTGGTTCATTCGCACCATATAACTTTTGCTTACAATTTTGGTGATGATTTGTCAGTAGATACATTATATTAGTGTTTTCAAAAATAATGATTTTCAATACACATCAAAACTTTGCATGTGTTCCAACATTTTCAGCAGTTCGGTTTACAGTTAATGATTTGAAGTCCAAGCACTTTTGTCTTGCCAATTTTAACATTCAAGTACAAGAAGATGTGAAAAAAAAGAAATCAATTATTCACATGCTGAATGGAGTTCTCACCTTCTTCTTGAATATGAATGGATAAAAATGCACAAAATTATGTCATAATGTCCATTTTGGTGAATATCATAAAAAAAGAAGAGTAATTTATGTCTTAAAGGGATAGTTCACCCAAAAATTACAGTTTTTTTGGATTGCTTAAGCACGATTTTCAAAACAGGGCTCGTGTTTTCAAAACACTACACACAATTAGCACAACCACACACCCAATTAGCAAAACACTACAGATCCTTTGCATAATTAAAGACTCTTGTA
The DNA here is from genome assembly GCA_029620275.1 of Acrossocheilus wenchowensis. Taxonomy (NCBI): domain Eukaryota; kingdom Metazoa; phylum Chordata; class Actinopteri; order Cypriniformes; family Cyprinidae; genus Acrossocheilus; species Acrossocheilus wenchowensis. The sequence continues at coordinate 28,969,577 of CM056155.1, forward strand.
AAAACTATACACTTCTGTTTAAAAACCACACTTTGTTACTATATGAAACACACGTTTCACATTACTATAATCTGTTTGCACGAGTTACACTCTGCTGTGATAAACCTAAAACACTTTTAGCACTTCTACTTCCCTATGATTAGAGTAGGCTACCATCAACAAAGTACAAATATAATGTAAATCCAACAAACACTACACAAGACCAATGTTGCAGACTGAAGAAACTAATTAATTTCTCAACACGCCCAAAATGTTGACATGGAGATTCATAATACTGTAACAAAATGTCACTTTACGTATTGTACTGCAAGTTTACTGTTAAAAAAAAAAAAAAAAGCTAGACATTGTCTCTTCGCCTAGCTGGATCTGGCCAGAGAATTTCATCAACGTCTCAGGCAATGTTGTCATTAGCAAGACACCTTGGAAAGAAACGTCTTGAATGATGAATCCATCCTTGCATTGCTTCTACCTCCATCTGGTCACAGGCCTCCTCCATCGCTTGGATGAGTGGTACCTCAACCTGGAGACGGAGATCATATACCTTCCACCGCCATGCCGAGAAAAACTCTTCTATAGGGTTGAGGAATGGAGAGTATGGTGGAAGATATAGGACGGTGAAATGTGGATGTTGCTGAAACCAGTTCTGAACCAGAGCAGAGCGGTAGAGCCCTGCATTTCGGTCCGGGCCCGATGGGCCCCGACTTTTTTACGTCCCTAGGGCCGGGCTTCGGGCCAATTTTCACGTCATAGTTCAGACTAGGGCCGGGCCTCGGGCCTGTTTTAGTTTTCTCCTTATTTTTATATTTTAGACATCCATCAATGTCTAAGCCAAGTGCTTAGAAAAGCGCTAGCCTATATAAATGTAAGGAATTATTATTATCAAGTAGTGATGAAAAAAAATTGCCGCGCTGGAGGAAACAACACGAGACCGTGCCGCGACCGTGAAGAGCGGCTCGACGGTGTTTAGTGTCCCGCAGCCGCGATCATTTGAACTGTTCTGCGTTCAAATACACGCAATAAAGCTTGCCGTAAAGCCCCAGCAAAGTAATTCCCATGAATGTGTCCAAGGGAAATAGTAAGGAGATATTTGAATTACTTACTAATAAACTAGTGTTTTCTGTGTCAGTGTTGCATCAGTGTGGATCCATCTCCTCATTAGACGCGCCTTTAGAGAGAAGTGCATCTTCTCGGATTATGATAATGAATGAGTTTTTGTTTTCGATTTGATTTATTTCGTTAAGTAATTTAAAGCTTTCTATAGATATATTTATCATGTCTTTGAGGCATGTATTCGCTGACTTTCGGGTTCATTTTTGTGAAGCGCTTCTGTTCAAGACGAGACGACAGAAAGCGTATCGTTTTCTTAAAAGCACGATGTTTTGTTGATATTGTGAGTGCACACAAATATAAGTAGACCCTTTACTGTTCCGAATGATGTATTATTCTTACCTTTATGAGCAAAAATTACGGCCTATTTTAAGTTGTTTCCATTGAAAAAAAATGCAATTGATTGCGCTGGTGCCTCCATGTCCTGCGCTTTAGCTTCTACTCTCCGCACAAACTATTGAAGCGCACATTTATCTAGGTTTAACCTTTAAACATTGTTATATGCTTGAACTGTTTTAGTATATCTATAGATTTTATTTTAGGCAAGTCGTGATGATTTGAGAAGGCTAAATTGATCAAACATGCTATGATCAGCCTGTCGGTCTGCCGCTGGCTGCTTGGTCGTTACTTTAAGAAAGAAACAACTTGTTTAAGGAACAAAAAATGCTCCAAACGTGTTTCAAAATTAACTTAATTAAAAAAAAAAATAATAATTAAAAAAAGGAAAAAACAACGAAATAATCACTTTGCCATTACATACAAAACTGAACTATTTTAACAGCTGAAACATGAGCCGTTTTGGGAGAAGGGGAAAAAAACCACGGGCTCGGGTCGGACTCGGGCCGGTAATTCTGTTAAGCTGTCGGACATGGGCTGGGCTAGGGCCTGAGCATCTCGGGCCAAGGCCGGGCTAGGGCCTAAATTTGTGGCCCGTGCAGGGCTCTACAGAGCGGTGGAAAGACACATTGTCCCAGACAACAATGTATTGCATATGATCGATTTGATTTGCTGCTGTTATGTTGTGCAATTGGTCCAAGAATGTAAGTATGAGTGCTGTGATGTAAGGGCCCATATGGGCATGGCGGTGGAGGACCCCATTCTGTGTAATGGCTGCACAGAGTGTTATATTACCCCCACGTTGCCCTGGGACATTGACTATAGCCCTGTGGCCAATGATGTTTCTTCCCCTCCTTCGTTTTCTCGTCAGGTTGAACCCAGCCTCATCTACGTAAATGAACTCATGCTGGATCTCTTCTCCATCCATTCGTAAAACTCCCTGAAGAACTTTTGTGTAGTTCAGTGTAGATCTAGTATACATATTACAGTACAGTAAAAGATTATGAGACAGTATGCAAGATCACACTGCTAAAGTGAATACATACCTGTGCATAATCATGCCGCAGTCGTTTCACCCTTTCAGAATTGCGCTCGAAAGGCACTCGATAAATTCGCTTCATTTGAATATGTTTTTTTTTAGGATGCATGCCAGTGTTGATGTTGAGACCTGATGGATATCGTTGAAACTGGCATGGTTATTGACAATGTTAGCTTGGAGCTGATTGAGTGTTATAGCATTGTTGGCCAAAACCATGTTTACTATCTCCCTCTCTTGCTGTTCTGTGAACATAGGAGGCCTTCCCCCTTGTCGTTCCTGACCCTCAATCCTATGTAGAAAAAAAAAACAGTATACAATAGCACAGTAATTTCACAGGAAAAGGTAACAGAAGTGCTGATAGTGCATAGAATACAATACTGTAAGCAGTTACTGAAACCGTGCAGATGTTTTTGATATGATGATATTTTTACAATACCTATTTTCCAGTCAAAATGTTCTTATCACACTTGCCACTGTGTATTTGGCTGTACTCGCAGTCCAGCCTCCCTCAGCGTCAGGCCGTGGTTGACAACGTGGTCAACCAGTGTTGCGCGGATCTCATTTGTCAGATTCGGTCCTCTACCTCTACCTCCAGCATGGCCTCCATCTCTTCCTCTTCCTCTGTTAATTCCTCCTCCTCCTCCTCCTCCTCCTCCTCCTTGTCTTACTCTTTCTCTGACTCTTTCCATTGTGCTTGAAGACCGATGAACTCACCTGCTGCTTTTTATAGTGCTTATACACCTGATTGGTGTGTCTACAATTAAGCAAACAAGTGTTTGCACACCTGATGACTGTGTTGAACCAATTGGTTGGACGGTGCGGTAATTTCACAGTCAGTGCTTTGGTATTGCAAGGAAGTGACTTCATGATAGATTTTTGTGTTTAATGTATGTTAAGTGTGTTTAGTGTTTTGCAAATCACTGTGTGTAGAGTTTTGCAACAAGTGTGAGGTTGACAATGTGCTTATAGTTGTGCAAATATGGGCTGATGTTTTGCTTCTTGAGTGTAAGGTTTTGCTAATAGTGTACTACTTTTAATTTTAGTGTGTAAGCAATCCAAAAAAACTGTAAAATTGTATCATTAATTACTCACCCTCATCAGTGTTCAACTGTAATTTTATGAAGCTATGAGAATACCTTTTTGCAAATACTTTTTTGCGAAAAGAACAATATATTTTTTACAGCATTTATTAATGTTTGCTGATGTTAATCAAAATGTTTACGTTAATTTACAGCGCATTAACTAATGTTAACAGATAAAACTTTATATTTTAATGTTTTAGTTTTGAACTTAATATTAACTAACACTGATATATGCTATATAATTTTTATTCATGTTAATTAATATAGTTAATGTTAATAACTGAAACCTTATTGTGAAGTGTTACCAAAGTTTTATATACAGTATTGTTTGTGTGTGTGTGTGTGTGTGTGTGTGTGTGTGTGTGTGTGTGTGTGTGTGTGTGTGTGTGTGTGTGTGTGTGTGTGTGTGTGTGTGTGTGTGTGTGTGTGTGTGTGTGTGTGTGTGTGTGTGTGAGTGAGTAAATGGGTTGGAAACACACCAACCACAGTCTTGATGGTTTGGATTAAACCTTTCAGTGTCATATCCCTTAAAACCAGTACATGCGTCAAATGTAAATGGAAAAAGGACAGCCTGTAGGCTTCTCATGAAATTGTGAGAAACTATTATAACATGTTCCAGAAAGCTGCAAAGATGCAAAATGTCAGTACCTCAAACTCACTCCAACTGTAAGAGTTGTAAAATGTTCCTTGCATTAACAATATATAGGTTGAGATACATTTTAGTCTAGTGATACTTCATTTAATGGCATTTTGTAAATGTTCAGAGTACAAAATACTGTATTTGTATTTTGATACATTTTTTTCCACACAGTATTTATTGCATTTTATTTTAATCTGTTGTTTTTCTCACATTATTGTTGGATTGTAATTGTTTTATTTATTTGAATATTACAGAAATGTAGTCATGATTACTGTTAGTTTGGACTCTTTGTTTCTTTAGCCTTTACCTTAGTTCATTTGTTGTCATTGTTGTCACTAATTCGATTTAGTCTCATTAAGGTGTGTGTGTGTGTGTTCAATTCTTTACTTAAGTTCAGTTCTATTTGTGTTTCCTTTGTCTTTATAATGCTACCCTGTGTGTTGGATTACCTGTGTTTGGTTAAAGACTTTCAAACACTTTCTTCATTTGCATGTATTTTTTACAGTGTAGCATGACAGTAAGCTGTGCTGCCTATGAAACAGTGGCCTGAGGGTGTTATTAAAATTATCCCTTCATTTAAATGACTTTCTACTAGATCACCTGGGTACATTTTTGTGATGTGAGGATGGAGCACTGTGTAATTTTGCATTGTTTTGCATAATTTATTTGCAAAATTTGCAAACGAGTTCAAAAGATAGACATTTTTTGTTGTCTTCAAATTTACCACAACAAAAAAGAAATACAGTAGTTCCTCTAAAACAGTCTTTGTGATGTGTTTACATTGGCTTTTATGACAACACTAGACTGAATGTATCAAAAGTATAAATACATGTGAATTTACATTTATTGCATACATTTAAGATGACACAATGATGTCAGTCTTAAGACTGTACATTTTAAATATATCTGTAAGCAATAATCTTACTGCCTGAATGTCTTGGTGCCCAGTGTTGGTTTAGCAAGCCTTGATTACTGTGTGTATCAGGTTATCAAAGGTTTGCTCGTGAAGGGTTACTGCAATAAGATGGGTGTGATTTTACCTTTGGGTCCTGTCTCGATGATGTTGTACATACTTCACATTTTAGTGTTATTATTCAGATGAAAGAAACTTTAGTTTTGTTTCCAGCAGATTAATAGCGATGCTGCTCTCATCTAAACCTTTAACTCCTCCGTTAATGGTGTCCTGGAGTTATGTTTCCATTTCCCGTGGAGAGAGACAGGAGGAGTATGTGTATATAATGTGACCTTTTGATGTATTCTTTTTTTTATATATATACTGAGTGACTCATTTTAGAACACAACACTGACTTTAACCCCCGGGCACCACCCTTAAATACAGTGACGCCATCCATCACTTCATTGGGCACAGCACTGAACACCTGTCACAGTCAGATTGGCTGATGATTTTAGAAGACGCCCAAAGAGTATAAAAGTTCCAGATTTTTCTCTATTCTTTACTAGCGTTATTAGAGCCCAATTGTGAATCTCGACATTATTTGAAGCTCAAATGGAGAACCGTGTGAGAGACATGTATGAAGGAGTGAATCGTGAAGGAATGACTAAAGCTCAGCGCAAAAGGTTTTGCAGTGAAAAGCTAAGTAAAAATCTCAATGTTCTATTTAGAATATATAAACAAGATCGTCTACATCTACTGCAATTCAGTTCTATTCACTCGGATGCGTGGGTGGAGTGCTTGAAATCATACCCACAAATTAAATATCACCATAATCCTACACGTAATGCGTTCAGTCTCTGCAGTAATTCAAGTGAATTACAAACGTTTTGCAATGAATACAATCAAAACTTGGAAATGGTTGAAGAGACCGATGACGCGTGTGATTGGCTATACGTCTACCACACGGCGTCAGACACGACTTTCCGTCAACGTTGACACCTTTACGACCTCCGTTTATGGCGCGTAGAGGACTCCGTCCGTGCCAAAATCAAGCATCCGAACGACCGCGCACCATATCCTCGAGCGTTGACGCTGCGTCCCGTGTGATTGACGCTGCGTCCACAGTCGCCACCTGACACGACCTCCGACGATAAAATGTTGAAAACTAATATCGCATTTCTCTTGTCCAAATAAATCTAAAATCAATAATGATATGGTCTCTGTCTCGGTTATTTACTAAATGAAAAAAATGGTGCTGCACTTGCAATTTTTTTTTTTAAAAAGTGCTAAAAATAAAAATACTGTAATTTTTAAATATACACATTAATATATAATTGTACCTATGATAATATATTAATTCCCTTCATTCACGATTGTTCATAATGCATTAACTAACATATACAACTTTAAAATGTAGAAATATATTGGTAAATGTTGAAATTAACAAGGAACAATATGCATTTATTAATGTTTGTATCTTATTGTAAAGTTTTATCATGTCATAATGTTTGTTTTTGTTTTGTTTTTTGTGAGTGTTACATCTGCTCCTTACAGGCCAGCAGCAAGCTGTTAGTTTTGTTTCACAGCAGACCAGAGAGCCATTAATGGAGCCGTGCTGAAGTGCTCCAGGACTGAGATGGGTGTCATTAAACCAGGTAAAATAAACACAACCGAGTTTTGAGTTAAATAATAATGTATTAACAATGAATAATAAAGCATTAACAACAATTCAGGCATGATGTGTGTAATTTCTGAACAAAAATAAAGTGAAAAACTTAACTTTAAGCTGTACAGTGAAAAATTGTAAATGGTTTAGCATCACATTATATAATTCTATTGTAAAATGCTGTCAAATTCATGGTTTTTCAAAGTAAAAACATATAATTTAAAATTAAAAGGACGTTCCCAGACGTATTATGGATAAATTGTTTAAATTTGTTTATTCTTCTTTGTGTTATTGCATATATTAGAGTATTTAGTGTTATTTTCTGTTGTTCAGTTAGTGTTGTGTGTTGCCCTCATGATGTTTTGACCCTGTGCCCTGTCTACAGTAAATACCAGTATTGGGTGGGTTTTATGGACCGCAACCTGTGATTAAACTTATGACGATCCGTCATGTGACTTTCTGTTTAACTACCTGTGTTATGGTGAGTATCAAGCATGCATGTTATCTCAAATTTAGATTTTAATATTCGAGAAGGAGGTTCCTCCTGAAGAACCTGTATTTGGTTTTAAATCCAAGATGTGAAAAGTAAAACTGAAACAAGCCACATATTGAACAATCCTGTCTCTATCCAGGTTGAATTTTGAAGATTGATGGTGTGGAGCTGTTAACCTTCATCATTAGTCTACTTCACATCACACGTGTCCCGATATCCAACAGCATCCTTCAGCATCTTATTGTTTGTGTCTTGCCAGAGGAGGATGGCACCCTCAGTTGAGTCTGGTTCCTCTCAAGGTTTTCCCTCCACTGCCTAAACCTCTTATGGAGGGTTTTTTCCTTGCCACTGTCGCCTTTGGCTTGCTCACTGGGGGCTTTGAGGCACAACTTTGTTTAGCTCTTTTGAAATAAAAGGTCTATAAAACTTCATTTGACCTTCATGATGTATGAGATTTTCTTACTCAAACTGGGAAAATCTCTTCATTTCAAGACTTTTCCATAGTTGTGTTCAAGGAAGCAAAGGAAGGATCAAGGGAACTTTTTAAAAACCTCTTTAAACATTATTCGTTTTATTTGTCTGGTTAATTTTTTAATTTATTGTATTTTTACTAACATTTTCCATTACTGTTAAACAAACTTTGATGCATTTTCATGCACTTATTTTAATGATAAAAGACTGTAAAAATGCTACAAAACGGTAATTGTTTAACAGTATGTTTCCTTACTGTAACAGATCAAACCTTACATTTAATGTAATTTTATAGTAAAATACTGTTATTTACAGTTTTGGAAGTAAAAAACAAGTAATCTTCTTGTTTTGTGTGTTACCATGATGGTGTTTTTGTATTTGTGTGTATGTGTGTAAACATACATATCTTTGTATAGATCAACTATACATGTGTTAATTTATTCAAACATTGTTTTATTTTTGTTGAAATTGTTTTATTAGTCTTGTTATATTTTTATTGTATTAAATTATTTAATATTGTATTGCATTTATGGATGATTTTTATCTAACACCTTTATTTAAAAAAAAAAACAATTAAAGGAAATCAATGATAATGATATAATTTATTTTAAAAATTCAAAGTTGGCACTGCTTTTCTTTATATCAGTGTAACAATGAGCAGACAGAGAGCAAAAGGAAGTCAGGCAGATGGCAGTGGCTCTTGAAAGTGGTTTTAATAAATTAAAAGAGCAAAACGAGAAACCAGGAAATAGGCAACTCTAATTAAATAAAAACTCAACATACAGACATAAGAATCAAGAGAACTTGGAGGGAAAACCAAGGGATAGGCATCCAAAACAGGATATGACACCATCAACCGACAAAAGTACACCACAGGGGTATTTTATACAAAAGGTCTTATGAAAATAAAACAATTAAATAAATAAATTAGAAACACCTGGAATGATAAAAGGCTAATCAACAACAAAACTACAAAGGGCACAACAAAAACACAGCACAGGAAACAGGAAGTACAGCAAAAGTCCCAACACAACACAGGCAATGTGTAACAATCAGGATTTAATTTGTGTAAAGGTAAATGAGTACCTTTCCATTTTATTTAAAAAGGAAATCGTTCATATTTTGCTGATAAAGGCTTCCTTTATGTAATTACGTAATTCAACTGTGTAACTACTTTACACAAAGTACAGTTACAGGATCATTTATGCATCGATATAACAGCCATTTTATCATTTGTTCTAAAGTTTACCTGACTTTTAACAGTTGTTTTTATTTCTGTCCATTTGTCTGACAATACAATGTTTATTTTTAATAAACATCTGATTTTTCTAGCAAATTAGAATTGTTTGAAATTGTGTTCAATAATTGAGTGTGTTTTCTGCATCACTAGTGTCACCAAACTAAATAAATTCAGTTCACTGTTGTTAATAAATAGATGGACATCAGCCAGAGCTGCCATTAAATAGAAATGCATATAATGCACACGCCAGTGTGTGTGTTTCTTAAATTGTGTATCAGCAATCTTGTATAAAAATAATGTTTCTTTTGTTTCAAAACTTAATTTGTAATGTTTTTCTCTTCTTGTTGTAGTTCAAGTTTCACAACTTGCACATTTGACAAAGCATTTAAAACAAACACTGTCAGGAGGTCTGATGCGAGAAAAAAAACACAAAGAATCCTCAAAGTATCCCTTCAATATCCTAACACATGTGCTAGTATGGCTGCATGGGTATGGTATGTCACATTTATTTTCAGGATGATGTATCTTATAATTGTCTTCCAAAAGCCAAATAAAGAGACTAAACAGAGAATAGCCATTCATACCTTCCTACCTTCAGCAGGGCTGAAGCATAAAACTGGAAAGTTTGAAACAGGGTTTTGTTTTGTTTTGTTTGTTTGTGCTGATGAACAGTTTGTTGTATAACAACAACCACAGATTGTCACGAGGGTGGTAAAACTGTTGCTCTTCTGTCTGAGGTCTCTCCTCTGGCTACACACAACCCAACCCGCCCTCAAGGGGTGGAGTCTTTATATAATATATACAGGCTACTGACAAATTCACTGATGAAACCGGGTGTGTCTCACTTGCCCTTCAAAGTGAAGCGGCGAGCTCTTTGATCGCCCCCTGCTGGCTGGCTGCAGTACAGGTCATAAACCTAATAAAGTACAAGAAAATGAACACAAGTAGTTTTGATTCTTCTTTTCAGACCAGGTTTATTTTCTCTTGGAGTTTTTAGATTTGTTACAGTAAAATCAGTAAAATTTTAATGTACATTAAATCACACAGTAAAAACACTGATTACATCAATGATTATTGTAAAAGTCACATTCAGCTCAGCTTCATTCAGAACATGTAGTGTACTCATGAAATTCAAACATGTACTTTATAAATATAACAACCATTTATACATACTCCTCTATACATTGTTTAATCAGTATCTGAACATGATGGAGAATATTCTGCTGGTTAGATGAACAGAACCACTGCATCCTAAAAATAGAAAACACATTCTTTTTTACAGTCTATGGTTGAAACACACCAGAAGCGTTCTAGACAAAACTCACTCCACTCCTGACTGAGATTTTCACTGTGGATGTTTATTTCTCATATTCATATTCTGGATATTTCTACATCTCCTTTCATCACAGGTCAGATACACTTACATGCTTTTACTTTAAATGCATGGAGATTTCATGCACTTTCCTGTAGCTCAAGCAGTAGAGCTATAAAAACATCTGCACGTTGTTAGTGTTTGTGTTTGTGAAGGCTTTAATATCTAACAAACATAACAGGTAAAAACAGCAACATGAGTGAATCACCTGGAAATTATGTTTTTGCTTTTGGGTTGGATGTGCCTGTGGTTGAGCACATGATCTGAATCTATAGCATCAGTGCAGCCACTGTATTTACATTATGAGGATAACCCTGTTTTCTTCATTTACAGTCTCTCGTGATCCAGACGGAGCGGTAAAGAGTCATCCTGATTTATCTGAGAGCATCATGATGAGATGAGGTAGAAGAGAAAGCTTTTTTTTTCCACAGAATAAAATACCATTCTTATTTGTCATATAGGCAATCAACATCACATACTTTTCACAAACACAACGTTTATTTAGATTTATTAAGAGTATCTGTTCAAATATTAACAGCATGTATAATTGCACTGGTCACTGAGAGGTTATCTGAAATTGCTGCACCTTGACTTTAATAACTTAAATTAAACTCTGTCTGTGAGATTTAACAGATACAAATGGAGTGCAAAAAGGAAATAATGCATAAAAAACTGCTGGACCCATCGGAAACTACAGACAAGCAAAAACCAACAGAACAGAGAGAAAAATGGAGGCCAGAAATGAGACACAAACTACTGGATCACAAGAAAAAAAGCAGACAGAGCTTTGTTAGATGTGACAGTATGAAGAAACCAAAGCCAGATTGTAAGTGATTGTTCATTATGAAACTTACTTTAATCCTATTCAGTGTTTAACCTATGGCCAGCGCACCTGGGCTATAAAAACGGGAGCATATGTGTTACCTGGGGTGTGTCACTTGGTGAACCACTGCGTCGCTAACGTGCTTTTTGTCACTTCCCGGAACCGGATGAGAGTACTTGAGACGGTTTTAGAAACGCTGATTTGTTTGGAGAGTGCTTCTGTCCTGACTCTACGAGTTTTACTGCTCGTTAGGGTCTATACAGGCTGGGTGTAGACGCTGAAGAAGCTGAGGGACACCTGACGCAGTTGCTGGATCGGTGTTTTCTGCACTGGCCTTTGCTGGAAAAGTACGGTTTTGTTGGCTCCTGATAAAACCTTAATCCCTCGACATCGGTTTGGTGACGGCCTGAAACTGCCTTCCAATCGGGGTGCTTCGAATTAATTTACGACTTTTATTTTAACCTTGTTTTTATTCGCAATTTGTCAATAAAGAGATAATTTTTGTATCGTTACCCTTGTCTCTGACTCTAACTGGTGATATGAATCTGTGTATGCCTCTGGAGGTGCTTCATTTTAATTCTATGGGTGGAAATCCTATAGTGGCGTAGTCGGGGTGAAACTGGCATCTTGTTCAGTTCCCATTGTATTTGAAATATAAAATCTTACCTGCCCTCGATCACCCCACGCATGCTTTCATGAGGCTTTTATTCAAAGTGTCATTAATGAGTTAATTAATTCTCTGGTAATCAAACTCATGTTCTGTTCTTGTCATGTTCAGCTGTTTAAGCTGCATGAATACCATAATCAGTTATCTGTGTTTTAATTCCCAGTTTCTGACATTGCAGAGTTTCAGAAAAGTCACAGACAAGCTGAGAAAGATTGACACATCATATACAGAAAGCAAAGGTAGAACTCAGAAATATAATGTTATTGTCAGACTTGTGTTGTGTTTCCTCGTGTCCTTATTTGGTTTTTCCTGTTTCCTGTTCTTGTGTAGTTTGATTATGATTCCTCCCAGCTGTGTTTAATTAATTACTCCACCTGTTTCTGTTCTCCCTGATTAATTTCCCAGTGTTCTTAAGCCTTGTGTTTCCCTGTGAGTCTAGTTAAAGGGCAAACCTACCCAAGGACATGTTAGGTCCCGCCCTACTAGAGTAGTAACGCAGGTATGCTGAGAACATGACAGGATTAAAAGTCAGAGTTTTGGAGGGGTATACTGCTGTGTATTTCATCAAGAACAAATGTCCTTTGACCCCGTCCCCTTCATTTTCTGTCCCCTTCTTTGTCTCACACCAGGATTCATTTCCCAAAACACACATCACCTGCGTCTCTTATTTACATCATCCTAAGATTCTGACCGGTGTGTCATCAGTTTTAGTACTTAATGTTTACACACAGATCAATGTGTGCTATCTGAGTTCATTGTGTGCTTGTGTTTTCTGAACGAGAGCATGGTTAAACCTGTGCAAAATGAGGCCGCTTTTAGTGTAGAGTTTTGTAGAAAAGATTAAGCAAACTGGAACGTGTGTGAAAACAGGTGAAATGTGTTAAAGGTTTTGAGAAATGTGTCTTTGTTTTGAGAAACATACCCAGTCACCAAACAAAACAAAACAAAACACACACACACACACACACACACACACACACACACACACACTATCGCATGACTTTACATCACTTTTTCCTTTTAACACTGAACACTGTGAGCATGATCATTTTTACACAAATTAAAGAGGTGCTTTGACACTCGAAGCTCTTTGTGTTTTCATCCCTCAGCCCTCATCATCTGTATGGAGGTCCCTCACATGAGGATCATCAGATACAGGAATCAAGTCAAGTCACCTTTATTTCTACAGCGCTTTTTATACAAAACTGATTGTGTCAAAGCAGCTTTACAGTGTCAAACAGGAAATACATGAGATTAAAACCCCTGCTTTTGTCAGTAGGGCTTCTCACCTCATCTAGTTAATGTTGAGTCAATCTAAACCCAGTGAATGCAGTCCTGGTTCTCTTGCTTCACACTCCTCATCATTTACCCGCGGTTAGCAGTTAATCATGTGGATTCACAAAAACACTGTGCTACAGTTCATGTGTCCTGACCATTTCACATGTTTCACTCAAACGCTAAAATTAATATTTCCCGTGTTTACTGTCCACATATCAGCCCGGATCCTCCTCGAGGAGCAGGTGTGAGTTTGGCTATAAATACTCTCTTCAGCTGCTGTTTGCATCTCTCTTCTTCTCGCAGGTAAGACACATGTTTCTGAACATTTGATTCCATTTTTCATTATAACTTACTTTACTGAAGAGCTTTACAGACAAATATTTTCATATGGATGACTGGATTATTTGTTATTTTATTGTTTGTGATATTGTAATCATTGTTTGTCTCTAAAATCCTTGTTTAAATCAGGAAGAAACGCATGAAGACAGAACAGTGAAAAAATGAATCTTGCGAAGCTTTTCAGACAGATCAGCCGGCCTGAAATAAGAGTGAGTAGATGAATATCAGTTCAGATACAAACAGTGAATAATAGGCAATCAGTGTCACATTTATCAGCTTTATTAGGAATATTTATTCACGTTTTTATTACAAATCCGCTGCTTGATCAGGACTTGATTTCATGTACTTGATGTGACTTTACTGTACATTGACTTTGACTTTAAACTGTGTTTCTGCCTGATTTAACAGAAACAGATGCAGATGGAGTGTAGAATAGAAACAACGCATGCAGAAAACTGCTGGAGCTTCAGAAACTACAGGACCGAGAGAGAAATGGAGGACAGAAATAAAACACTAACCAGTGAATCACGAGAGAAAAGCAGACAGAGATTTGTTAGATGTGAGAGCATGGGGAAAATAAAGCCTGACCGTAAGTGTTTGTTCATCCTGAAGCTTTATTCCTTCATCTCATTTTAGTTTTACCGTGTTAGATTTACTGCTGTTTTCTAAAGTGGCACATTCAGACAGATGCATCAGACACAGATGAATGTTTACTGCTCGGTGTGATTGTGTATGAATTACATGATGGATTATTTGACCCATAAATCCAGAACAATGAGGATAATCTGATGTTTGTGATTTCCAGTCTCTTGTGAAGACCTGAACATTATCCTTCATCACAACAGCTCTTGGACTCGGTTTCAGACTCGTCTGATCACAAACAAACAGACTCACGAAGGGTTTCTCTCTCAGATCTGTGTCTCAATCCTGCTCTGATGCACTTTACTGACAACATTCTGCTTCAACACTCAATCTCTGCTTCTGCCGTGTTTCACTCAGTATTCTGCACTGCTTCACACATTTATGACTGCAATATTCTGCATTTCTCATCTACATGTTTATTTAGTATTTATGCATCTTTTATATTTTAATACAGTTCATAGATTCTATATTTCTCTATATATTTTTGTATAAATCTGTACTATTTTACATGCATTTATTACTCATCCTTCCTTAAAGACAAAGCTCAAATTAATATGAACAGAAATCTGCTGCTATGTTTGGAGAAGTTCAGTATATTTCATCTGGATTCTTTACATGTTTAATTACGCAAAACTGAAATATTTATAAATAAACGTTTTGCTATATTTTCATATTTATAAATCTGATAGAATTATCAAGCAAGTGATATTCACTTCATACTGAAGACAGCATTCAGTTGTATAGTGTTTGTCCAGAGCTGGTGTTTGCCGTAACATACTTACACACATTTATACTGTATTCAGATCATTGAGTGCCTTAGAAGTGTCTGTATCTCAGAAAAAACGTACAAAAGCTGTCACTCTGCAGCATTATCCCGAATGGTACTAAGATGTACAATTTAGGTTCTTATGGGTAATTTAAAAGTTTTAATATGAATGTTTAAGATACTAAAACTTACCATTTAGCGGCAAATAATGTAAAGAGTGTAAAGTAAAGACATTTTTGTCTTTTGTAACTTAACAGATTTACACCTTTTTTCTGAAAGTGTAACTAACTGTAAAAAATGTTCTATGCTGAAATAATATCTGCCTGTTGCTCATCAAGATCATAACTAAACATCTCTCTAAAGACAATCAGTTGTGCCGTGATGGTATTATTTAGAAGGTTTTTTTTTTTTTTTTTTTTTTTTTTTTTTTGAGTAATTTGACTCAGGTACGTCCTGTAGATTTAGAAACAGAAAACATTAGCTCATAGCTCATTCATATTCATCAGAAATTGCATAAAATCATGGATCAGTCATAAATGCATTACAAGAAGACTCATATAGTACATTTTCCTTAATTAAAATACTGAGAGGTGATGCCAATATTTCTCTGTTAGAACATTTCAATCTGAGATTAAAATGTAATCTAAAATATACAAACCATAAGTTGCAGACAAAGAATAGAGTTCAGCTTCATATGAAATATATCCGTGTCTCAGTGACTGTGAGATAAATCACCTGCTCAGGATCCACCTGATTGTTGGACAAAGGGCATTTCTTTTATGTGGATCGACCGGTTTGTGTTGTTAGACTCTCGTGATCGTGCCGATTTACACTAGACACAGTTTACATCATTTTATTGATAGAGGCCTTCATCCTGAACTCAGGCTGTTTAGAAAACCAGATAACTAGTCTAACTAATGAATACTGCACAGCAAACACTCTACAATTCAATTCAACGTACACACACAATTAGACTACATTTTTAACATCAGTTGTTAACTGAACTAATGACAAATACTTGGTTTCTGTGCAGCTGCTTGACACGGATGACATGGTTATGGATAATAACAAACACAATAACACCAAGAATGATTGGATCACAGTGTTGGCGTGATAAGCTGCTGAATGAGTCTAAAACTGACCGAACCAAAAAAAAGAGAAGAACTGTAAAATCTTGCATCAGATCTGTGTGCACATTATTACATACGGCATTTAAATTAACATACATTTGATCAGTTCTTGCTCCTGTTGTGTCTAGAGCTATATTCGGAAGCTATAGAGACAGTAAATATAGTTCAAACAAGCAGTTTTCATATTAGATGAACGTGTGTAATGTATTTTTTTACATGCATCACTCACATATTTTTGGTGTACTTAAATATAATGATCCTTTAGTGACAAACCACCTTCCTATAATATAAGGGCAGCTTTACACAGTCTTGTTTAAAGTATTTATATTCATACTGTTAAAAAAAAAAAATACTGTAAGTATGTGTAAAACATTATCTGGCTAATCACTGCTTTGAAGCTGACACTGATTTTATCCAGCATTAGAGTTACTGATGAAGATAAACATCTAAAGTGTGATTAATGTGATTAATTTAATAGAATGAAACAGAAATCATGTGTAAATAATATGTCAAATTTCAAATTTTACATGTATTTATTTTTACATTTTAACAGGACTTTTCTGTAAAATTTATGTTTAACCTACAGACGCAAAGACCCTGAAACACATGAAAACCGGTTCAGGACAGAAAGTGATTCTTGTGTATATCACAAGACACACTGACGCTTATGATTCATCTGTTGGTCTATTTAAATAAAAAATCCCTTGATTCATCACTCATATTGAATGAATGAATGAATGAATGAATGAATGAATGATGCATTTATATAGCGCTTTATTGTGTATTGCTATACACCCAAAGCGCTTTACAATCATGTGGGGGTGGGGGGGGGGGTCTCTCCTCAACCACCACCAGTGTGCAGCATCCACTTGGATGATTACAATAATTAGTGAGTACAGTGTATTTAGGTCTGTGTTCTACTCAAGGCTACAGAATATCAGCTGCATCAAATAAATCGATCATTATAAATATATTAAATACAACAATGTGTTATATTTTCTATTTTAATACACAGAAGATTAGCAGTTGTTTCCATCTTTCTCCAGATTTTCTAAATCAAAGGCCTTTAGTTTCAGGTTGCAGATTTTCTCCGTCGTTTTGGTAGATTTCTCAAATCATCCTCAACGTTTGAAAAGGAGTAAGTGTTTTTATAGAAACTATTTGTAACCAACAGCAGCACACACTGGATCACCTGCAAAAGCCTGAAAATGTAGCTTTTTTCCCCAGAAGTATTTATGTCATATCAGTGGTATCAGAAGACGTTGTGTCATTGTTCACAAACAAAATATCACAATAATGAACATGCATGATATTATCATGGACAATTACTGTGAATAATTATTTATTCAGGTTTTTAGAATGCATTTTAAGAATACTTTTTCAGTCATCTAGTTAAAACTCGACTGTAATTATGCGTGTAAATAAGCACATTCACATTCTTACGGCAGGAAAGCAAAGCATAGCATCCCGTAAACAAAGCAGCTGCGCTACTGTCTCTTTAAATGAGAGAGAAACTGACCAGGTGTGGTGTACCATACTCGAAGTTTGTGCCCTGCATTTCACCCATCCAAGTGCACACGCAATAGTAAACACACACACACACACACACACACACACACACACACACACACACACACACACACACACACACACACACACACACATATGTTTGTTTCAGTGGTTTACGGGGACTCTCCATAGGCGTAATGGTTTTTATACTGTACAAACTGTATGTGCTATTGCCCTACACCAACCCTACACCTAAACCTACCCCTTACAGGAGACTGTCTGCATTTTTAGATAAAAAAAAACACCACCATTTAGTATGTTTTTTAAGCCTTTTGTTTTACGGGGACATAGGCAATGTCCTCATAAACCACCTTCAAATTGTAATACCTCTGTCATACACGTGTTATTATACAAATTTTGTCCCCGTAAACCACAAAAACCAGTACACACACACACACACACACACACACACACACACACACACACACACACACACACACCCCCCATTCTGACTTTGACCCCTGTAACACAGTCAGGTGTCTCCCTCTACAGACGATCATCAGAATCACAGCAGAGTTAAAGATCTACAAATATATCTGAAAGTATTTTACAGCAACAGCAATGAAAACACACTTCATCAGCTGATATGATGTTATCTGCTGGATTCATTTAATAAAGAGTTTCTGAGAAATCACTAAACACAGACAGAAAAGATGTAAATGTGACTCTAATGGATCAGTTCTGCTGTTTTCATCTCTTCTGAAGCTTTGAATGGTTTGATCAGAATCCAGATCTCTTTCATTTCCACTCAATTCTGTTCATGATTCACTCCAAACCTTTGCTCAGTACTTCATCTGTGCTTCTGCTTTTGTGTATCGATGCTGTTTCTGACAGAAGAACCACTTTTATTCTCAGCTTTCTCATGTGCTTCATCTCTCATTTCACACACAACATCTCTCTGTTTCTCCAGATTTACAGCAAATCAAGAGAAGCACTTCTGTTCTCACCAGAGACTCTTTCTGCATTCATCTGATGATGAGGAGGAGGAGGATGATGATGTTTCATATCAAGCAGATCTCCATCATCTCTTAAATGAAGAATATGTGTAAAATCATGGCTCATTCATAAATGCATTAGTTATAAGTTTTCCTCCTTTCAAAGCTACAAAAATGAAAGTAAAATAATGCAAATCTTTCTATACAGAAGTGTTTTAATCTAAGAGGAAATAAATTGATACACTCATACTATGTACAACATGGCTGTGAAGTAGTTTTTGGCTGTGTAGTAATTATTATTTATGTATCTACTCTGATTTCTGATTTCTGACACAGTCATATTGTTTGTAGAGTTTCAGATCTCAGTCTGAAGGTTAAATCTGCGACACAGAGCTGAAGATGTAAATGTGTGATGAAACACACCTGATTCACATCAAGGTCTACTGTTTAAAAACAATAGAGTGTATATTATAATATAGCATAAGCTGCTAAAAGTATGTTTTCCTGACATTTAACACAAAATGCAAAATCACCATTAGGCCTATTATTTGTGAGCTGATAACTGAATGACATTCACTGAATTAACTATCAACAATGTAACTTGTATTAAATAGAATTAAAGGCATTGTAAATAAAAATGTGTTAATTAATTAATAATATTTATATTTTCTGTAATGCATTGACCATGGAAACGGTTGTTTCCATCTTTGTCCAGTAGATGGCGCAAGTATTTTTCACTGCAGTTACAGTATGAGAAGAGATCTGATCTGAAGATGAATGAGGACTTACATGTGACCAAAAAACTAACAAGAGAAAGAACATGTTTGTTTGGAAACCAGTTAAAATTTTAAACTTAAATTTGCATTTAAATTCCAAACTAAATTCAAAATTTAATTTAATTTTGAAAATTTAAATTTAAAATTAAATTTAAATTCAAAACTAACCCATTCATGATTTATTAGTTTTAGCAAGCAACAAAAACAACAACAATAACAATATATATATATATATATATATATATATATATATATATATATATATATATATATATATATATATACCGTACATGTAAAGTGTAGGGCAGCAGGGCCAAATTGGCTGCCAGGCCACCTGTAATTCTCCTAGTGCTCCCGATGGCCAGTCCACCCCTGCCTGCAACCCAAAAGGCAAAACCTTTGATGCAGTTCATGAATAAATATAGACCTAACAATGCCCTTTAGCCGTGACTCATATGCTGTCATTATTTATGACTTATAATGAAAATACAGTACGGCCACTATCACAATAGTATTGCCTCTCTCTATCAAAATACAGCACGGCCTATACGTATTGCTTACTTATAGCAGTCTATTATAATAACTACAACAAAAGAACAACAGTCTGGCGGGCTAGAGATGATTGGACTTATTTCATGTGGAAAGCATTGGAACAAAACACTTCTGAACTTGGGCAGCACAAATAATCTTTAATGCTTTTATATATCTTTTACATAATTGTTATAGAAATATTTTATTTTGAACAATATTTAATTCCTGTAAGGAACTGGTTAATTTATTTCCACTTTGCCACAAGAAGGAAAGTAAATTCTATGTTTTGCATGAAGAAAGTATAGCCCACTGTGTCTGTATGGTTTCAACTACCAGCATTTTTCAGAATGTCTTCTTCTTGTACAAATGACAGAATGATGATATTTGAGTGAACTATTAGTTTAAGAGTACTATGGTCCTGCAGCAAAGATGTCCTATAAAGGGATGCTGGATTTTTACAAATATCCTATATCTTTAGCTGCACTATTAGACATTTCTGTGATTTCTGCAATTATTTACTGTATATCACCCAGCATAATACTGCAAATTCCCTTTACAGTAAATAACTGTAATACCCTTTGCATCATGGGAATTTTCTGTGACGTCAGACCCCACATACAGAGACTTACTGTATTTTTTAAAACAGCCTCTTTATCGAGGTTGCTTTATTTTCCTCATTTCTTACATTTGGTTTGACCCGATTTGCCATGTCTACAATGCCGCAACAGCTTGGGAATGACTACTGGACGTGTTTCATCGCTTGTAATGATTGGAAAATCCGTCCTTCATGTCAGAAACAGCGTGAGTGCTTGGAGTACATCTGTTAGTCAGAAATATACCGGGGCATCACTTTACTGTCCGCATCCACTGTAAATAGTATATATAATGGGTTCTATATTGTTTTTTTATGCACCACTCGCGTCTGAGGGAGACACGGAAGCAGCGGGGCAGCGCCGCGGGTTTTTCCCGGGGATGAACCCGCGAGAGGAAGAGCTCCGGAGAACATTTATTAGAATTTAAAGATATTCCCCTTACATAATGTATGTGTGACTGTGAGGGACTGAGAGACCATAGGAGAGCTGACATTATACAACTTTGAGAAAGGGAAAAAAAAAAAACTCGTCGTGAGAGTCCAAAAGCATTCACTGCACGATGAAACCCATTAGAATACAGTTAGAATGCCCTTATAATTCCAGCAATGAAACAAAAAAATACCCATGTATGAGTTTGTACGTTTTTATATTCATTGCACAAGCAATGTACTTTTCTGTATATCAGCACATGTGCATGAGGCCGCAAGCACACATGTGCTATTAGTTTTATACAACAGCGCAGAGCAACACGGTGTTTCATTCCGTGAATGAATCAGTTTTGAACGAATCGAGTGAGCCAGTGATTCAACGGTCCATTCAGATGGACTCACTTGTTTCGTTTCTATTGAATCAGCCGTTTTGAACGAATCGTTTGATATGAATGATTCAGTAAGTCATTTATTAAAACAGGGACTTGCTGCCAGCTACTGGCGGTTGTATTGTCATGTTTATTAATTCATGACAGACCTAAACCAGACAAGGTGCCAGCACAAAAGAGCTGCTCCTCACTGCAGAACACAGTATCCAGAGGGTGTGGTTTGATCTAGATCCAACTCCTCCCACCTTACATTTACCTAAAGCTACCCGTCTCCACCCCCTGAACCCTAAACCCACCCATCTCCACCCCTGAACCTACTAATCTCCGCCCCCTGGATGTGGATCCAACCCCGCCCCCTGGATCTTTGTTCTGCAGTGAGGGGCTACTGGCACAAAAACACATTCAGCAAAATACTGTTTAATTATAATCAAAATTCCTCTATTTCAGGCCCCAGAAGGAAAAAAAAAAACATAAATAACAGTTAATTTAATAAGGCTAATTTTTCATTAAATAGAAATCTTTTTAAAAATGAAACAAATTTTGTAATCATTGTCTAAAATTTCCCCCCTGATTTTTTTTTTTTTTTACAATTCGACCACTGGGTATAAGAAACAGAAAATAATTATTCATTGTTTACCTGGGTCTTTAGTCTATGATTAGTTCACCTGTTTCGAGTCTTCGGGATCGAGTCGTTCGTTCATCACGTGACAGCCTCATGAGCTAAACGTATGCAGTCTGAGCCGGAAGAGAATTGATTAGTTCATCTCGAGTCTTTTGAGTCGTTCGTTCTTTTGTCACGTGACATAACAGCATTGGATAGAGAAATTAGTTAATTCACAACCTTCCTTACAAATAGCTGCATAGTTATTATTATTATTATTATTATTATTTACTCTTACAGTTACGTGATGCATTTCTGGCCTCAAATTGTAGCTTTTTACTTTCTTAAAGTTTATAAATGTGTGAATTTCTGTCATGATGGTTATTTTCCATAGCACTGAATGTGGTAACAAAGGTAATAAACTAAAGAGTTGGTTATTAATATTATTATTATTATTATTATTATTATTAAGTCTTTTTCCCAGACTCGAAACAGGTGAACTAATTCAGTGCAGAACCTATTGTATGTTGCACATGCGCGACTGAACGAATCACTCCCCGAGACGACTCGTTCTTCCCGAGTCACATTAAAGATTCGTTCAAATGAACGAATCATTCAAGAACGACCCATCACTAATCAGCAGCTTTGAGAACAGGTTTTAAGAGAAAACTCTTAGCTAAAAACTTTTACTGCTGTTTAGGAGAAGTCTTAGTGGTAAGATAAAATGTTTTGTGAATACAGGCCCTGATCTGCAGCTGAATGTGGATCATAATGTCACACACGGAGCATAAAGAGACTCTCATCACACATCATGAGGGTGGGGATGAAACGCCTGAGACATTATATGATCATCTAAATCACTGATCATGTTCACATAAACAATGCCATGGTTTATCTACTTAGTTTAGTTCAGATTGATTCACACTCCTGAGTTTCTGCTGTTCATTGTCTGGTTTTTGGCTTTATTTTGACCAGGCAGATTTGGCGTTGTTCCATGTATTTGATGGTTATCTTCATGTTCTTGTTTTGTGTGTGTGTGTGTGTGTGTGTGTGTGTGTGTGTGTGTGTGTGTGTGCACTTTTTTAATGGTATTAGAAATACTTTAAATAATAAGAAACAGATCAAGATTTGTTTTAGATGAGTTTATGCATAAAATTTGTATGATTTCATTATGCATGATTTGTTTTGTTTTAGATGAGTTTATGCATGAAAGCTTGAAAATTACATCAAATACTCAAATCAGTTTTTAGTGGTTCACAATGCTATCTATAAAGAATGGGAATGTTCTTGCTATTTCATATTCAAATGTAACAAATGTTCAGCACAGAACACAACACACTTTACATAAAAAAGCTGAATGTGCTTGAATAAAATAATGATGACTGATGTATCAGATTAAATTTTTATATGAACATTTTTTAATATAAATATCAGCCAATAACTGTGTCCATCAGTCTTCCCTTCCACATGCCATTCAGCAACATGATGATAATGATAGCGTTCATTTTATTTAAGTAAATTGTACATCATTTCTCAGTTAAATTACAATATCAGCATTATATCAAGCATCAGTCACTGCGTCTGTGGATATAAGTTTTTTGAGTATACTGCATGTGTTCTACTTGTCAAGACGAGGAAGTTCTTGTTTTGCATTGACAACTTAAAAACCAGCCCAAACCACACCCTCTCCGTTCTGGCATGTTTCCTGTTCTTTGAATTAAAGCCTTTTTCTGTTTGCAGAATATCAGAGTAAGAACTTCACTGTCTTCCTGTTCTTACAATCGAAGCCATAATGTGCGTCTCCTCATGAGGTGATAAAAATCCCCCTTCTGAAGCTCAGACGGCACAACATCAGCAGGGATCTCAGAGTTGTGATGGATGTTTTCGCGTACATATGAAGCCGCCTCTGTTTCCGTTTGCTCTGTTTTGTCAAACACCGAACTTCAAACTCTTTGACGCAACTTTGTTTTAATCCCTGAAGTGAACTTTTAACTGTTGTGGACTGCTGAATAAAATCACCCCAAACCAGACTATATTCCTGATCTGGATACGACAGCAAAGACAGAAGCACAGTATTGTCTGCATATTTTACCAAATGACTATGTGGGGAATGTGGGGAAGTCCCAGTAGCACAGAGCAGTAATTCTGAGTATGGGTTACCATACTTGGCCTCATGTCACTTTCACTTTTACCATAGTTATATTATATTTGAATTAGTGCTGTCAATCGATTAAAAAATTTAATCACGTTAATCACAGTCTCGGAACTTTAACGGTTCCTGGAAGATCCCTTTTATTAAGAATGGTCAGGAACCACCTTGGTGCTTTGAGGCACCATTTCCCAATTCCAGTTCTTTAATATTTGTCCCCTCTCCCCCCCTCCCACTCACCCAGTAGTTTAATGTTCCTGCTATAGACATTTTTATTCTTATTATGAACATCCTGAAAAACTAAAACAAATACATATCAAATATTGTTTATTGATAAACAACAACATCCATAGAAGTTTCAAATAAATAATAACCTTAAATAGTCAATACTGCACATCACAATCCAATTCATGGAAACACCAGTGTTAATACTGTTATAAATAAAATAAAAAACAAACAAACAAAAAAAAAACATTTACACCTTGACAAAACCAAAAATAAATAAATGTGACTCAAATATCTTAGAACTTTAAAACATTTCATGTCCCTCAAAAATAGTAAAATTCAAATTAGCAAATTTAATTCAAATTTAATGTACATTGCAGTCAATTTTAACTTATTCTTTCTTCTTCTAAATGGAGGTCACAGATTGGGAAAATTCACACAGGACATTTTAAGAAATTGATAAGCCTCATGACAGTTGTAGGTAACTTGATGATCTCCTGAATATCCAACAGATTCAGCAGAAAAATAGTGAAACTTTACTGTTCGTTTAACAGCTTTTCTGTTTGTTGACATTGACATTTATTCATTTAGCACATGGTTTTATTCAGAGTATCTTAAAAATGAGGAACATCACAGACACAGGCAATTATTTCTTATATTTGTGCACTGATTAATGGTTGTGGACTAGTTAAATGCACAATGTCTATTACAATTACACACACACAAAAAAATACATACAGGCGCATCTCAAAAAATTTGAATATCGTGAAAAAGTTTTGTAAAAAACATCATTAATAATTCATCAAAAAAATTTTTTGTAACGTTTCAAAAAGTGAAACTTTCATATATTCTAGATTCATTACATGTAAAGTAAAACAGTTCAAAAGTTTATTGGTTTTCATTTTGATGATTAGAGCTTACAGCTCATGAAAGTCAAAAATCCAGTATCTCAAAATATTAGAATATTTACATTTGAGTTTCATTAAATGACCATAAAACTACAGTATAAATTCCGGGTATCTCTTGTTCTTTGAAACTACAATAATGGGGAAGACTGCTGACTTGGCAATGATCCAGAAGACGAACATTGACGCCCTCCACAAAGAGGGTAAGTCACAGAGGGTCATTACTGAAAGGTGTGGCTGTTCACAGAGTGCTGTATCAAAGCATATTAAATGCAAAGTTGACTGGAAGGAAGAAATTGGGTAGGAAAAGGTGCACAAGCAACAGGGATGACCGCAAGCTTGAGAATACTGTCAAGCAAAGCCGATTCAAACACTTGTGAGAGCTTCACAAGGAGAGAACTGAAGCTGGAGTCAGTGCATCAAGAGTCACCACGCTCAGACGTCTTCAGGAAAAGGGCTACCAAGCCACTTCTGAACCAGAGACAACGTCAGAAGCATCTTACCTGGGCTGTGGAGAAAAATAACTGGACTGTTGCTCAGTGGTCCAAAGTCCTCTTTTCAGATGAAAGTCAATTTTGCATTTCGTTTGGAAATCAAGGTCCCAGAGTCTGGAGGAAGAGTGGAGAGGCACAGAATCCAAGCTGCTTGAAGTCCAGTGTGAAGTTTCTGAAGTCAGAGATGATTTGGGGTGCCGTGACGTCTGCTGATGTTGGTCCATTGTGTTTTATCAAGTCCAAAGTCAATGCAGCCGTCTACCAGGAGATTTTGGAGCACTTTATGCTTCCATCTGCAGACAAGCTTCATGGAGATACTGATTTCCTTTTCCAGCAGGTATTTAGCACCTGCCCACAGAGCCAAAACTTCAAGAGAAAGATGAGAAACAGTCGATCCAACAATCCCGACGAGCTGAAGGCTCAATAGTGCCTCAGCAGAGCCACAGGCTGATCGCTTCCATGCCGCTGTGATAAAGGAGCCCCGACCAAGTATTGAGTGCATAAATCAACATACTTTAAAGAACTTGAACTTTTCTGGTTTGCAAATCCTTTTTGTGATTGATCTTAGAAATATTCTAATATTTTGAGATACTGGATTTTTGACTTTCATGAGCTGTAAGCTCTAATCATCAAAATTAAAACAAAACAACTTTAGAAATGTTTTACTTTACATGTAATGAATTTAGAATATATGAAAGTTTCACTTTTTCAAATAAGTTAAGAAAAAAAGAACTGTTTCATGATTTTTCGTGATTTTCACTGTGTGTGTGTGTGTGTGTGTGTGTGTGTGTGTGTGTGTGTGTGTGTGTGTGTGTGTGTGTGTGTACAAAACTCAAAATGCACAATGCTTATGAATGCAAGGATCAATCAGAGGCGTTCAGATGAGTCATCGCTGAAACTCTGTCTCGTCACCACGCACGTGCTCTCTGACTGAATTGTCTGACTAATTCTCTCATAAGAAACAACAAAGTGATGATGTACGAATGTAAGTAGTAAGATATTAATTTCACAGTGTAAACAGCTTTAGAGATTATTATGACAGTTTTTGAGAGTGCTTGAACTCGCTGGACTGAAGTGAAAATATTCTTTGATAATGTAAACGTTCTTTGCTCTATTTTGTACAATGAAAGTTTTATGCTAATTAGTAACTTACAATGTTTTTATTAAATTCACATTCAGTTGTATTAAAAGTATTTTGTGGTATGACACCCATATCTGGTACTTAAGTAAAAGGAGGGACTTTTATGCACAGTTAATAGATTACAGTATTAGGCTATACTTTGCACATCGCTCATTATAGATCAACTAACATATGGTAGCTAATCTATAAAGGTGTGAAATGCATTTACTTACACATATTTGAGAATCGAGATATTTCATAATATATTTTGGGGATATATCGAATAAAAAAATAAATAAATAAATAAATAAATAATAAAACCCCTGCTGAAAAACAAAAAACAAAACAATAGACACAATTACAAAATTAGTAATGGTTTTACTGGTTATAATGGGATTTGTATTGGTTTTACTGGAAACTGTAATGACCCTGTTGGTCTCTACTGGTAGTTGGTCACCATCTATTGTTGGCTTGTTAAAACCAATAAATCCTAATGGAATATGTCCCAAAATACACAACAGAAAACTATTTTTTTTTTTTTTATGGTTAAAAGTTAATGGTTTGTAATGTTTGTAATGATTTTTGTAGTGGAAACCATTAAAATGTTCTGTGATGGTTATATTTTATTTTATTTTTTCTCAGTAGGGACATAAGCCTATATCAGTTATACAGTGGTATACAGTGGTATAACCCTTCACTTGTGCCCCCTCAAAAATAATGAGTACATGATGCCCCTGACACTACAATACAAAATTATTTGTCAAATAAATGAAACATGATGAAACATTCATTAGGGGTTCGAGCACGTAGTGCTAGAAACCCTATTGTAATTGTTAGAATTTTTATTATTATTATTATTATTATTATTCTGCCCTAAAACGAATCGTGCAGCCCAAACCGTAAGTCGTAGAAACTTGAAACTTGGTCAGATGGTAGTCCTCACTCAATAAAGATCGTATCAAAGTCTCAGCCCAATCGGCCAAAAGGTGGCGCTGCAGCGCAAAAAACAAAATGTTGACACATTTTTGGCCGTAGCTCGTACACCGTTTGTCGTAGTCTCAAAATTTAACATCGTTGCGATCCTTGCGCCAGCCCCCAAAAAAGTGCACTGAGCCAGATTTTCTCTAAAACGCACGGTTTTTTCGCAAAATTGAGTGACATCCGAAACCTACTTTTGCGAACTAGTCCTAGGTTTTTCGCCCGATCGGAACCAAACCACCGCAGAAATATTCTAGGGATACTGATTATCAAAAGTTATCAAAAAAAAGTTGAAATTTCAATTTTCGTGCGAAACAGTATGCTGATTAGCGTCTATGCTAACGTTAGCCAAATGTTATTTGAAGCATAACTCTGGAACGGAATGAGATATCTGCACCAAACTCGGTACACATGTTTATGAGCTCAATCTTTGGTCAAATAAAAAAAAAATGCGAAGCTCTGCCACTTGGTGGCGCTGTAAGACTAAAAAACATAAAAACAGTTATAACTACGCGACCGATAGTCCGATCGACTTGAAAATTGGTATGCAGCCTCTTGGTCCGAAGGGGCACAAGTGCGTATGAGGTCATTCGCGTATCTCAAAAAACATGGCCGCCATCGGCCAACAATTTGAGCACTTATTAGACAAGCTTAACGGAGGTCGATCGGAACGAAACTCATTGGGCATGTTCGACTCACGGCCCTAAAGGTCTGTAAGAATTTTGAAAGAGATCGGCCACTAGTTGGCGCTAACGAGTTTTTTGGCTGTGTAATCACGTGGCGTTTAACATATCCACACAATATGCATATCATTTGATAGATCTCCTCATGATGAGCAACTTTGCCTCAAGAACCATTGCTGTCAATCAAATCGTTCATTAATTATTCAGAAATATGTTAAAAACCTACTTTTGCGAACTAGTCCCTGGTTTTTCGCCCGATCGGAACCAAACCACTATAGTAATATTCTCTGGACTCTCTAGATCAATAATTATCGAAAAAATGTTGAATTTTGTCCTTCAGTTAGCTTTAACGAGGACATTTAGTAAAGGGGCCTGGCCAAGTTTACCCCAAAGCCTATAAAATCGAAACGAAAACTCAAAACTTTACGAAACTTGTTGACAACATGTATCACGTGACTCTTAACAACCATGCAAAGTTTCATGGAGATCGGACCATAGGTGGCACTATAGCAGTTAAAGAGGCCTCAAAAATACAAATTTCTATGGAAAATGACCTCAGTCTGTAGAACGTGTTCATATATTCACACAAACACTAGATCTTCATATCATATGATAGATCTCCTCATTCTGAACAGCTTTGCCTCTTGGACTAATGCTTTAAATCAAATCGTTCATTAATTATTCACAATTATGTTAAAAACCTACTTTTGTGAACTAGTCCCTGGTTTCTCGCTCAATCTCAATCAAACCACTATTGTAATGTTCTCTGGACTCTCTAGATCAATAATTATTGAAAAAATGTTGAATTTTGTCACTTGGTTACCTGTAACGTGGTCATTAATACAAGGGTTTAGCCAAATATACCCAGAAAACACAGAGTTGTATGAGAAATTGTTATTTATAACCACTAGATGGCAGCGGAAGACCACTATTGGGCTTATTAAGCTCTGAAACAGAACTGTTCATGGCTTTTCTCATGGAGCTATTATAAAATCACTGTCATAACATTTAAAATCACATTTAATTCAAGTTTACCAATTTGTCATGTCAATTTTTACAGTTTTGCCATATTATGATCACAGAGAAATATAGACTTAAAAAAAGAAGACTTGCAAAAATTGTCACCTATCATTTATTTCAAATACCTATATCTGCAACAAAATGTGTGTACATGTATGTCTTTGTATGTGTGTGTCTGTTTCTGTATGCATGCTCATTGAGGATTAATATAACAGTTTAACCTTGTCATGTCTATGAGTAAGTGTTATTTGGCAAAAAATACCACTACAATAGTTATAAAGGTTCAAATCACAGTGTTGTATGAGAAATGGCTATTTATAACCACTAGATGGCAGTGAAAGACCACCAATGGACTCATCAAACTTTAAAACAGTACTGTTCATATCTTGCTAATGGAGACACTATGAAATCACAGTTCTAACATTTAAAATCACATTTTGTTAAAGTTTACCATTTTGTTCATACAGGTATGTCAGGTTTTACAAATTTGCTATATTATAATCCCAGAGAAACCTGAAAATGACATATAAACTCTTAAAAAAAGAAAACTTGCAATGAGTTTTGTCAGCTATCATTTATTGCAAATATCTATATCTGCAGCAACGTGTGTGCATGTATGTCCTTGTGTGTGTGTGTGTGAGTGTCTCTGTGTAAGCATACTTATTGAGGATTAATATAACAGTTTCACCTTTTCATGTTTGTGAGTATGTGTTATTTGGCAAAAAAAATACCACTATAATAGTTATAAAGGTTCAAATCACAGTGTTGTATGAGAAATGGCTATTTATGACCACTAGATGGCAGCGGAAGACTACTAATGGTCTCAAACAGAACTGTTCATAGCTTTTCTTATGGCGATATTATAAAATCACTGTTATGACATTTAAAATCACATTAAGTCAAAGTTTACCATTTTGTTCATACAGACATATCAGTTTTTACAATTATGACAGATTACAATTACAATGAAACCTGAAAATGGCATAAAGTCTTAAAAAGAGAAGACTTGCAATAAGTTTTGTCAGCTATCATTTATTGCAAATATCTATATCTGCAGCAACATGTGTGTGCATGTATGTCCTTGTGTGTGTGAGTGTGTGTAAGAATGCTTATTGATTATTCATATGATAGTTTAACCGTTTCATTTCTGTGTGTGTGTGTGTGTGTGTGTGTGTGTGTGTGTGTGTGTGTGTGTGTGTGTGTGTGTGTGTGTCTGTGAGCCTATTGTCCATTTTCAATGTGTTTAACTGTCGGCTATGCGTCCAGGTTGACCTAGACCCTACAATTGTACCGCCTTAAGGCTCGAACCCCGGTAATCGCTGCTTGCAGCTATATTTTTAGTTGAAATTGTTATAGATTACTTTTAGAGATTGCAGTGATACATGACATGGTGAAAAATGACTGAATGAATATTACTAGTAGGTTAATAAGAATTTTAAAAGTGTGCCCCCTAAAATCTCAAGTGACCCCTGTCTGGCCCCCCCAGTTACTGTGGTCTAGAACCGCCCCTGGTATTAACCCTGACACCTGTCAAACAAGAAGACAGCGCACGCAGCTACTCCGAGGAAAGCCATGTTCAGTTATATAGAGTAAGTTGCGATTATTTTATTAGTCATAGAATGGGAAATGTTACATTAACCTGTTAACAGAGGTTTTCTGTGTTCATATATTTAAGTAAAGGGTGATTATTTTAATAAGTACTGCGTTTTCTTTACTCGTCTTATTTTTGTATTTGCCATCAATACGGCCTGTGTGTAGTAATGCTTCATTTATTTGTTCAAATCTATTATTAACAGTTACACGATTAAAATTGATCTTGAAAAACTGAGCGACCACATTGCTATATTAAACTCTGTAAACATGAAATAAGAATGAACAATACTTCTGCAGCATTTATAATCTTAGTTCATGTTAATTTCAGCATTTACTAATGCATTATTAAAATCACAAGTTGTGTTTGTAAACATTAATGCACTGTGAACTAACATGATCAATGAACGACTGTATTTTTATTAACAAAGATTAATAAATTGTGTAATAAATGTATTGTTCACTGATGTCCCAGACACCACAGGACTGTGCTGGAGGGAAGGGATCCTCCGGTGTCTGGAGAGTTTCCAGCCCCGAGCCAGAACCAGCCCGCCGCCGTCCGTGGTTCTCCCAAGCCCGCCGTTTGCGGGGAAATTCACGCCGCCATTCGCGGCCCGCCGGCCATTGCTCTCCCTAGCCCAGTAGCCGCTCCTCAACAGCGCCCTCATGTGCCCGCTCCTCGACTGCGCCCTCCTGTGCCCGCTCCTCGAGAGCGCCCCCCCAGTGCCTGCGCCACGAAGGCGCCTTCCTTTCTCTGCGCCCCCAAGAGCCCGTGCTTCCTGAGCGCCCCCAAGAGTCCGCGCTTCCAGAGCGCCCCCAAGAGTCTCCGCTGGTCCCGTCCAGCTCCGTGCTGCCAGAGCGCCCCCAGTGCCTGCTCCACGAATGCGTACCCAAGAGCCCTTCCTTTCTCCGCGCTTCCAGAGCGCCCCCAAGAGTCTCCGCTGGTCTTGTCCAGCTCCACGCTCCCAGAGCGCCCCCAAGAGTCTACTCCCCCTGAACGCCTGCTGGAAACTACCCCTAATTTCCGCAAGAAAATTTTGGGGTGGGGGTAGTAGGGCTCCTGTCATAGAGGCCGAGGCGGGGTCTGGGGCCGAGGTCTCGGAGGCAGACCAGCCGGACTCTCCTGATCCGCCATGGCTCCCGGAACGGGTGCCGCCCTGGAGGCCGTATGTCATGTCTCCTGGTCCCTAGAGGCCTCCAGAGCGCCCAACCCCCCCTCCCCGTTGGATGCTGCAAGGCGCGGGACGCGCCTTCCGGGAGGGGGGAGTAATGTCAGTCCTGTCTTCCTGTGTCTTGTGTTTCCCCTCCTCTCGTGCCCATTTTGGTTTGTTCCTGTTCCTGTCGTCGTTGAATGTCATTATGAGTTGATTAGTCTCCTTCCGTGTTTGATTGTTCCCCACCTGTTTCAGTTCTCCTCGTTTGATTTCCTTCTGTTTATAAGCCCTGTGTTTCCCTGTCTCCACGTTGGCTGTTATACGTCATTCCTGAGTTCCTGTGACCCCTACGTTTGTTCATCATTAAAGTCTGTGTGTTAAAAGTATTCCTCGTCTCCTCATTTCCCTGGCTCCAGTTGGATCGTGACAAATTGGCATGACTGTGGAATAGCACAACTGAATTGAATTGAATTGAATTTATAGAGAGAGAGATTTGAGATTTCAAGCCACTTTTATTACAATATACAACAACTACAAATTGAATCCATCATTAATCAAAAAACAATATACAAAAATTTAGATAAAAAAATCAAATTCATCAATAAAAATTTCACACAGAGCCCCTTTAAGACACCAAATCAATTCAAACTTTGCAAGATCATTGATTACTTTATAATAATTAAAATCTATTAAGATTCTGGATTTAAGAGAGTTAGTAAATACTGCCTTTAAATAATTGCAAACCCCATGATCATTTTTTTCTTTCTTGTAGTATAAATTGCCATTTTTGCATGTTGCAATATAAAATTAAACAACTGACACTGATACTTACGACTCTGTTAATATTTAAAACCACAAATAAACACCTTAATTGAAAAACATTAATTAAAGCAATTAAAAATGTTATTTAAAACAATAACACTAGAACACAGTCTAGAACGCTGCATAAATGCATGGAAGACACTTTCCTTTTGTGAACAAAAAGAACAGTTTTGATCAACATCTGGGTTAATTACAGAAACAAAAGCGTTCACCTCAATAGCACCATGTAACAAACTCCAGTGCAAATCTCCAATCTCTCAGATAATGGTGACTTATACACTACTCTCCACTCAGGTTTTTCACTCTCTCTCACATGAAGCATACCACGCCAAGTTGTATCATTTTTTTTTTATCCAAGGCCTTCTTGTTAAAGATTTTAACACAGATTTCGTAACAGACCTTTCCAGAAGTAACATCTGAGTCCATCACAACCAAACTGTTAACCTCTAAGAAACAGCCTCCTCCACAGTTGTCCATTATGGGAGTTAAATACAAGTCAGGAAAAGAATCAGTAAAATCTGGATTAATAAGACCCAGAGAGTAATCTGATAACAATTTCAGTTCTTTTTCAGACAAAGCGGTCTTCCACTTGTCAAGTACTCTGGCAACCAAACGAGTAGATCTATATTGTTAGCTCCAGCTACTTGTAGAACTTGTCCAGTAGTTAAAAGTCCAGAGTTGAGAAGATCCTCTTCTGTCACAAAGTGACTCAGTTCACTGGACAAGGCCAAACATGAGCCAAACATTAATGGCTCGTGCAACAGCAAAGAGTTCACAGTCCTCTCCTCTGGGATCTTGAACACGGCCCACACTTTAAAAATATTTTGATAAAAAACAGGAAACTTCCAAAGTAAGGCTCTGTCCAATCCCAGGCCTTCAAACCCTCTCAGAAGAGAGAAGGCTGCCTTCTTCCAGTTTGAGTTCTCTGAGTCTGTTAAAAGTCTTTGTATGAACTGAATTCTGAAAGCAGCTGTTCGACTTTGTAGATGCACTGGTCCAAGTCCTCCTTCTTCGTTAGGAAGGTTCAATACACTTTTTGGTACCCAGTGCAGCTTGTCCCAAAAAATGTCCACTAAACATGACTGAATCTTCTTTAAAAGATCTGTTGGGGATCTATGCAACTTACCATATATATATATATATATATATAAAAAGAAAATTACATGATTAAAAAAGTTTACAGGTCCACATCTTGGGT
Organism: Acrossocheilus wenchowensis; assembly: GCA_029620275.1. NCBI lineage: Eukaryota > Metazoa > Chordata > Actinopteri > Cypriniformes > Cyprinidae > Acrossocheilus > Acrossocheilus wenchowensis. The sequence continues at coordinate 29,003,723 of CM056155.1, forward strand.
TGTAACTCGATTTAATCCACTATTTCGCATATATTTTTTCTTTACAATAATTACAATTATGACAATAAACAACCAACACACTCCACACACACACGGAATCAGTGGCAGTAAATAAGAACGTGCTCTATTCCTGCACTCAGCATCAGTCGTATTGGTTCCTTCCTTGATTGTTATTTTGTCAAGAGACTCACAGCTGTTAGAGAGAGATACAGTACTCAAGTTAAACTACAAATATATCTCTTGTGAGAAAAAAATCTACTGAAGTAAATTATAAAACAACAAATTTAATTTAAGGAAGGTGTCAGTGTTTTAAAATATTAATACTTACTTTGTATGCAATTTGCAGTATGTACCATCTGAATATGAATCAGCAGGACAGTCATCACACACTGTATCTCTGAATTCTGTTCCTATACAAACACAATTAAAAAACATCTCAGTACATGAGCAATAAAAGCATCATTATTCAGTATAGCATCTGAAACACTAAATTAATCTTCACATAACTAACTAATAATCAGCCTAATCATAATTTAGTAGATTTTTTTTCAGGTGGTTTTGTAAGCAGAGTTATTGTTCTCAGTTTTATGGATGCATATTAAAGCTGTTTGTCTGATAAAAGACTGACCGTTTTGTTTGATGTATTGTCCAGGTGAGCAGGATGAATGTTTCATGGCCTTTTACAGTTGGAGAGCAAGTCTATACAGTAATAACCTGGCAGAGGTTCACACACTGTATCTGATATTAATGTACACGCCTGCTTTACTCTCAGACCATTACCTTTGACAAGAAAGCAAACAAATGAGTCAATTATAGAAAACCTGGAAATGACAAGTCAGCAAGAGAGAAAACATTACAATATATCTGGAAGCATGAAACCATGACGACTCACTTGGATCACAGACAGAACAGTGCAGACATTCAGTAAATCCATTAGGAGCGTCAGTGAAGGTCATCACGGGGCATGAAGCACATGTTGTGCTTGTGTTCTCATCACAATGTCTATAAACTCGCTTTCCTACACAATATAAAACAATTGCCAGCACAATTATTATTCATTATTTATACATGCCATATGTACATAACTTTTACATGCATTTTTAACTGTATAAATTGTATTTATTGTATGTCTGTATATTTCTATAAACTGTGTAGACTTAAAAATGAAAATATATTTTTTTGGTATGTTTCTTAAGTTCTGTATCTGGATTTTATGTTAAGTACATTTCTCACGCCACAACACATTCCTTGTGTGTGTGCTTTTGCACACTTGGCCAATAAATCTTGTTCTGATTTAGAAAACAGTCTAGAATAAATAATCAAAATAATACAAATAATCAGACTGTAATAACGCTGGGTACACAGATATTATGAACAATCCCAATATTGGTTTTTGACCTCTTTTTTTACTTTATGCCTATTTTCAGGGATATCTGCTTCTGCTGAACAACTTGACGAGAGTTGTGAATGTTTGCAGATTAGAGTCAAAGTGAAATAAATCAAGAAATCTGCATCAATACCCAACTCTAGACTGGAGTCATGTGTATAATGCAATGATGGATCAGTGATTCCAAACCATCTTCCATCCTTGAATCCACTAACCTAGACCTTGACATCTATTTGTGGATTATGTAACTATAATAATATCTGTAAAATAAGTGACTTATAATGAAAATTCAAATGTCCATTGACATTCATAAATAAAACTATGTACTATATAAATAGATTTCACGCTGTAATTCAACACCTGGCCAGCTCTAGTTGTTTCTATATACAGTAATATTTTTATGTGTAATTTCTACCAATGGGAGAGCACCCGCTGCTTGGCATCGCCCACAGAGAAATACCAGATTGGTGGAGGTTTACTTTTAACAAGGCCCTTACCACATCAGTCCAAACATAGAAGATTATTTAATGAGCGTATTACAGTTGTTCATCAGCAATAATGAATGATACAGTTTAAAGCCTATAATGAAAAAGTAAGTATCTGACTTCATCTGCATCTATTGTGGGTTTGAGTGAAGAGCAGTCTTATACAGGACTTACCTGGATCACACATCGGGCAACACTCGCCATTAACTTCATATTCTGCATTATTACAGGCTGCCACACAAAGCACAATGTTCACGAAGAACAGAGGAAGCAATTTTGATAGATTATGGATTATACACATATCTCGGAACTAAATAAATCATCTCTGGTGCAGAGGTGGTCATTTTGCGCTTTTTGTTTCATGGATCTGAAAAAGAGATTTGTGTTAGATGGCTTTCAGAAAAACAGACAGAAATAAATTGTGCCAGACACTTTTAAATCAATTTTACTCAAATTTATGGTGCTCAAAACTAAACATTGACTTACTATTTTTTACACTAATGCACCAGCAAGTGACATGTCAAGGGGAATGACAATTTACAAAATGCCTATATTTCATATACATAACATATATTTAGGAAAGAAAGTTAAAGCATTCATTTTTTTTTAATTAACATCTGAAGATGCTAAATAACTCAATTCACTACATTTTATCAAACGACAAAACTACTCTAAATATAGTTAAATTATAATCTAGTTAATTATAAATGAGAGGAATACCAAGGAAATCTATTATATAAATACCCAATCTCACATGGGTTTGCAGGTAAAACTCCCATATCTATACCAAACAGAAAAGTGGGTGGGTTTGAAAAAAAAGTAATTATTTAAATGACAAATAACTATAAAACATAAAATGTTCAACGTTTACACTTCATGGTGCATAATGTTTGATGCTTTTTGTTTAAGATCTCGTTCTGTTTTAAGGGGCCTTAAAACTTACTTTTGCATCAGTTTTGTCTTTGAATGGATAGTTCACACAGAATTAAAATGCTGTCATCGTTTATTCATCCTCATGTCATCCCAAACCTGCTTGGCTTACTTTCTTCTGAAAGGGAAAAAAGAGTTGGTTACCACTGACTTCCATTTTCATTTATATTCCACAGAAATCAGTTAGTCACACAGATGAAAGAGTGGATTCCCCACCTTGCTTTTTATTATATGCTTTTGAATGATTACAATCAGTAACTAATCTATATTTATCTTTCTATGAATTTAATGATTTTAATTATTTCTGTAATCTTATTGTCACGGGTGTGAGCGGTGGACACATAAGATGAACAAAGACGAAGGTTTAAACGGGAATGAGAGATTTAATGGAACTTAGAATGACACGGTACACACACACAGGGTAACATCAACAATAACCGACAGCTTGAACTCAAAAGGACAGCAACAGATATAGTGGGGATAACGAGAGGCAGACAGGTGAACACAATGAAGGTGATTAACTCATAATGGGAAAATGGCAGAAACTAGGTCACACATGGGAGTGAAAACACAAATAAAAGTCCAGGGGCGTGACACTTATAGTGAAGTAGGGTTATGATTAGTGAATCTTCAAATATAACATGCTTCTCACACACAGGGCTTTCCCTGCATCATACTGTACTTAAGAGAATAAATGCAGAATATTGTTTGAACCTCTCACTGTGAGAAAGGATGTCTCATCACTATGTTTGGGGGAAAGCTCCCTGATCCAGCTAGAGCTCTGAATCCTCTAGCCTTGAAGACGATGTGTGTGTGTGTGTGTGTGTGTGTGTGGTGTGTGTGTGTGTGTGTGTGTGTGTGTGTGTGTTTGTTGCAGGAAGACATGGCTCCCGTAAGGTGAATAAGTAGCATCCAGGGTGTTGGAATGACCATATTATGACAACCGGACTAATCAAAATGCTGTTCTGTGAGCTAGGAGGGACACATTGTGCCTAAGACTCGAAGCCCTGATGTCATGCTGATAATCAATGAAAATATGCCATTGACTGCTATTGTTCGACGAAGTTCCAAATTTATCTATGCTTTAGCCAATCAGAAAACTGAAACGAAGTAATGACATAGCTTACTGATTTCTGTTTGAGTATAACTGCTGCTGTATTTGATGTATGTGGAGAGCAGCCTACAAACTCCTTGCTGAGTATTGAAGCCGACTTCTGCTGATGAAACTAAACAAATTTCTTGAGTAAATATTTCCTCGACTGATTGCATCTCTGACTCCTGGTCTTCATTCATCATAACTGGTCTACAGGTCTTAACTGTACTTCCCCTACACAGGTTTGGAATGACATGAGGATTACTAAATAGTGCCAGAATTTTCATTTTTGGGTGAACTGCCCCTTTATTTTAGTCAGAGGTTTTTTTTTTTTTTTCATCAAAACTAGATAGAATTTAGTTCAACAAGTATTTTCTACCTTCCACCTCGCCCTGCAATTTAAACAAGAATCTGGACTTTTATGTAAATGGATTCTGTTATAATTACCATTTTACAACAGGGAAACAAAAAACACAAGGAAGATTACACATGACTACACGTGGCAATGACAACATCAGGGAATTCACAGACAGCTCATCATATGAAAGATAAGCAGTCAGTGTGTTATTTTGATATTTATTTGTGAGTCACTTTGAATAAAAGCACCAGCTAAATTAACACGTGTAAATGAAAGAGCAGGGGTATTCCAGAAAACAAGTTTAACTTAATGTCACTCATACTTCATGTCAATTTTTTACAGAGGTTGTGTGAGGAAAAACACAGACCTGGAAGATTCAGACGGGAATGGTCTGAAAGTACTTATATCTATTCTGTGCTTCATACATCGCTACACTATTGACAATAGACAATGGACTGCTATAACCAAGGTAATATCGCTTATCTGAGGAAAAATGACACACATAGCCTGTGAGTAGATTCCACCGAAATGTCATCCAACACCTAACACACGATCAGGTGGCTACAAGCAATGCTGTAATTTCCCACTGGTTGAGGGAGCGAGCTATTGACATTTTCATAACACTGACACATTCTGGGGGTAATTGCGTCAAATGGGAATGTCCAAATATAAAGTTATTTCCTTATATTAAGGAAATTACAGTCTTTACACTACAGACTGGATTAAAACTACAGTCAAGTTACAGCCAGTGGTGTAGTCTACGTGATACGCAGGTATATGCCGTATACCCATTAGGAAAGATCGCACCTCATGCGAGCGTAAACATTTTTTGGGAAATTGACATGTTTCCATTAGGCATATTTTCAATTCACAATTTCAATTTGCGCAATTTGAAAGGTAATGGAAATGCGGCTAGTGTTTTTGTAAGCCTGCCCTGAAGTCGCTGCTACTTCGGGTGACATTACACTTCAATTTGTGATAATGAGTTGAGACGGGAAAAACTGGACATAGCATTGGTTTTATATGGATTACTTCATCAGAGAATATTTGTTTTGGACGTGATTTACTAAAAGTAGATATGTCAAGCTTTCTCATGTCTTTGAGGCAAGTATTCACTGAGATTCAGGTTGTTTTATTTATGTGTCTGTGAAGAGAGGTGACAGAGACCGAGACGGCAGAGAACGCACACTGTTCATTTTCTTTATTTTACAAAAGCACATTGTTTTGTTGTTATTATGACTATACACAAATAAAAGCAGACCCTTTGCAGTTTCAAACGATAACTTATTCTTATCTGTACAATCAAAAATGACGGAGTATTTTAGTCATCAAGAAAACACGAGACAGACCTTTGCCATGACTTATCGCGAGAGGAAAAAAAAAAACGTTTTAGTCACATAACATCGGTTAATGGAAATGTCATCATATTGCAATACTTTTGTATCGACATTTACAAAATATCGCCAAAGTTATGCGTAAATCTGTAATGGGAACGTGCCTATTGCAGCTGCAGCAGAATGGCATGAACATTACAGAAACTACAGAAAATGAGCCAGATGTGAGGCTGATGCTATAGACAGTGCAGAAAAAGAGCCTGATGCTATCGTAACGATACCTAGTAAGTAAATGTAGCATAAATGTTATCATTAAAGTAACAGCAGAGGACTGTTGGCATATAAGAACAATGAGTTTCTCTTTTTCGTTAGATTAAAATTAAATACAGCCAGCAGCTGGTAAAAAAAAGCTGGTCGCTTTTAAATATTATAATTATATTATAATCCAATGATCAGTCCCATTTATTTCTCAACAGTTTGTTTACTTGAGTAATACACAACTGTTTTTGATGATATTCGGCATGATATCATGTATTTTGACATGAAGCGCCAGAAGAAGTTGTAAGGTTGAAAATAATCAAAGACTTCTGCTTTCCTGTCCCAAAGCTATCTTGAGTAACAAAAGGGCCATTTGGCATTCCTGAAGGCACAGAAGTGCTGATATCGATCAAGGCCTGTAGGCCAACATGTGTATACATCGGGGGTCTTCTAATTGTCACACATTTTGCCCAGTTTTTGGTGACATTTTGCTGATTGGTCAATTTGAATGTCTCACATTTGGGTTTTAGTCGCATGGTCAAGGAAGAGAAAAGAAGATTGCAACTGTTGCTCTGTCTCTTTTCTTTGTTGCCTCTTTTCTTTGCTGGAGCTCTTCTTGGGGCTCCCCCCCCCTCCCTCTTCCCTCTCATGTAACATTTTACATACATGCTGGGCACAATTAGCTGTTTATGTTTACTATCCTTCATCTATTTTTTGTAACCAATTCAAGTGTAACCATAACAAAATATTGTCATTAAACCATTTCAATGATTAATTATGAGCTTGATTCAAGGTTAATATTGAAGTGCTACCTTTTGCAATATAGTCACTTAATACCAACGCTCTCCCATGTATTTAGCTATTCTAACTGCGCTTATTTCTGTCATTGGTATAAGTGGCAGTGGGTGGTAAAAGACAAGAAATGTACAGTTTTATACCATCGTGCTGATAATGTTTCTTGAGTCATTTGGCAATCCTACAGCCTGAATCACTGTAGGAAAACCACCTTACGAAGTGAAACTGAACACATGTCGGGGCTCGCGCTCTGTCAGAGCTACGCGACGTGGCTCTCTGTGTCACACAGCTCGCAAGCACTGAATTGAGTTATTTCATGTGATCTTGTGCTTAAATGGTGTAAAATTGCTTGAATGTTTTAATTAGCAAGGCTTTAAAAGACGTGCAAATGACTAATTTATGTGAGGACGCAGCAGCATTGCCCGGATCGGAGCAGTGACAGATCAGTCATCTTGTCCTGAATCCCGAGCGTCTTTCACACTGGCCTCTGGACAGTCATTATTCTAGAAATCTGACCTGATAATGAACAAATATGTTTTTGCTTGGCAGCATAAAGGAAATGTATGAATTACCACTGTGTGTGAAATGTGATATATAAATAAACTTGCCTTGCCTTGCATTTATTTGTAAATTTAACAGATTGAAAACGAAAGTAAATGAGGGCATTTGAATGATTTCTTATGTGGCTCTCTGTAGTGGACTGCAGTTGTCCAATATTTGCTCAGCCAATGTAAGTCTATGCTAAATTTTTGAATATTGATAATTATTTATATGAAATACTGTAAGACCAATCAGTTAGAAAAGATAAAGCAACAAACTACAGATCTGGTCTAAGAATAATAAAACGTATAATAATTTTTGCAAGCCAAAATAACTAGCTAATAACTTCACTAATGTTAGTGTGGTGGATCAATATATGCGGGAGAAGATGAGAGTGTGTATGTGTGTGTCTGTGTACAGCAGTAAACCGAATACAATGTAAATATCTCCTTGTTTCAGACGATGAGAGAGATGAGAACTACTGGTCAGTCTTGTGGACTGAAAGTCAGGCTACGGAGTTTAAAACAGGAACACTTAAATGTGATTGAAAATTCCCAGCTGATAAAACCTGTGCTCCAGGGACCATATTCATATAACATCTAAGGATAAATGTAGCTCTTACAGTAACTGGCTGAGTTAGATGATTAACACTAAACAGTAGAAAACCAGTGCAGTCTCCCCAGCTGGAAATGTCATTGGCTGTAAAGTATTGTGTTGCTTAGAACTGAGAGCATTCTGAAAGACTGCTTATGTTTTATCAACATTTATTATATGTAGATGCACACTGTATGCTTTAATGAGTGCGGTGGTGCTTATGAGGTGTTGCTCTGTGACGGGTGAGTATGAGGCTGGGAGGGAAAATCACAGTATACTCACTACAAAAAACTAGACTACACCACTGATTACAGCCGTAACCTTTGAGACTCTACAGTCTTGAGACGAACAAGAATACAAAATATGAAACTCACAGTAATTGCAAAACAGTGTAGCTATAGACTTGTTTGTGACACATAATTCCCCCACTTTCAACAGAACACAGATTTAACTTCCCCACAGAACTGAACAACAACTTTCTCTTCTACTTTTTTTTTTATATCCAGCATTTCTGCTAAATGAACTGATTTTAGATGACCTTTCAGATTTATTTAATTATAAAAATCTTTATAATCCAAGGGTGTACAAAATATAGGAACATGTCCCTACCAAAAATCCAGTGATAACTAAATTGTGTCTAACAGAATACATTTCAGAAAAACTGATGTTCAGATGAAAGGTCAAGAATAATTAGAGCATAACCATTCATTATATGTGATGAAGTCTTGTGACTTCAATGAGTGGTTTAACATTTACCTCCTGCTGCTGGGGATTGCCGAGCTAAATTCAGGGTCTGTTTAGTGTTAATGGTGTAAACCACTAAAGCACTCTGATCAGAGAGTATGAGTCATTCTTCATCACCATAAATGCACATCATACTGATACTCATACTGATACTACATACAGTTACAGTAAAAGTCGCATTTCAGATTAAACAATATCAACAAATTTCTTAAATGGCGGATAGCAGATTAATAATTACTGGATCTAAACAGATTATAAAGCAACATATAAACAACTAAAGGTACATTATAACGTCCTCATTATGATTAAAGTAGAACAAATGTAGGATATTTTACACAGAATCATAACTATATTTAAGTGAAATATTGCCAATTTTATCAAGATAATCAGCGATGCCAGCAACACTTCCACATGCACTTCAAGAGATGAACTAATAATCATAAAGATCTCGAAACACCAACGACATCACAGCAATAGTTTCAGCAGTATTCATTACCATCCAGTAATACAAGTCAAGAATTACACTTACTTTGTCAGTAACTTGTCCTGCGACTAACGTTAGTGATGTTGCTCAACACAGAAGCTCCGAAGCTTGTATATAAATAAAAAAAAAACCGAGTGGGGGGAGTCTGCAGACCCCTGGAGCAGGCAGCTCTACAGCCAGACAGTTTCACGCCCCTGTTGTTCCTGATACGTCCAGTAGAGGGAGCACTACAGTATGAACTATCAGAACAGAAGCAATCAGAACTTAAATTAAATATAGTTCACACTAAACTAAAAATCTGAGATGGCATAAACATTTGCATGTACAGTCTTTATTTATTATTTTTTTATTGCAATAATAATAAAGAATACAGTATAAAAGATAACAAACAGAAAAGAACAGTATGTACAAAACGAACAACATACCTAAAAAATAAGAAAAAAATAAAATACTCAAGGATTAATAGATAAATAAATAAACGTAAAACATAAGTTCTTTAAAATTGACAGAAAGAGAGAAAAAGAGGGCATACAAATAGAGATACAAATATATTAAGGGAAAATCTTAAATATGGCACAAATTCTAGAAGTTTTTAAAGCTTTCTTATTAACAGACATTGATATTGTATTTAAATACAACTTCAGTTCTTGTTTGAAGATGTTAAAGTGGGGTTTACATTTAGTATATTTACATTTATGGACATAAAACTTTCCAATAAATAACAGAAGGTTTATACAAAAACCTGCATTAAATAGATTCTTATCTTTAACATAAAACCCAAAATAATGTGTTTATAGCACAAAGAGAAATCATAAAAAATATTTTGGACAATCAGAGCATTAAGATTATTTCAAAAAGACTGAACAAAAGGACTCTCCCGAAACAACTGAGCCACAGTTTCAGAGGAAAGTTCACAAACAAGAAGATATATCAAAGTCACTTTTACATTTCTGTAGAAACTGCTTGACAGGATAAAACCTGTGAATTATTTTATAAGAAATTTCTTTAACTTTATTTGTTAAAAAAAAAATTCTGAGGAAGTGACCAAACATATGCCCACTTAATATCCTCAAAAAAGTTGTTCCAATAAGAAATGGAGGAAGAAATAGAAGTAACACGGTCCAAGAATAAAGACCTAATTTTGTGATTGGATTTTTTAACAGAGAAACAAATAGAACCAACCACTGGATTCAGGAGGACAGACAGAGATCAATGAGCCACTGTTATTATTTCTAAAGAGCATATACATTTCCAAAGAGATGGCCTTTAAACTTTATTAAATTCTTTTCTAGATACAGGAAAATGATATCTTAAAATAAAATCAGAATAATTAAACAAAATGCCTCACTAACAACACTCCATTACTGAACCAATTTTCTAAAAACAAGGATTTCCTCTTATGTAAAATATTACAGTTGTTCCAAATAAAAAAGTTGTGAGGTGAGAAATTATGCTTATAAATAAGTTTCCAAGCCAAAAGCATTTGCTGATGATAATTGGAAAGTTTGATAGGGAGTTTAATGGAAAAAGTACACATTAATAAGAAATTAATTCCACCTAATTGTGAAAAGACATATCGAGGGATTACATTCCAAATAGAAGACTGATTATGGAGAAAGCGATTCAACCAATTGATTTTTAAAGTGTTATTGAGAGAATCAAAATCAATAAAATTTAAGCCACCCTTATTGTAAGAATATAAAATAACAGATTTTCTAATGTAATGAGTTTTATTTTTCCAAAGAAATTTAAATAACATTACATCAATTAACTTACTGGTTGGTCTGTCTACAGATAAAGAATGAGCAGCATAGGATAATCTAGAGATACCCTCTAAGCACAGTCCTTCCTTTCAATGACAGATCTCTTAATAACCAAAGACTGCATTTGTTTTTTATTTTAGATTTTTCCATAATTGGGATAACATTTTCCTGACATCTTAGTTTAGAATCTTTAATTATTTTGATTCCTAAATATGTGACATTCTCTTTAACGGGAATATTACAGATAGAAGATGCAGCACTTTTTTTAATTTGAAGTAACTCACATTTATTCAAATTAAGCAGAAGGCCAGATGCATTTGAGAAAGATAAAAGAAACGTCAAGGGAACTGGGATCTGAGAGGCATCTTTTAAAAACAATGCCGTATCATCAGCCAACTGGCTAATAATTAATTCTGTTCCAGCAACAGAGATTCCCTTCACAGGGCTCTCTTTAATATGGAAGCATAGAAATTGTGTAGCTATTAAGAAAAGATATGGAGAGATGGGGCAACCTTGCCTTACACCTCGTTTTAAAAAGAATCTAGGAGAAGTGCCATTAGTAAGTCGGATAGAACTATTTGCATTATTATAAAGCATCTTAACACATTTGTAAAAAAAAGTACCAAAACCAAGTCTGTGCAGGGCCTGTAACATAAACTCATGCTCTAAACAATCAAATGCTTTGTAGTAATCAAGAAAGAGGATAAAACTATCAGTTGAAATAAGATCTGAATAATCCAACACATCTAAAATCAGGCGTATGTTATTAGATATATGTCTCTGGGGTATAAAACCTGATTGGCACTCATCTATTATATTATTAAGAATAGATTTTATCCTCTTTGCCAAAACGTAGGCAATCATTTTATAATCAGTGTTCAGTAAAGAAATCGGACGCCAGTTTTCAATTAAAAGGGGATCTCTGTTGGACTTAGGTATTAAAGTTATTAGTCCCTGACATAAAGAGGGAGGAAGTGCTGTTTTTTCAATACTCTCTAAAAACATTTTATGTAAAAAAAGAGCCAATTTTTGATTAAAAGCTTTATAAATCTCTGTAGATAGCCCATCGGTACCGGGGATTGTTACTTTTTAGATTATTAATAGAGGCAATAACTTCTGAAAGACTAATAGGTGCATAGACTACAATCTTCATCACTATTTTTTTTTTATATAAGATAAAGAGTTAAAAAATTGTGTGGCCGATTGCTGGCAGAATTTAGAGGAATATAATTATAAATCACTATAAAATCTGGCACAAAAATCTGCAATTACCTTAAAGTCATCAGTTACCTTTCCATCAATACATAGCTGCTGAATAGAATTTTTAACTCGCTGTCTTTCCAGCCTAAAGAAATAAGTACTGTAGAATTCTGCTCATCCTCCTCTAACCACTTTCAGCGAGATCTGATGAAGGCACTTCAGCTTTCAGTTCATAGATATGCTCTAAGTGATGTTTCTGATCTATGAGCTCAATTCTCTCTGAACCCGTAAAATCTTCAATCTGTTTATGTGATAAAGCAGTGATTCTAGCCATAATATGGTCTTCATTATTTTTCCTAGTTTTTGCTAATAAACTACAATATTTCCGACAATACTTCCCCATTTCAAATTTAAGAAGTTCCCACTTACTGCAAAAATGATTCTCTTTATTAGCTTTAACCCAATAAAAAGAAATTAAGTTGTCAATTTTAGTTTGAACTTCATTATGAAGAAGAATTGAAATATTAAGTTTCCAATATGATGACCTTTTACTCAGGGAAGTATGTACAGTCTTTATGATCCAAGCAATTTAGTTTAAACAAAACAAAGAGTGACTGGGTCTGAAAGGTGGAAACAATTAAGGAAATCAAACCCCATTTCATAACATTTGGAAACCTGATATCAGAATCACAACATGAGTACACTGACTCCACTTTTACAATTCACATTTACAGTCCTAAACACATCTTTTAATTACCAGAGCATGTAAAAAACACGTGAAAAATAAATTACTGTTGCTCTGATCAAATAAATGCCTTTAAAGAACAATTTGAAAATCAATCAAATACAGCTGATCATTTCAGAATAACACAACTGCTGTTCATCTCTACACTTCATTTTTCAGTTGTGAAGTTTTCATAGCCAAACTCCCAAACAATTACTATCACAGTAAAGTCGAGGCTGTTTTTTTATGCTTTGAATGACAGATACAGAACAACATGTATAAAGGCTGTAACTCTATAAAGTTGTCGTGCATGAGATGATGATTGAGTGACAGACAGTGAAGTGTCTCTCTCTGCTGGAGATCATCAGTATTACAGCAGATCAACAGCTGACAGAGAAAAATCACAAAGAACACCTCAAATCATATCAGACTTTAGATGTTTTTCCCCCACAGACATTTAAATGAAATCTATCAATGTATTGAACAAGAAAGGATTAATTTATTCATTAGTAACATTAGTAACATCCTGAAGGGTGTGTAGCTGCTATTATCTGCCGAAGGTCGCACTCCAGAACCAGCTGCTGACTCTGTTGTCCTCTTGTATTCTTGTTTGACTCTGTAAAGATGCTTTGACACAAGCTGTGCTACATAATTAAATGTGAATAAGGATTGACTGAGTAATGAGCACTGGAGCAAGAGACACTTCTGCACCTTACACCTATTTTTCCTCATATTGCTGTAAGGGTAGTTTATCCTACAGTGGTTCAGGCTGTAGGATTGCCAAATGACTCAAGAAATGTTATCAGCACGATGGTATAGACCTGTACATTTCTAGTCTATTACCAACCACTGCCTCTTATACCAACGACGGAAATAAGCGCAGTAAGAATAGCTAAATATGTGGGAGAGCTTTGCTATTGAGTGACTATATTGTATTGCAATAGGTAGCGCTTCAATATTAACCTTGAATCAAGAGTTAGCACATAATTTATAATCGAAATGGTTTAATAACAGTATTTTGTTACACTTAAACGTAACATGTATGCAAACTAAAGCATGTATGCCAATATTACCTGAGAGAATGAGACGGGGGGGGGGGGGGGGGCAGCAGCAAAGAAAAGAGACAGAGCTTCAGTTACAATCTTCTTTTACCCTTTCCCTGACCGTGTCTAAAACCTGTGAGAAAAACTGTGAGACATTCAAACTGACCAGTCGGTAGATTACAGCTTCACCCACTGGACAAAAGGTGTGACAATTAGTAGACCCCCGATGCATACACACATGTTAGCCTTCAGGTATCAGCCCCTCTGTGTCTTCAGGAATTACAAATGACCCTTTTGTTACTGGTGATATGTTAGGAACAGGAAATATCAACTGTAATAACATTGATAATTTTCAACGTTACATTGCTTTACATTTTTGTTAATGTGGTGTTTTACTATGAATGTTAACCCAGTTGGTATTGTTGCAGAAAAACAGCCTTTGGCATTTCTCAGTTAATTTTCAATATCAGCCCTCAGTCAGAGGGTCTGTAGATATCAGGGTTTTGTGTCAGTCACTGTAAGGTCTGTGGTCTGTGGTCAATAACAGAGCTGTTGAAATGTACAGCAAACACCACAAGCAGCCAATCAAAGACAAACTTCATCCATAACCATGCCTTCTCACCCGCTACTGTTTGCAGAATATCAGAGGAGCCTTGCTAGTAGTAACATCAAATCCTTTTTGGGGGTTTTTTGTTTAGTTTTTTTGCGGAATATCAGAGCCTTTTTTCTGTCATGATGTGCGTCTTCTCACGAGGTGACAAGAATCCCTCTTCTGAAGCTCAGACAGCACCAGAGAGTTGTGATGGAGGTCTCCTCTCTTCAGCTCAACACAAGATGATTAAAACCCGTATCACTGTAACTCTAATCACAGAATAAGGAATGGAAACGATGATTAACACTTCAAAATAGACTTTACTGAGAACACAGGAGTTGAACAACACATTACACAAGACAATAATAATAAAACAATAACCGACAAAAGGAGAGAACGGGTGTATTCCAGAAAGCACAGTTAACTTACCGTCAGATAAACCCTGAGCTTTCGGTGGATTAACCCCAAACCTTGCTTACTCAAGGTACGTGCTTCCAGAAACACGTCCGTGAGTAAGTTCATTCAACTCAGAGTATGTTCCTGGTTAACTGATAATTACTTCAAAGGGTGCTCCCAAGACAAGATGTAGAGCATGAAGAACAACAAAAATAAGAATATTCTCCTTATTTAGCAACTAAATAATCCCACCAATAATTGGTTGCAACAAATTGATGCAATGCTAGTCTGCATCCTAGTCCAGATCGGTGTATAGCAAAGCCTAGAATAAAAAGTACACTGTTAAACTATTATGCAATATATATAGTGAGAACATATATTAAACAAACAACTCAAGATATTCATACCTCCACAGACAACTGCCTTGCTGAAGTGGCTTTGAAGATGACTTTTTAATTTGATCGGTTTGGCTGAACATGCTGGCCGAGCAGAAAGAGCAGTGGTTTGCTGCAACACCTGTGTCTCCTCTCTGAATCCTGAAGTCTCTACAAGAGATGAAAAAGATTCATTTTTATTAATTTATCCCTGTTTACATCTTTAAAAGTGTTTTACACTAACACTGGATCAGGCTGAAAAGAGCTTTGGTAATGTCATCAATATAATACATTCCCATCTACCAATCTCTGTGTTAAAAACAGCATCATGGTTCTGCCATCTTTCTGAAGTCATTTTTAATTTCAGGTGGAAATTGTCATTTTGACACCCCTCTACAAAAAAGTGTTTTACTCAGTAAATATTCACCCACAACATTTAATATGTTGGCTTTTTTTACTATACATGCTTATCTTTCTTCAGAAAAATATAAGCAGAATCTAAAATTTGAGCCGGGGAAGTTTCTGGAATTTGGTTGATTTGACATGAAACGATAAGCTTTTGAATCAATCATTTGGTATATAAAAACCTCTAACAGGCTTTACACAATAAAAACCATATGGAGGCGCAGTGAGTACCAACCGACTGACCATTTGCTCTGTGATGGACCATCTGTGCAGCCATCTGTGTTTTAATGTACAGGTCAGGTCAGCTTTATTTCTATAGCACTTTATACAATTGTAGCAGAGGCAAATCGGAAAGGGAAACTTTAAATTTAGCTGACTATGCCACCCTGTAAAAACAGGGAAAATTAATTATGAATTGATCACCTACAAACTACTTTTAATTGACAATTGGTGTCCTGTTTCTTTGCTTAACAGTGATTTATACAATTTTAGCTATTACATTTGCTAAAAGATTAAAATACATACTGGGTTCTGTAATAGATGAGACACAATCTGTTTTTTTGAGCAAAAGACACATTGTTAACAATATAAGGTTGATTCTTGATTTATTAGATTATTCAGACTTGATTCAGGAGGACAGCTTCATTCTTTTCTTATATTTCTATAAGGCTTTCGATTCCCTAGAGCACCAATTTATTATTAATTCATTATAAAAATTTGGTTTTGGGGATATGTTTTGCAGAGTAATCAAAACCCTTTACAATAATGGAAGCGCTTCGATTAAATTAAAGAATGGCACTTCACCAACGTTTAGTGTATCCAGAGGAGTGAGGCAAGGGTGTCCCATTTCTCCCTATTTATTTCTTCTTTGTGTGCAACAGCTGTCAGCGTTTGTATGTGAAAGCAGTATTCGGGGTATCCGTATAGCAGATCAATAAATATTTATTAGTCAATTAGCAGATGACACCACCTTATTTTTAAGAGACGCTTCCCAAATCCCTATAGCAACTGATTATATAAAACTTTTCTCGAAATCTTCAGGTCTTAATTTAGACATAGGTAAATATGAATTAATGTCTATTAAAAATTATACAGCACCCACTATTTTTAATATTCCAGTTAAATCTGAAATTACATACTTGGGTATTGTGATAACTTAAAATCAAGATAAAAGATGTACCTTGAATTTTGATCCAGTTATAATAAAATAAGATTTAACACATGGTTGCAGAGAGACTTGGCCTTGAGAGGCTGAGGCGGAGGGCATCTCTCTATATGTGGACAACACAATTTGTAAATCAGTTGATGAAATCCTGTTTAATTTTGTTTGGAAAAACAAAATCCATTATGTTAGGAAGTCTGTAATAACGAACACGTATGAGTATGGTGGGTTGAATTCTTGATTTCTCCTCTTTGAATACTTTCAAAATTAATTGGATTAGTTTTTGTGTAATCCAAACTCAATTTGGAATTTTATCCCCAATTACTTATTTTCCAAGTTAGGTGGTCTTCCTTTCTTAGTGATCTGTAATTATAATATTGCTAGAATCCCTTACAATTTATCTCAGTTTCATAAACAGTCATTACTTGGTCATTAATCTTTAAGCACTAGTTCTCCCCTCACCGGTACTTCATTTGCAACAATCAAGACATTGTATATAAGAGAAAATCTTTGTTTTTCAGTAATTGGTTTGAGAAAAACATTTTGATAGTTTCCCAGGTCTTATTTTAAGTTACGAAGAATTTTTATGTAAATAAGATTTTCCAGTATATCGGTTACGACCCTTTTAAGATGGTCTAGGGGGGTTAGAGGAGTATGAGATTGTGGAAGGTCTGTACAATGATGGATGCGGCAAGAGACGATGCAAGGACATAAACTGCCAACAAAAGTGATTTATTATACAAAGTGAAAAGATTACATTACTACAAAGTATATTTACAAAAGTATAAGTCATTAAAGAGACAACCAGTATTTACAAATTTACAATTCAGGGAAAAAAAGAAAATGAACAAAAAAACTACGCAAATCAACCCAAGAGAAAGAAAGAAACAAACAAAACCAGTTCTACCTTATTTAAACCTCTATCCTAACTAAAGGAATAAAAAGAAAAGAAATCTTCAGCGCTGTATACTTCCCTACTCTCAGCTAACAAACAAAACACACACCTCTTACCTGGGGTTTCTATACACAGAGTTACCTAAATGTTGCACAATGGAAGTCGTACGACATCTTCCCTGTCCACCTTCCTCTTGAGTGAAGAGTAACTCATCAAAGCTCAAAGAGCAACGCCATCCGAGTTACAAAGTAACAACAAAACAATCCAACAACAATGGTGAATTCTTTGTCAAAAGACAAAGGATTTTG
The DNA here is from genome assembly GCA_029620275.1 of Acrossocheilus wenchowensis. Lineage (NCBI taxonomy): Eukaryota > Metazoa > Chordata > Actinopteri > Cypriniformes > Cyprinidae > Acrossocheilus > Acrossocheilus wenchowensis. Next base: position 29,021,587 of record CM056155.1, read on the forward strand.
TCATAAATCAATATTAAACAAAGCAAAATCAAAACGAGTACAATGACAGCAAAAAGCAGTGAGCAAAAAAGGTCTCCGTTCACTTCTTTCAGCGTCCTTATATCTAGAGCTGGGAATCGATTCCAAAAAGAATCGATTCCTCGATTCCGAGGCGTTGGGAATCAAGAGTCGATTCCATCAAGAGGAATCGACTCCTCATTCAGAGCTATTTTCAGTTCAACAAAGCTTATCTATGGGAGCCTCTCAAACGGAAGGCTGCACATATTTAAATTCACGAAAATAAACTGAAAGAAAACTTCATCATTCAGCTGAACTGTGCACATTTATTTTAGACACTTCATGTGTTCAATTGTTCAGTTCATGCGATAAATGCATGTCCCTGCTGAGCAGTGAGCTATGACTAATTTCACGGGCAAAGCAGACAAAATTACAATTTAAGAATCAATCATAGCTATAGAAATTTATGGTCTTTTTTTTTTACAAATAAAGCTTCATGTTATGAAAAGGATACTTTCTACGACCTTTATATCCTGCAGTCATGGCGAGATTAGGTTCCTTCGATCTAAAAAAACAAGAATCGAAAAAGAATCAAAAACAACAGAGGAATCGATTCTTGGAATCGACTCCCATCAATTCCAGAACCAGGAATCGGAATCGGACTCGATTCCAAAAATTTCGGAATCTTACAGCCCTACTTATATCTGCCAGCAGAAACTTTTCTGGTCAGCGTCATGTCGCTTAATGATGACTGACAGCTTCATGAGCCAATCAGCAGTCAAGGGAGGCGGCCTAAAAGATCAACAGTGAACAGAGAGAGAGAGAGAGAGAGAGAGAGAGAGAGAAAACACAGGCACTCCCAACAGAGACATTTCTGGGTGTAACAATATCTCACAAAGAGTTCTCCATTGTCATGGAACGCTATTCCTAAAGGAGTTGTCATGCTTTTAAGGGACTCACCCAGCATTTGACCTATTTCATAAAATATGCTTTTTGTCATATCCTTCATCACGTAACTATAATATTACATCGCTTTTTCAAAAGGAGCTTGTAACAACTCCATATGTGGTATCTTATTGGAAGAATGTTGTTGATCATATTGACTGGAAAAAAAATTATGGACTCTGTCTTCGAAATACATAATAACTAACAAGGTTAAAGACATCTCATTCAAATTGTTACACAGATTTTATCCAAATACAATGTTTTTGAAAAGGTTCAAATCAGATATAGATACAAGCTGTTCTTTTTGTGGTGACCCTAATGAAGCTGATATGCATATCTTCTGGGATTGTCCTCAACTCGCAGCTATTTTGGACCAAATTCTCTAATGTTATTAATTGCAATGTGCTCCAGGGTTTCTCTTTGCTTTTCAGGAATGTACTGTTTGGCTTCTTTAACATACAAAAAGAAACAATTAATGAATATTTTATTATTAACCTATTATTACTTCTCGCAAAGATTCATATTCTCCGCAGTACATTCATTCATCAGAATCCTTTATTTATTGTTTTAAAAAAACAGGTTTCCAAAAATATATATCCAAACCATTTCATTTTCTGGTGTGGTGTGCGCGTGGGGATCGGTTTACCATCGGTTTACAACCCATTTCTCTCACGCACCCTCGGCACAGTATTGAAGATCAGGTGAGTGTGCAGACTGAGAGAATTCTCTTCTCTCTGTTGACTCGTACAGTTTATGGATCTATTATGTCTTAATGTAGCCTATATTCAGCGTGATTTTATAACCATTCTGGATCGTTCTTTATTTCTCCTCTTCTCACAGGTAGCCTACCTGATATATATATATATATATATTTTTTTTTTTTTTTTTTTTTAATAATTGGCTGCTTTACTGAGCAGCTTTATGTTTTATAAAAATGACTGCTGTTTTGTCAAAAATGTTTTAATATCTGCCACCTGTAAATTATTGATGTTAAATAAAGTAATCATCTTTATTCCTTGTTTTATTGCTCAAATTAGACAGAAATTAAGAATAATGCATGTGATGTGAAATTGCTGTACCTAAACTTAAGATGACTGTAATTAAACTCTTAAACAGATTCAAATGGAGTGTAGAAAGAAGAAAACACGGAGAGAAAACTGCTGGAGCATCAGAATCCACAGACGAGCTAAAAACAACAGGACAGAGAGAGAAATGGAGGAGAGAGATGAGACACAAACCAGCGGAGAGAGAAACAGACAGACACCTGTTAGACGAGAGAGTATGGAGAAAAAGCCAAACTGTAAGTGTTTGTTCATTTTTAAACTTGTCTTAGATTTACTCTCATCTTACTATAACACTCCTGTTATAAAGCAGCACAAGAACGATTCAAGATTCTCTGCAATCACAGACAGAGGTGGACAGTAACGAAGTGCATTTACTTGAGTATTGTACTTAAGTACACTTTATCACTTTTTTTTTTTCTTCTAGAAACTTATGAATTTAACTTCACTACATTTGAAAGACACGTATAATACGTTTCACTCCATTTCTATCAAGGTCCTCGAGGTAGAAAGTCCTTACTTTAGCAGCTTTGAAAGTCAGTGGGTCATTTTTTTTATTCTCTAAAACGTGACAAGTTCTTAGACAGCCTCAGTAATCACTCTTAAGACTACATATAGTGATTTTTTTTTTTTAACACTGACCAGTTGCAAATGTGATTTTTATTTACAACAATTCAATAATAAGAAGTTAATATTGTGGCATATACAGGTGCATCTCAATGAATTAGAATGTCGTGAAAAAGTTCATTTTTTCTTGCAAGTTATTTCAAAAAGTGAAACTTTCATATATTTTAGATTCATTGCATATAAAGTAAAACATTTCAAAAGTTTTTTTTTTATTTTTATTTATTTTGATGATTAGAGCTTACAGCTCATGAAAGTCAAAAATCAGTATCTCAAAATATTAGAATATTTACATTTGAGTTTCAATTAATGACCATCCCTACAGTATAAATTCTGGGTATCTCTTGTTCTTTGAAACCACAATAATGGAGACGACTGCTGACTTGACAATGATCCAGAAGACGAACATTGACGCCCTCCACAAAGAGGGTAAGTCACAGAGGGTCATTACTGAAAGGTGTGGCTGTTTACAGAGTGCTGTATCAAAGCATATTAAATGAATGAATGAGGCATTTATATAGCGCTTTGTGTATTGCAATACACCCAAAGTGCTTTACAATCATATGGGAGGGTCTCTCCTCAACCACCAGCAGTGTGCAGCATCCACTTGGATGATGCAACGGCAGCCACAGGACAACGGCGCCAGTGCGCTCACCACACACCAGCTACAGGTGGAGAGGAGAGAGAGTCATAGAGCCAGTCAAGTGGATGGGGATCATTGGGAAGCCATGATAGACAAGGGCGAACAAAGAAGAGTGGAGAGGCACAGAATCCGTGTTACTTGAAGTCCAGTGTGAAGTTTCCACAGTCTGTGATGATTTGGGGTGCCATGTCATCTGCTGGTGTTGGTCCATTGTGTTTTCTGAAGTCCACAGTCAACACAGCCATCTACCAGGAGATTTTAGAGCACTTCATGCTTCCTTCTGCTGACAAGCTTTATGGAGATGCTGATTTCATTTTCCAGCAGGACTTGGCACCTGCACACACTACCAAAGGTACCAAAAGCTGGTTCAATGACCATAGTGTTACTGTGCTTGATTGGCCAGCAAACTCTCCTGACCTGAACCCCAGAGAGAATCTATGAGGTATTGTGAAGAGAAAGATGAGAGACACCAGACCCAACAATGCAGAAGAGCTGAAGGCCACTATCAGAGCAACCTGGGCTCTCATAACACCTGAGCAGTGCCACAGACTGATCGACTCAATGCCACGCTGAACTGAGGCAGTAATTAAAGCAAAAGGAGCCCCTACCAACTATCGAGTACATATACAGTAAATGAACATACTTTCCAGAAGGCCAACAATTCACTAAAAATGTTTTTTTTATTGGTCTCATGAAGTATTCTAATTTGTTGAGAGTGAATTGGTGGGTTTTTGTTAAATGTGAGCCAAAATCATCACAATTAAAAGAACCAAAGACTTAAACTACTTCAGTCTGTGTGCATTGAATTTATTTAATACACGAGTTTCACAATTTGAGCTGAATTACTGAAATAAATGAACTTTTCCACGACATTCTAATTTATTGAGATGCACCTGTATTAGACACAATATTGTCTGATTTTGAAAAAGTGTGTAAATGAAATTATTACCTATAAATCCACAGAAGAACTGCTGTGTTTCTCAAAACAAAACACAATACTCAGTGTATTTAGTAGGTGTAATGTATTGTAAGCTGCCTCAGAGGAATAAGGTATTGCAAGTATTACATAGTTTCTCCCAAGGTTTCTCCCTCTGGCTCAGTTGGGGACACGATTAATCGTCAATTTTATTTTACAGATACATTTTATACATTTTTATACATGACATCTCTGAATTCACTAATGAAATGCCTTTAACTGAAAATTGAGTGTTTAATCTTATCATTATACATTACTGACACTCTGTCCTCCAATCTGATACTGTTAAGTGCTTTGACACAATCTGTATTGGTAAAAGCGCTATATAAATAAAGGTGACTTGACTTGACATACAGCAATAATAAAACAGTGCATTGACATAAAAAAAAAAAAAAAAAAGTAAATTACTTTTGGTACTTAAGTAGGCCTATTTTAAAAAGCTATAAATCGCAAAAATGAGGATAATCAATATATGTTTATGATTTCTAGTCTCACGTGATCCAGACAGACCTGTAAAGATTCATTCAGATGTTCCCAAGAACACACAACATCAGTGACGTCCAGAAACAGACTGAACATCATCATCATCATCTTCATCACTCCAGTTCAGATCCTGGACACTTTTTCAAACTCGACTTATGAACGGATTCTTTCTCACATAACTGATAACTGTGTTTTATTGCTCTGCTGCTGCACTTTACTGACATTTTCACACCACGATCCACCTCTGCATCAAACACAGACTTTTGTGCTTTACAAAAATGTTTGTGTCATTTTGCACTGTGATTCATGTTTTCATCCTTACACTTTAATAGCTGAGCTGTCAGGTTTTCACGACCAAACTCTCAAACACTTCAAGACACGCCAGACTTAAACCTGTGGCCTGAGATCTGGAGACAGTCGTGTGGTTCATATACTGTATGTCATATGTGCTGAAATACTGGATCATAGATATTATGAAAACACTCGTCTGAGCTCTGACTGTACAAACTCATGAATGTAATGCAGTAATGAAAGAGACAGACTGTTCAGTGTGTCATGCTGTACTCTACTGGAGATTATTGAAGCTGCTTTGAAACAGTACGTATTGTGTAAAGCACTAAACAAATAAACGTGAATGTGAAAAACTCTCAGAAATAAACCAGATCCAGATTTATGTATGAGAAGAAACTCAAACATTTCTCAAATAAACATGAATACAATAATAATATACTCCATATTCCCTTTTATGTAGTTAGATGAAGTGCCTGGATTGACCTTTGACCCCTGTAATACAATTAGACAAAAGAAGCAAAAACAGCAGCCGCCTCATAAACAGGTTTATTGAATCAATCTTAAAGAACAATACAAAACAATGTTGCACGTTCTACGAATGACCACAGCTCATCCACTTTCTGTTCGATGCAGGAGTGTGTGTGTGTGAATTAGACTACTAGAACAAGATCCGAGGAACGCTGTAGTAACCCCTTAACTTATTTATTTTAACTTTTTTATGATTCCTGAACGAAATCACTTGCCTGTGAACAAAGATAGTGAGAGCTGATGTTGGGGAATATAGCCAAATTCATGCTAAATACACTCCAGCTGCTTTGCAACCAGAAGCTACCTGAAACTAAATCAATCACTAGAGATGTTATAACAGTTGGTAAATCTGATAAAAGACAGACAAATTCAGACAAATAAAATAAGTTGTTCAGGAAAAGTTCTGCATGGTTTGTGTGCAGTATTGAGCGCTGCTGTTCGGTCGGCTCGTTTGGGGCCAAATTTCTTTTTATTTTTGATACATTTGTATTTTTGAAAAATAGAACCAGAAAACTGTTTTGTGCTTTTAAGAGCAAAATAAATGCAGAATAAATTTCTGAGCAAAGATGTGCTTTAAAGTGATGCTGGACGATGATAATTTTACAAAATCCTCTCTCTTTGCTTCTGTCTCTGTCTAGAATATGTGTAAAATCATTGATTAGTCATAAATGCATTAAAATGAGTCTCATTTATAATGTATTTTCCTCATTTAATAGCTACAGAAATTAGTAAAATAAGGCAATTATTTCTGTGTATGTTAGACAATTTCAATTCCAAGATGAAAATAAATTTATAATACATAGAATGTATTCAAAAGATTCAACAGGAGCATCTGCTCACATCTGTTTACACACAACAGAGTCCAGTCCAGCAGAAGATGATCAAAGATTGCATAAACCTGCTAGAAGTAATTATGTTTTACACAAAATGCAAAATCACCATTATTGTTTGTGAGCTGATAACTAATGGCATTTACCGAATTAAGCTGGAAGAATGTCACATGAATAAAATATAATTTAAGGCATTATTAATCAAATATGTATGAGTAGAGTTCTATATAGAATATCATCTGTTATCATCTTTGTCCACTAGATGGCAGAACTAGATCTTCAAACTCAAATGTGTTTTAGTTTCAGGTTAAAGAGACTCAGAGATTCTTGTCATCTACAGAAAATAATTTTATTTCCTTTTGGATTATATTTGTGGATTTGATTTTGGAGCAGTTTATACATATTTGAACTTTTTTTTTTCAGTTTTTTTATTGCATGAACATTTATAACAACAAGAGAAATACAATGCTGCATATAAATGCCATCAGTACACAAGATTACAAGTAAAATAATAATAAGCCAGAGGAAGAAAGAAAACATAAAATAAATAAATAAAACAAATAAAATAATGAAGATGGTACAGTTTACTTGTCTATTTAAAATTTGCAGATAATATTAGAAGTCCTGACAGCTTTTTTTGTTTTTATATAGCCTAACATATTACAGTATTGTTTAAATTTGTTGATACAATTATGTTGAACACTTCATGCACTTGAATGGACTCAGATTATTAATGACAAAATATAATTCATACACTACATGCATAGTGCATAAGTACATAGTGTACCGTGTGTCATTTGGGACGCAGTATTTGTTTTCAGTTGTTAAGTTTTCATGGTCAAAGTCCCAAACATTCACTATTCCAGTAAAGCAGAGGAGGTTTCTCTGATCCTTCAGTCTGAAAGTGTAGCAGCAGGAGATCACGATCACGTGATTGAGTGACAGACAGACAGTGTCGCTCTCTGCTGGACATCAGCTGTATTACAGCTCAGAACATCACATCAGAGTTTACAATGAAATCAGTAAATGTAGTGAATTCCAGCCTAATTTTGATCAACCGGATTATGGTTGTTTTTAGATTAATTATTAGCACGAATAAAGAGATGATGTGTTAAACATTATGTAGCCTATATTAAATAAAGCCTAATAGCGCAGCATCATATCTGCACCCGACAAATAGCTGCGCGGCAAAAAAGAAGAGTCGAAAAACGACTTAACTCTCTGAAATGAGATGTGCAGATCCATCTTTGATCAGGAGGTAAATAAGATAACATGTCTGTTTCAGTGCTCACTTTAATGCACCTCAGAACGTAATACGTGCGTCACTCAGATCCGTGCCGAGGACAGGTCAGCGCGGCGCGAGCTCTGTAACATCGCGCTGTTTCGTCCCACTTTCAGTGCATTTGGCTTCCCACATGTACAGCTGAACACCGGTTCTCTCGCTCTCAGACATGTTGTTTCTACGGCTGTTTATGGATGTAAATACAATGCAGAGAGACATATAGGCCTGCGTAGGTAGGTAATAATACATGTTGCTTCTAAGTGCAACCCTAGCTAACCTGTTTCCCAGTAACGTTAACCCTATTAGTAATTGGACTAGTAATTCATCTAGCAAATAATTAAACAAAAATAAGATGGAATTAACAACAAAAACATTTGTTTGTCATATAATTATCTTTAAGTCAATCTTATCTCCATCACTTAACTTACCGCTGTCATGTTTCCTCTTTTCCTCCTTTTTTTTCTGCTTTTGGCTGCCAGATTGATAGCCTAGTAAATGCATGAGTAAGTGCTGTCAGTTTGAAAACAGCGCGACGCATCACGAGGAAAAAGCAAGCACATCCAGCGTAACGCGAGAGGGAGCCCCCTAGGGGGGGATGCAGATATATTGTTCCATGTTACGTGTATATTATTAATAATGACATTTCCGATTGTTCAAATGGTCAGCTGTCGGAGGCCCCCTCAAAATGCGGGGCCCCAGGCAATTGCCTGCCTTGCCTGCCCTATTGCTACGCCTCTGGGCCTACGTTCCTGGAGACGGGGCGGGAATATGCAGCTGTTTTGCATTTAAAGCAATACACTCCAGCTCTTTTTTAGAAACACCCCAAAAATGACATTATAGCTGTTATAATAAATGATCTGTTAGGTATTTTGGACTGAAACTTCACAGACACACTCTGGGGATACCCAAGGCCAGTATTACATCTTGTAAAAAGAGGCATAAATTCATCAGTGTTAAATTTCAAGTGTTAAGCCAATTCAGAGTAAAGTGTTGAACTTATAGTGTTAGAATTAGATAAATTAACACTATCAGTGTTAAAAGCTTGTTTGCTTCAGTGTAATCATTTAGTTACAGGTATCCAACACCTCCCAGTGATATTTGCAACATCCGGGCATTAGTTCCGCGATCTCGGTGAAAGATTTTCAGACGCCATTTTCTTCTGCCATGCGGAGGATAACGAAAAACGACAACTGGTGAGTAAAGCTACTTAAAAGTTTGAGTTTGATAGACCTTATATATCAAAATTATTATATCTTAGTGTTAGTTTTAAATATTTCACATACAGGGATGCATTTACATGCGAATGTTTTGTTTGTCCTTGTTCGCTACACGAGGCGAGTCTTCTCAGGCGATTTTGAATAACGTTATTGCTCCTCTATTTTTACTCGTTTTCATCCCGAGTAGGAGATAGTTGTGAGTTTCATATAGTTAATGCGTATTATTGTCTTTTTTTGTGTTACAGTTTTTGACCTTATGAACGTTTGTGGCATACCGTTAACTAAGAGTTGCTGAAAATATTAACGACCAGCTGTTTCGCGGGCTTTGTCTGTAATGTAGCGCGCAGTCTATTCAGCAACGTTAAAGTTATCGTTTCGTGTCACTGAATAAGTTAAATGTCAGTAAATAAACTTTTAAATAAAATACTTCTAATGGCGTTAACTTATTTTTTTTAAATAATAAATTTGATGTACGTTATCTTATGTGTAGGAATCAACATGATCAAGAGGCTCTACTTTAAAAATGTTCTTCTTCAGGTAAGCAAGTTAACTTAACGTTAGAAGTTTAACCTGTAAAGTTGTCAGGATGCAAAACATCCATGCAAAGTTACATACATCAACATTTTCTGTCAAAGTCCTAAAAGGAATGTTTAAGATGCAGTGTTCAGCCAACATTGGTAAGTTAGTAAATGCTTAACTTTACACAGGTATTAATTATCAGCATAAGTCATGTTAGAAAGTTTACAGAAAACTATTAGTGTTTCATACATGTACATATTTTTTTTTTTTTTTTTTTCTGATCTGTCCCTTAGCTGAAAATTAGTTTGTATATGCCCAGAGTTGATGGTAATTCCACACCTGAACATCCAGTCTTTTGGGCAGGCTCACTCGTTGGGGAATTTGACAGCCGCCATTTTCGGTCACTCTTTCATCCAGAGTAATTTAGCGTTAGGAGAGATTGGTAAGTTTCACTTAGCTAATGCATGTTATTATCTTTTTTTATGTTAAAATGTGCTCGTGTTGGGTTGTTTAAAATTTGAAACGATTAAAGCATGTAGTATAACTAGTAGGTTTTAACGAGCAACTGTTTTCTGGGTTTTGTCTGTAATGTCGCGCGCAGTCTATTCAGCTAAATTAAAGTTAATCACTTCTTATCATTGAAGTTAAATGTCAGTAAATAAAATACCTCTAATGGCGTACATTTTTTATAACACATGTACGTTATCTTATGTGTAGGGTAGGAACAGGATCACAAGGCTCTTCTTTTCGTCTTTAGGCCTAGAGTTGCCATGAGGCAAACACAACCATGTTAAATTAGATTAGTTAGTAAGTCCTAAAAAGGAATATGGTATTAAATGTATGGTAGTAAAAAAAATATATACTACATTGGTAGTAAATGTGTACACAGATATTAATTATCAGCACAAGACATGTATTGTATTTGTAAAGCTTGTGAATATTTCATAATAAGGTGGCATAAAGGAATCTTTTGTGTGTTGCATTTGCGTTTGTGCACTTGTTAAACAGGTTAGAAAGATATTGCTGTCATCCTTAAAAGTTTGAAGTGCAGTAAGTAAACTAACAGACCTTTCAGGCAAATAAACATCTGGATACCCTGCAAGTCTCACTTTCAAAAGGTACATTTTGTTCAGAAAGGATTTGAACATATTGAAAGCTTTTATTATTTTGCCCATTGAATGACTTGCTTATTTATCATTTAGGTTAGTATTGCATGGATATTTACTAAATGTCCTGTTGTGCCTCTTTCTCTACAGGCTTGTGTTGTAGATGGCAAAATGATAATTAAGGTGCAGTATGAAACCCGCAAGAAATACATCAAATTACAAGCTGCTGATTTTGATGAATTCATTTATGAAGGTAAATTTTCCTAGTTGGTTTAACCATATTACTAACCAGTAATTCAGACTAAGTGGAGGTCATTATATTTTGTAATTTAAACAATGTACCATGCTATGTTGTTTTAACATCACTTAGTCAGAGAAAAATTCTCCATCCCTGGGGACAAGATTACAGTGGAAGATGACTCTGGCACTGAGGTGGATGAAACCGTGTTTGCAGAATTATCCACAGTGGAAGGGATTTGCTTTGTTGTCAAGGACCGTCATGATGGTAAAAAAAAAATATATATATATATATATATATTTTAAAGTGCCCCTATTATGGTTATGAAAGGTTCATATTTTGGTTTTGGGAGTCCCCAACAACAGGTTGACATGCATTCAAGGTCAGAAAACACTTTAATTTTCTTATATGCATTTAATTTTACCTTATTTGCTCAATGACTCACAAACAATTCGCTCAACAATAAATTTTTCCAAACCCCTCCTTTGCGTGACGCTAATCTACATTGATTGGTCCGATTTAATTTAAAGCAGTGTTTGTGAGCTTTTAACGCTCCAAAAGCGGCACCTAGAGACAAAGAATGACTTTGCACTTTCATTCAGACCAACGCGAATATCCAAGTTTTCCCAGGTCTGTGCGCACAACAAGTGCAACAAGCAATATGCTAATGTTTCATGTTGATGTCAACATGAAACAGTTTGGGACTCGTTTTAAAAACGACTCATTTCAATGATTCAGAGTCGACTCTTTCTTTTGAGACACAATAACTTTATACACGGTGTACTTTAATATTTAAAACTTTTCAGGATATTTTCATTCACTTAGAGCTGTGTTACACGCTGCATGACAGCTCATTTTCAAAATCTATAATAGGGGCACTTTAATTTATAATTTATCTTCCATCTGTTTTAATGGTAGTTCACCCAAAAATGAAAATTCTGTCATTAATTACTCCCTCTCATGTTGTTCCAAACCCGTAAGACCTTCATTCATCTTCGGACCACAAATTAAGATATTTTTTGTTTCTGTCCCTCCGTTGACACAACAGCCGTGCATCATGGTGCTCTTGTGAAAGCATGTCGGAGATTGATGCAGAAGTGAGATTTATTAAATTATTATTATTATTATTTTTTTTCTGTTGCCTCATAAATGAAGGTTTAAACCACTTGAAAGTGGTAGTTGCATAGGCTTGTCAATGGTGGCACCGAAACCCCTCAGATTTCATTACAAAAATCTTCATTTGTTTTCTGAAGATGAATGACGGTCTTATGGGTTTGGAACAGCATGAGGGTGAGTATTTAATGACAGAATTTTTTTTCATGTGAACTATACCTTTAAGTTAAGCATATGAACTGTAGTCATTGGATTAAAAAAAAATTAGTTCGAATTGATTGCTTAAAAACAAGTGATGTTTTTACACCCCTATTTTTAATTTTTGGCTTTTACTCGGGTAACTTCAAAATACCGTAATTTCCGGACTATTGAGCGCACCTGAATATAAGCCGCACCCACTGAATTTAAAAAAAAAAATATTTTGAACATAAATAAGCCGCACATGTCTATAAGCCGCAGATGCCTACAGGTACATTGAAACAAATTAACTTTACACAGGCTTTAACGAAACACGGCTTGTAACAAAAAATAAAAAAAATAGCAGTAGCCTACGTGCATTGGCCATTATCTTCCTCCTCCTGTGCTTTAGTTGTCTTTATGAACCAAGTCAATTCCTCACGCTGCTGTTTCCAACGTCTTATCATCGACTCATTAAGACCAAGCTCCCGTGCAGCAGCTCTATTTCCTTTTCCAACAGCCAGATCAATCGCCTTCAACTTGAAAGCTGCATCATATGCATTTCTCCGTGTCCTTGCCATGATGAGGGTGACAAAATGACTACCGTAATCAGAATGATGGGAAATTTGAGCGCGCTCGATTTAATCTAAACCGTAAACAAAAAAGTTGTTTGACCTCAACCCGTTCGCCAATTTCATTGGTCTGATGAAAGCTTCATGCCGCCAAAAAACTGAGCGCGTCACAGTTTTTTTTTTTTTTTTTTTTTAATTTGAAAGCAGGAAAAATCCATATATTAGCCGCGTCATTGTTTAAGCCGCAAGGTTCAAAGCGTGGGAAAAAAGTTGCGGCTTATAGTCCGGAAATTACGGTAGCCAAACCAGTGAATTTTTCACTCTGGATTCCTCTAACTGTTCGGGAGGATACAAGCTGTTTCTGGCATGACTGAAAGCATGTCTTATTCTGAGTGTTTAATTTCAAAGTCTGATTATAACTATGCTGCAGATAAGGTCAATTGTTCATTATATCTTCTTTTTTTTCTAATATTCAGGCCCATATCAATCATCTCCTCCATCCACATCATGGCCCTTATACAGTGTGAGTTCCCTCCCTGTGTTCAGCAGTGACCAAGAACCTCCACAATCCTGACAGTCGTTTGGAGATGTGTGTAGTTTTTGTGGCAGTGTGCTGTTCTTTATCACAAATTGTGAACTGAAGTGGTTGAGTGCGTCTGGGAGGGATGTGTGGTCATCACAGGCCTGCGGCAGGAGATTGTAGTCATCTGGTCTGAATGGCTTGCCACAGTCTCTGTGTGTCTTTGCTGTCAGTGAAGTAATTATTGATTTTTTTTTTTTTAATTAATTAATTAATTTATTTATTTTGTGTGTGCATATAACCGTTTTACTTTCTTGATGCCACGGGACAGATTGGCTCTTGCTGTTTTGAGGAACAAACCTCTGCTATGTCATGGTTACTCTCACATCGTGAAAGCATGTTCAGGGAGCTCCTGCAGGTCTGTGTGGTCTTGTAGGTGGCTGCCTCTTTAAACACGTTCCTTTCTGTGTAGAAGCAGTCCTGAAGTGTTGAGGAAGCATCATCTGGCCATAGTGAGATCTGCTCTTACTAATGTGTGCGAATGTTTTACTTTCAATAGCAGATAGTAATATAGTTATTATAAAAAAAATTAAATGAGCATTAAATTAAAGTGAGATCGCGACACTCTGATAAATCATCTCTTTAGTATTCAGACTTTTTAAAATTATTTTTTTTTTAAATATTGAAGGTGATCAAAATAAATATTTGGTCCCACTTTATATTAGGTGGCCTTAACTACTATGTACTTCCATTTAAATTAATCATATGATACAATGCACTTATTGTGTACATACATGTTTTTACATTGTACTTATATTTTTAAAAATACCTATATGTAATAACATCTGTAATTAATTTATGTAATTACATTTATAATTACACCGTTGACCCACCCCTTACACCTTAACCCACCCTTAAACCTACCCATACCACCAAACCTGTCCCTAATCTTACCCGTATCCCACCTCAATAGCAGCAGAAGTGTTTTGCAATACAATATGAACACAATAAGTACATTGTACTTATTTTTTTATATAAGTACATAGTAGTTAAGGCCACCTAATATAAAGTGTAACCAAATATTTATCTCTCAATTTATAGTTTTCATTTAAATAAACCTGTTCTAAATTCTGATGTAGATGGTCATGTGATAATCTCTGCTGTAATACTGACACTTCACTGAATGACAAACTGAAGTGTGTCTATTTCTATAATTCTCATATTTTTCCATTGTGTTTGCAGTCAAAACTCACAGAGGCTTTTCCCACAGAGTACGAAAATATCATCTTGTCTCATGACATTTGTTTTACACACTGCACAGTTGTAAGTCTAGAGAAACATGATTTTACTGTGATAGTAAATATGAATCATGCTGTGGTTAATATTGCCATTACAAGCAAACAAATGAATCTTTAATGACTGGATCATTTAGTAGCAGAATGTTTTTTCTTCATCAGTGTCTGAGTTTGTTGTAGCTGTTCATTCAGTCGGGTGACTCTATAGTGACACTTGTATTTTGCTTTGGTGTGCGCTGCTATATTTATCATTTATTGTTTTAGTATGGTATTTATGCATATGTATCTGTGATTTTTCTTTTATTTAGTTTTGATCCCTTCAACAAAAGTGTTTCAACAGCATTTGCGTTGCTTGACACGAGGAGATCATGTCTGATCGTATCCAGAAACATTAGATGATCATATTCACCTCAAGAAAAACACGTTTCCCATCTGAACTCTGATCAGAGAAAGAGAAACGAAACACAAGCAGTTTATTCATATTTATTTGATAAGTGTTTAGAAGTGTGAACCAGTGTTAAACTTTCCTGGAATGCAATACAGATTTATTAGAGTGAAATTCATGTTAAAAAGTATTTTTAAAAAAAGGCCTTTTCAGTTCTTTTTTCATATTTCTGTATCTTCTGAAGCTAATTATACTACGTGTCAGTCTCTTAAATTGATACAGAGTATAGTAACATACTGTAAATGTATCAGGCTATAATATGAACAAACATGTAAGACACATTCATCTTATACACACTACTACCCCTCTTAATAAAATAAAATAATAGATTGAGCATACATTGCTTAATCACTGACTGAATTTCATTAATATTTTGCCAGTTAGACAACTACAGTATAACAGCTGTCAATATTACAAATTTCTGCAGCATGAAGTGGAAAGTTGGGTTGTTTTTTTTGCTGTTGTTGTTGTTTTTAGCAGAAGTGAAAGATAGTGTTCCCTTCATTCTATGGGAAGGTTCATCTTCTCCAAATATAAAGCTAAAAGAGGAAGCATGAGATACTCGTCCAGAAGAGAAAGCGTCTTGTTCTGTGAATCTCTCTGATTATTGAAGGCTGTTGTGGACGTCTCATGTTTCTCATAAGTCTGCATTAAATTAAAACTTTAAACTTAAAAAGAAAAAACACAATATACAAAATACAGTTATTACCATTATCATATAAAATAATGGCATTTTTAGTCATTTAAAAAAAAAAAAAATGAAATTGAAACTGGATGCAGTCTGAGATCACATTCACTTGTCTTCTAAACCAAACACATTGTTTTTAACATGTTCAGATAAGCTATGTTGCAATTTCATTCAAGGGAAAGCATTAATATCCATTTTTATTGCTCAGATTAGATGGAAATTAAGAGATGAAGAGACAAACCAGTGAAACACTGGAGCTCGTCAGATGGAGCAGCCGCAGTGATATAAGACCAAACTGTAAGACAAATATTTCATTTAAATGCATAATGTACAACATTCCTCCAGTTTATCAGCTTCAAATCTTCATCATAACCTCATTATTTTCTATACTGATCTTCAGCATCAGTCCGTGTACTGTATCTAATTGAAGATAACAGCTGTGTGTTTTATTCCCAGTCTCTGATCCACACACACCTGTGAAGAGCTGCTCTCGTCAATCACAGAAGATCAAACATGATGTAAGATTATGAACAGACTCAGTGAAGTCCATCAGGTCCAGTAATATTAAACAGCATGTGACTTTATTAACTCATCTTGTTTCTATTTTGCAAACCACAGAACATTAAAGTCTCTTCTGGACTCCAGCTCCTAACAGCATTTCTAATGATAAAATGGAGAACTCTTCTCTATATTTTTATTTTTAGTAAATATTAAATTAGTAAAATTTACAAAGTAAAAATTACATATGTTTTAAAAGTGTACATTAAAATTACAGTGGAATACTGTGTCAGACACATTAGATCTAATTAATCTAAGGACAAGTTAGTAATGTTTAAAATACATACAAATCTTGAGTTACTCCCTGAATTCACAAAATGTATTTTTCATTTGACTGTGAAACAGAGCTCTTTTAAAGTGTGATAAGATGTATGTGTTCATATGATCTCAGCTGATCTGCTGCAGTACTGTTATTCATCTGTAGGGAGCATATGACACTGTTTTCATGTTTGCACTTAGGGATGTGCCCGAAGCCGAATACCTTATTCGGAAAGGCACGAATAATGGATCAAAGCGAATAACGGATTTATCCGAATAACAGAAAAAATATTCGGCACACAATCACGTGTTTGCTGGAACAGCACTACATTAGTGTGATTGTGTCTGTGAATATTTTTTCTGTTATTCGGATAAATCTGTTATCATGGTGATCATTGCGTTTGTCTAACAAATCTGGTCTCCTCAGCAATAAACTAACCTATAACTGTAGTTACATACATTTTTGTGAGGATATGCTTATCCCTCAAAAAACAAAGCTGATACAAATGCTAATACAAAGCCATGGGTAACTAAATCTATTAAGTCCCTCATGATTGATAGAAACAAGGCATTTCATACAGGTGACTTGGAAAGGAAGCATGATTTGCAAAAAACAAATAAAGTGTGAAATTAGGAGGGCTAAAAATAAGTATAAGGAGAAAGTAGAGGGGGATCTTAGAGGAAATAGACTTGGTTCTGCCTGGGAGAGTATGCATACTATAACTGGATCTACAAGTAAAAGTAATGTCCCTATAAAATAGGTTGGTTATCAATCCGATATACAGTTGGCACAGGAATTGAATACTTTTTACGGTTGTCTGAACCAATGAGCATTCAGCTGTGTCGTCAGTCAGTTGTTTCCCATCATGCTTTTGATCAGCGCAGTCGATGGAGAGCAACTGCGCGCGACTGCTCAATCCGACACAGCGCTCGCCGTCGCGAGACTTTTTTGTCACTCGTCAGCATGACATCAGAGCAAGGCGGACGTAACTCGGACACTTTTCTAACCGGCATGCATCTCGCGGCGATCACCGGTGATCGGTTCTGCGCAGATTTTGCTCATCTCAAACAAGCCTATTAGCTTCGGCGATGACTCATCTGAACGCTTCTGATTGGTCCTTGCATTCCCCAGATCCGCCCCTGATGATGACCCACAAACCAGAGCCATAGGCTGTGTTCGAAATGCCATACTATCATACTACTCTTACTATTTCTGCAGCATGCAGTATGTATGCTGCGCATAGTATGCAAATTTTCTGTATGCATGAAATACCCGGATGACCTACTATAATTGCCAGAATCTGCTAAATATAACTGAAGTACACTGAAATCAGTACAGAAGCTGTGTTCCCAATGGCATACTATCATACAACTCCTACTATATTGCAATATGCTGTGTGTATACTGTGAATTGTATGTGAATTTTCTGTATGCATGGAATGCCCGGATTACCTGCTATATTTGCGGAAATTTGATGTATGCATCTGAAGACACTGCGTGGGATACTGTTTCCCAGAACGCAACGCGCTCCACGTGACGTTTCATCTTGAAACGTGTGAGTGAACTGGAGGCGGGGAATAGTTATAAATGTAAGACTTGTATATGTACGTATATACAGTCATGGCCAAAAGTTTTGAGAATAACATAAATATTAGTTTTCAAAAAGTTTGCTGCTAAACTGCTTTTAGATATTGGTTTCAGTTGTTTCTGTGATGTACTGAAATATAATTACAAGCACTTCATACGTTTCAAAGGCTTTTATAGACAATTACATGACATTTATACAAAGAGTCAGTATTTGCAGTGTTGGCCGTTCTTTTTCAGGACCTCTGCAATTCGACTGGGCATGCTCTCAATCAACTTCTGGGTCAAATCCTGACTGATAGCAACCCATTCTTTCATAATCACTTCTTGGAGTTTGTCAGAATTAGTGGGTTTTTGTTTGTCCACCCGCCTCTTGAGGATTGACCACAAGTTCTCAATGGGATTAAGATCTGGGGAGTTTCCACGCCATGGACCCAAAATTTCAACGTTCTGGTCCCCGAGCCACTTAGTTATCACTTTTGCCTTATGGCACGGTGCTCCATCGTGCTGGAAAATGCATTGTTCTTCACCAAACTGTTGTTGGATTGTTGGAAGAAGTTGCTGTTGGAGGGTGTTTTGGTACCATTCTTTATTCATGGCTGTGTTTTTGGGCTGAATTGTGAGTGAGCCCACTCCCTTGGATGAGAAGCAACCCCACACATGAATGGTCTCAGGATGCTTTACTGCTGGCATGACACAGGACTGATGGTAGCGCTCACCTTTTCTTCTCCTGACAAGCCTTTTTCAAAAAAGTCTCGCGTCGGCGAGCGCTGTGTCGGATTGAGCAGTCGCGCGCAGTTGCTCTCCACCGACTGCGCTGATCAAAAGCATGATGGGAAAAGACTGACTGACGACACAGCTGAATGCTCATTGGTTCAGACAACCGTGATGCTGCATTCTCTTCTGAAAAGGTTCATTTTTTTTTATCTGATTTCATGCTATTATGTATTTAAATTGTGCATGAATGTTCCCAAACACTATGACAGTGCGATCTCTGTGTGAGATATGTGATTCTTGTCATATTTTCTATAAAAATCTAAAATACATGTTTGATTTAAACTAAAAATGTATGATAAATACACCTTTTGTATGGAATTAAATAGCCTTGTTCATCATGTTTATATTCATATAAAAGCAACAGAACTGAAATTATATCATGTTTATCAGCAGCACAGCATATGAGTGAGAATAACGCGATATCTGCCTTTATCTTGATATCTCGTTCTACTTCGAGAGCTCAGAACTGTCCGCCTTGACTGCGCTTATTTCACTCCTCCCCTCACTGCAGCCGTCTACTCTCACCTACATTTCAGGCGAGGCGAGGCGCATCTCAAACAAGCCTAGAGGCTGCATCCGAAACCACCTATTTCTCTACTATATAGTAGGTGAAAAGCAGTAGGCGAGCGAATAAGTATGTCCGAAACCTCAGTATTCATATCAGAGTAGGCGAGAATTACCTGGGTGACGTACTAATTCTCGCGAGATTCGGACGTGCGTCTACTTAAAGTGCGTCCGAATATGCCTCTTACGTACTATATAGTAGGGGAAAAGCAGTAGGCGAGCAAAGAAGTATGTCCAAAACCTCAGTATTCATAAAAGAGTAGTCGAGAAGTTCCCGGATGTCCTACTACTTCAGCCCAGATTCTTGAGTGTTCATCCGATGAATACTTTTCAATCCCAGAAGCCCACGGGAGATCAATACGTCATCATCGAACGTGATGGAGAACAGTGACGCGGGTGTTTACAAATGTGACTATTACAAACCAAAAACACGGTTTCCTGTGTTAAAATCACATTTGTTGAGCTACTGTAGAGTAAACGGTTGATTTGCTGAAGGTGTAAAGACGCTAGACAGTAATGTTACTGTCTTGTGATTTTGTTGTAAAAACACGTCTCATGCATAGCGAACAGCGGAGCTCCAGTAAACACATGCACGTCTCCATATACATCTTAAAGACGATTACTAAATTTCTATTTAATATGAGACAGGAAAATGTACTAAAAGAATTACAGATGAGCACATCACAACATGAACACACATCTGAGTGAGTGATGTGTGTGTTATTATGTAGAATTCACTGTCAACACTGCTTTAGATTAATGTAATGTAAATATACAAATCTACGTGGAGTAACTAAACACAACTTATCCGTTTTATTTGTCCATTAGTATTGTAGATAAACTGAGGAACATTTGTGTTGAATAAAAAGTGAGTTAACGCATCAGCGTCTACCTCAACATGTAAATGCAGTATTGAGCAGATAAATCACAGCTGACTGACTCTTGTCTGATGTTACAGAGACACACGAGTGTTCATCCGCTGAAGACTGACTGATGGAGGAATGCTGCCATCAAAGGCTTTGAGTGAGTACACTATAGAAATGAATAAAACATATTTTACATCTTAAGGTGTAGTTTATTTTGGGTTGGGGGGAACACGCACACACACACACACACACACACAAGGAGCACAGCATTGAGGCAAGTAAATAATGACTGAATATATATGTATGTATGTATGTTTCAAGAAATAAACTAAGCAGCTTTATTGAGCGTTTGTGCCAAGGCACAAAAAAGCATTTACATTTAAACTTTTACATTTTAATTTATTCATTTTTTTTTACATTTACAATTATGCATTTGGCAGACACTTTTATCTGAAGTGACTTACAATGCTCTTATTACAGGGACCCCGATCCCCCCGCAGCAGCTCGGAGTAAAGACCCCGGTGGTGACGACTGCGGAGATCAAACCAGCAACCTTCTGCTGACCAGTTCATTACACCGCAAAAGTAATGAAGCTATATAAAAAATTAGAATGTAATTGTAAACATATGAAATTTAAATTTGTCAAGAAATGGAATGCTGACAACATGAGATGTAAATGTTTTGCTCTGTGTAAATGTGTTACAGGTAGTTGTTCTCATGGAGAGCAGCACACAGATGTTTGGAGCAGACACAGCAGCAGCAGATTGTCCCGCACGCGTTCTTCTGCTCTTGTTCAAGATTGTGTGTTTCAGGGAGCCTCATCCTCTCTGTGCTCTCAGACAATGATAGCCTCGATGTCCTTTTCTCATCCATGATCAGATTCAGTGTGACTGCAGCAGTGAGGGAGGTGATGGAGAGCAGAGACGGGTGAAGGTGGACGCGGTGGTCTTCATCAGAATAAAGCTGTAGAACTGGCTCAGCTGTGTTGAGATGGCAGTATGATGTGGGCTCACCGTCTGTAAATACATGATTAACAGAACAATATGTTTGAATAAAGCTTTGTTTCATGTGTTGTTGACTTGTATTTATTTATTGTATTGTCATGGTTACTTTTATTTACATTTTACTCATTTATTCATGTTTCCTGTTGTTGTCAGTAAATAAAATATAATTGTTTCATTAACACATGCATTAATTCATGACTTGTCTGAAAACTGAGATGTATTCACTTTGGCTGCATTTGTCTAGTGTGTCATGCATAGCTATGACATATGAAAAAAAATACATTTAAAAAAAAAAATTGGTCAGCATTTATCATTATTATTGTTCATGTGTTGGGCTACCACTGCTTTCTGAGGTAATCTTAATTTTTAAGTAGTAATACTCACATTTTTCGAGTAAAATCAACAGTCTTCTCCAAAGATAAGATCTTCTGGGCTGATCGACGTCTCGTTTGTGCAGATATTACAAACGTTGCAAACATGGAGGAAAATGTACTAGGTAGGGTTGTGGATTTATAGATGCGCCTGTCGCTCTTATTTTCCTTCTATTATTATTACTGAGGAACATACAAGCTCAGGGAAATATGGTAGTATCTTTAACAATGAACAATCATAATGACCAAAAAAAAAAGAAAACATAACTATAATGGGTTTGCGTACATCATAGTATAATATTATACACAGGGGGAAAAAAGATTGCATATCTTTGAATAATCATAAAATTCATATAATCATATAATGCATTAAAATTGCATTTGTTTTTGTTATTTATAAGCCTCAGGGATGAAACGAGAGAGATATTCAACCAGAAAAAGAGGACAACAAGGAGATTTAAGCCAGTTTTACGTGTGGGTGAACAATTTTGCACATGAAATTAAGAAATTAATAACATATTCAAGAGATAACGATTTATAATTTATTTTTAATAAAAATATCTTTAAGGATTAAACTGTGGGTTAGGCTATATTAGTAGTTAAAACTAGTCGTGTCGTGGTTAGAGAGTCGGACTCGTAATCCAAAGGTTGCGAGTTCGAGTCTCGGGCCGGCAGGGATTGTAGGTGGGGGGAGTGACTGTCCAGCGCTCTCTCCACCTCAATACCACGACTGAGGTGCCCTTGAGCAAGGCACCGAACCCCCAACTGCTCCGCCGCAGCATAAATGGCTGCCCACTGCTCCGGGTGTGTGTTCACTGCTGTGTGTGTGCACGTTGGATGGGTTAAATGCAGAGCACAAATTCCGAGTATGGGTCACCATACTTGGCCGCATGTCACTTCACTTCACTTAAAATATAAAAACTTAAATCAACCCCAAATTTATTGGTTATAGCCTACTACAATCATAAGGGCAGCTGTTTCTTCAACAAGACCAAAAATGAGCAAATTTCATCAACATCAAAATTTACAGATAGATAAATTAAGCCTGTAGCTCATATCTTTTAAGTTTGTGTTTGCGTTTGTTATAACGTCATAAATCACATGATAACGTAAACATGGCGGACCGCATTACTCAACGAGATTTGGCTGTAGAGTACGTACTCTTTCAGCGCTCGTTAAGTAAGTACTTCTTGAAATTAAGTACCTACTCGTTGAGTATGCGGTTTCGGACGCAGCCAAAGAGTTTAATTGGAATGAAACCGAACGTCAAACATCAAACTAACTTTACCGCCGTCCATACGAGCACTGGGTGAGGGCGGGGCTTGATGAGGGCGGAGCTTAGTGAGGGCGGAGCTTGACGTTTCTGTGACACACCACTGTTGATCCCAAGTAGGTTTAGGTTTGGGTACACCCAGGGGCGTAGTTTGTGGGGGGGATGGGAGGGAGGTAACCCCCCCAATAACCAAAAGTAGCAAGTACAACCCCCCCAATATTTATACCATGGTTAATGGAAACTTAGAATCAGGCCATTTATGAATTATTTGACTCGCGCCTTCGGCGCTTTTATAAGCGCTAACTTCATGTAAGAACCGAACGGAGCTTATCAGCACAACATGACTGAAGCGCGGCTCTTTTAATTGTGCACGAGCGGCGCGCCGAATCACCCTATACTCTGTGCGCGTTCAACAGCGCGCTCGAGAAGCGGGAGAAGATTTGCGCGAGCCATTCCTATCGCGAAGCTGATGGTAAAATATGTGACCTATTTGAATTCTATTGAGAAACTGCCACTTTAAAATGCTATGGAGTAAGTCGAACATTATCTAAAAAAAGGCACAAACTAAAAAGACTGATGAAAAAAGGAGAAAACAATCTTGCACCAGCACTAACATAATATTAAAATATTTTTAAACTACTCATGACCACCTTTACTATAATTTATCACGTTTTACTGTAGGCTTATTTGTTGTGGTAAATTTTGTCTAACTTGTAGAATTTATAATAGATAATCTGTTAAGGGAATAGATTTTTCCCTAAAGATTTATATTACAACTGTGGCATGTTGTAGCTATTGTTTCTAAAGACTGTTGTTTCTCATAACAAATGCAATATAGATTAATAAAAAAGTCATTATTGGCCTGGTAATGATTAATAGGCTAGCCTTATTATAACAGATGCTACAGTTAAGAACTATGGTACTTTTTCATAAGAGCAAGTACAAGTCGAGAGCCAATGGGTTCTAATGATGAGCGATGGAAAAACCTGCCTTCAGATATTCCAGTGATGGCAGATTAAATCATTAAGAGCCTCGTGAACTGTGAAGGAGTAAGAAATAAACAATATCAATATAAGAAAATGTTAAGGTAGATTGACTTCCCACGGCGTGTTGAATTAGAACATTCTGTCAAACTATAGCCTAAGTGTCTAAGTAATATAAAATACATTATATATCCTATATAAACAAGTAATTGTTAACTAGCCTATTACTTTATTGCAGTTACGCTATCAACCAACTTTGCATGTGTGGTGGATATCACAAAACACCATTTTACAAAAATAAACATTTAAGCAAACAAACAAATAAAAAAACCTTAAGAGGGAGCCTGACCCAGGGTCCACTTCAACCCCCCCAATGTTCAAACCAAAACTACGCCCTTGGGTACACCCATTTGGAGCTGGCTCGACTCGTTGATCCTGATGTGAATTCTGTGTGTTTCAGTGCCCAGCTCAGAATTGTGGCATCTACCTCCAAGAAAATGTGCATTGCATGGTATGCAGAGTCACTCTGCCAGAGTGTGTACAATACAGCTGCAGACACACTCTCCTTGACTCAGTATTTCAGCACATGACATACAGTATGAATCATGTGTATGTCATTTTATAACATCATGTACAGAAAATATGGTATTTGGCTGTGTATCATACAGTAAAAGGGAAAAAAGTGATTAGATGTGAGATTACGGTAAATATGTATCAGATTAATTCAGAATAACATGTAAATTATACAGAAGAAATATACTGAACCATTATTGTCCTTCAATGGTTGGTGCATAAACATGATAAAATAAACTACAAAAATATGCAGATAAATATAGAATCTGGGAAATGTATCCAAATATACAGGAATATAAAAATATACATAATACATGAAACACAGTGTAAAATGAAACAAATATGAGACGTGGATCATGATGTGAAAATGTCAGTAAAGTGCAGCAGCAGTGCAATTAAACTCAGATTTGTGTTAAATAGAAGATATTTAATATATAGTTATTTAATGTAAAGTGCAGGATTGAGTGAGCCTTGTGTTCAGCTTCAGTTTAGCTGTTAAAGTCATTAATGAGCTGCTGATGTGTTTAATCAGACATTTAACTGATTGACAGCTTTAAACACTTTTGTCTGGGGTGTGGAAATGTACTTCTGAAGATAATGTCTTAGATGAAATAAACTTTGAGGCGTTGTCCAGAGTAAGCAGTGATAATGCAGTCATAGATCATAATTCACGTTCTCTTCAGTTTCATCAGCGTTCAGCAGCTTTTGCTCAGTGAGTCGCTTGTTGTTGACAGACAGCTGGAACTGAAAGCTGAGAAATGCACAGCCAGGGTGTTGAAATGATTTACTCATGTATATTTCATGTATATGCATATTTGCATGAGTATTTTCATGTACCTGTAAAATATTTTCATTTACATTTGCGATCCTTCCTCATCTGCATTACAACTAGAAAGACAGCAATAATTCTGAGGTTATGAATTTGTGTTCATTTATTTTAGACATGATTGAATTCATTCACATGCAAGATACGTACAGATATGATGTCAAATACTATTTTATTTAAGCATAGTATATGTTATGGACATATACAAGATATCAATTTAAATATGTCAACTGTACAGATGAAATATACCAATCCATTATTATCTCCAGTACTTGTTGCATATACATCAAAATATATACATTAAAAATACACACTTTTATACCAAGCCAAAGCCACTTACAAATGAGGACAATAGAAGCAATCAATACCAACAAAATAGCAACAACATGCAAGTGCTATGACAAGCCTCGCAGTACATGTAGCAAGGTGCTTTATATATCAGAAAACAAGTTGATGGAATAGAAAAAGAATAGAGAAATAATATACAGGAATATAAAAATACACCTAATACATGAAATGTATGAGGCAGTGCAAAATGAAAAACATTTTGTAAAACGAAGTCTCTGTGTGATGCAGATGCAGATCAAACGTTCATGAGCTGAAAATGATGTCCGTTCAGTG